>JAWMRA010000078.1:103342830-103592646 GCA_035584735.1 Pseudotriccus pelzelni | reverse complement strand
TTTCCTTTTTCTTGTTCTTTTCTCTTTTCCTTTGTCTCTTTTTCTTTCTCTCTTTTTCTTTCTCTCTTTTTCTTTCTCTCTTTTTCTTTTTCTTCATATGTATTTATTTGCAAAGCAATGCAGTACCTGGAAAGACTAGACAACATGAAAGTCTTTCCATGGATACCCCCAACACATACGTATTTACTTTCCCCTTGCACATGCACACACACACACAGAGAAGCAGAGTTCAACAGCCGAGTTCTACCAGTGTTTAAAGCAATTTGGCCTCTTTTAAGCCTTTAAATAAAATCTGTTGTATGCATGTGTGGTTGGGTTTTTTTCCTTTACCCCACTTCTTAGGAAGGAAAGCAAATGTTTCTGGCACTCTGCTGCTGGATTGCTTGCATATTTGCTTGAGGAAAAAAAAATTATAAAAGATGTTTGGCATAGTTTTCATTCAAAAAGGAATCCAGTGCCAGATCCAAGCATTGAAAACAAATGTGTGGCTTAACTGTCATTTACTCCAGGATCATGGGAACGGCTGCCTGGTTTTCCAAATGAGCAGCCGCTAGCTCTCCCGTGGTATATGAAGCACACTGACTTGACCAGCTCGATGCAGCTTGAACATCACTGCTGCGCCTCTGCGTGACAGCCTGGGCGCTGATGTCAGCACAGCCACGTCTCCACCGCCATCGCTGCTGACAAGCTGTCACACACACGTCTCTCCCGTGCTGGTGAGAAATCCTCCCCTCACCTTTTGATGTATTGTGACCAGACAATGTGTATTTGTCCTAATAATGTGAAGTTTCAATGTGAAGAGCTCCCCTAGCCGATGACACTGATGGCCCTGATGGAGCGTCATCCTGGTGCTTCAGGCATTTGGCTGGCAAATTGCTTTCTGGGTGACATAAGTGATGAGAAACACTTGATGTCACCCAAATCCCCACCTCCCGGTGGTGCGCAGAAGCTCTCACGGCCGGTCAGGCCTTTGCTGCCATCACAGCTGGTCCCAAGAAGCTCTATGACCAGAGAAGGACCCTGACTCTACCCAGTACCCTCCTCCCTGATATCCTCCTCAGTCCCTTGGAATAACACACATTTTGTGATGGAGGGGGAAGCTCACCCCAGGCTGTACCTGAGGAGCAATGAAAGACAATCCTAGGGCATGTGAAACTGGCATGACGTGGCACATTTCCTATCTTTATCTATAAAATGAGACCAGGATCAGCTCAAAGCTGGGTCCTGGCCCCACATTCCTAATGTAGCATCGCTCCCACAGGTACAGTCACAGAGGCACCTGGCAAGGTGCACCCTGCCGTTCAGTGTCTGTCTGCTGTACTTTAATCAAAGAAGGTTGCTTTGGATTTCACCAGCATTTTTGTGAAAGAAATATTTGGTCTGCAAGACGTGCGTGTAGTCCTCTGGCAGCCGTCAGCTCTGCTGTAATGCCCGACTTTTACTGACTTATGTGCAGAACTCAGCAAGGACCTGAGCTCTTATCCAAGGGCAGCGAAGCAGGAGCTAGCTTTAGAGACATGGTGATAAAATAGAAAATTATGTACAAAGTAAAAGGGTCAAACCCCTAATCTGAAGTGTTCTAGTCAGCTTGCCATGTTGGGTGTTCCTCCCGGATCAGAGATAACCCCATTTCCAAAGAGTTTGGGAGAAGTTGTTCAGCAGAGAGGAAAAAAAACTAAAAAAATCCACTCAAAAAACCCAAAAAAAACCACCCCAACCCATGAAAACAAAAACAGAGTCAGTGACTCCAGAAAACGGCTCTTAGTCTGTCTGTTCCAGTCTGAAATAAAGTCATCCCTCTTAATTCCCAGCGCATATTGTTCCTACCAAAGAGCAAAACCTTAGGAGGAAATCACATCAGTGAAGGGAACGCCAGCTCCTTTGTACTATTTTTCAACCCTGCCTTGGGAGCCAATAATCTGTCATCCCTTGAATAAACAAGCACCTTATCATATCACAAACATTTATTTAACCCTTTTCTCCTGAGCTTTTACCAGCCAAGCAAAGTGGCTGGGGAGGGGTGTGGGTAGCCCTATCCCTAGACTGCTCTGGCAGAAAGGACAAATTTCCTGTGTATTACACCCAATCTGTAAAGTGTCAGGCTGCCCTTCTTCAGCCTCCATGAAAAGCAGCAGCTTGAATCCCTGCATTTCACATAGCACAATCAAATTTTCCTGTCCCTCCACTGTTCCATCCCTCCCCCGGTACATTAACGCCTCCCTCCCTGGAGACATACTCTTGATTCCATCTGAGGGTCCATCCAAATGGAGACAGATTTAATTTCTTGGAGGTTGGGGGGAGGAGGGTGGTGGCAAAGAGAGTGTTTACATTTCTTCTTTTAACAAGAGACTCTGATGAACAGAGCTTTTGATTCCAAGTTGCAGAGGGTTTTTTTTTTAAGAGATATTCTTTGACTCTGACATCATCAGAAAATGGAATCAGCAAAGTATGTGCATTTCCTCAGCTCCCACAATATCCATTTTCTCTCAGTGGATGTTTCTTGTTTTTCTTTTCCAGTGTTGCTCCCACACAATGGGGCCAATTTTTGTTCAGGACAAAGAAAATATAAACAGAGCATGGATTTGGAATATAAGCAAGGTCTCCAAGCTTACAGAAATCTTCAGGCATGGGGAAGAGCCATGCTATGTTAACCATCTGCCAATAAAGCCTGGCTAACCGAGTGCTGGCCAGTGTCCCCAGTCACATTGCTGGTGCCTCTAGAAAGCTGCAAGTGCTGATGGGCAGGACTGGTGCTACCTATGAGATTCTCGACGTAGGCTCTGTGGAGTCCCTGAGCATTTGAAAAGCATGCCCTGCAGGTGAGGTTGGCTGACCAAAGCATGTGGGTCGGAAAAGCCTTTTCTCCCCTTTGTTGTAGGGTATCATAAACACTGAGTTCACCAGGCAAAGCCCTGCCATCAGAGGAGAATAGCCCCACACGGAAGAGAGTCTTTTACTCCCCCTTCCTGTGGGGCTTGGCATATTTGCCCTCCTAAATGTTTGTGAACTAATACATGACAAGAAAAAAAATATACATTACTCTTCTCAGTGAGTCATCTTCTAGCTTAAAACAAAGATTAATATCTAGTGTTCAGTCATGGAATAAAACCTGCTCTTCCAAAGAACTTGGGAAACATGTGTCTTGAAAGGTAGATAGTATTTTAGGCATATTAGCTATGTTTTGCTGCTTACGGGTAAACCACAGCTTGTGAAAGTGTCCCCTCATGCAGCTCCCCAAGTGACCTGCTCACACTGGCCAGGACATCAGCCAGTCTCTGGAAGAGAGAGGCAGCTCACTGGGGGCTGCCAGAGCCAAGCTCTGTGGTGTGCACCCTTGGGACAGGGCCAGGAGCAGGTCCCTGAGCAGCCAGGGCATCTGCATTCTCATGGGTGAGTCCCTGTGACAGCAAGTCACCCAGGTCTGCATAAATGACAGCACTAAGCTGTGACAAACTGATTTACACTAGAAGAGTTGATTTATGATGGGTGATATAAACCAACGGCAATATGGGCCTCATATCTGTGGGCTCACTGACTGCAGCTCAGAAGCTGGTGGGAAATGCCCTGTGAAACATTTATCTAGATAAAATAATGTTCAGCCATCAGCAGATGAAATTCATTGACATCCTCTGAATTCACGGCCTGACACACCTTGTACCAAGTAGCAGACACACAAGTTGGCTTATTAAGGGGCTGAAGTCTACAGACTAACCCTGCCCCCACCAAAATTACTATGGTTCAGTTGATCTACTCTGGATCTTCTCTGATATTACAAACTTGTCTGCTGAGATCAACAGGCTGGCATGAGAACCAACCCATAGCAAAAAGAATAAACATAAGCAACCAACAACTTAACTTCCAAAGGCTGCTTTTTATTAACAATATTGAAAAGGTGTCTTTTAGCTCTTGCCACTGCCTAACAACTAGCCTGTTCTCATGAACTATTTGAAAGTTTTAGTTTCGCCTGGAGATTTTTGATTCAGATGCTTCCACTCATTAGAAAAATGAATATCCTTGCAGTCAAGCAAGACCCAGAGGAACCCTCAGCAAAGAGGGCAAACAAAAGCTTCACTTGGATGAAGCTGGGTGATGTCTCCAGAGGTTCCAAGACTGTTTGCCATGATTTTAACAACATGGCAGCATTTACATTCATCATTGCTCTCAAGTCAGCTGGCCCAAATATCTGATTGGTAAATGCAAACATGGAGAGGAATTCTTAAAAAATATCCTGTGAGGTCACCAGATGACACCAAAAATCAACTCTAAAGAAAAGAAAGAAAGCCTAGGACAGAGTGAGGGTTTGGGCCTGGAGGAGAAATGGTAGACAGAAGCTGCAGAAAGGTTGGGTGGAGTCTGCGAAAGCTGGGTTCTGCTCCTGAAATGCTGGCAATTTAAAGGAGAAATGTTCTTCTTTTTCCATTGGAAGCTACTCAGCCTCAAAACTCCAGAGTGGTTCGTGATCACTAAACACTGCAACAGAATCAGTTCCAGAGCAAAATTCATGCTTAGCAAAATGCAAATTAACTTAACCTTATACTCTTCGGAATAAAGTCAGCACTCAGCAGAAGCTGAAGACACGCATTGGCTTGTCAAAGTCCTTCCCCCACCTGCAGCAGGGAGAAGCCAGGGAAAAAGTTTTGATGCTAAGAGGAAAGTAGAGGGGAGCGCCTGGCTGGCGGACTGTGGTTTTGCTTCAATTCTCACAGCCGTGCCTGCAGAGCCCCAGGATACACAGCACGGCTTCTTGCAACCATAGGGAGAAAGGATAAATGGATTATTTTGGAGTGATATGCATGTAGAACTCATGCCACTGGAGAATGCAGCCAGGCTATTTTTAATGTACTGCTTCATTTTGCACCTGCTACCATTACAGAGTTGGTTTTGTTTCCATTAGAGCCACTTGTCTTGAGGAGTTTATAACTCCTATGAAACATGTAGTTCTGGGATGGATGCTTGTCCTTAGTTAAGGAACAAAGATTCTTATCATTAAACACCAAAAGGTTAGCATGACAGCATTAAGAGTGTATGGAGGGCAATTTTGAGTAATTTTACAGGGTTTTCATAACTGTAATTCCTGAAGGTCTGTTTAACATAGCCTCTTTTATTCATACTGAAATGGAGAACGCAGGCTACAAGGACCTGCCCCTTAGGAGCTTGCAACATCAAAATTGCATGAAGAGTCATTCTCAAGTACTTAATCAGCCACAATATTTCAATAAAATTATGAAATAAAAGATAAGAAACCTCGGCCCTTTTTCCCACTCCCACCATGCAGAGGGCCAAGTGGAGCTCAGCATCAATTTGAGAGGTAGGAGGCTGGTGCCTGGCGCGGAGCTGCATTGCCTTAGATCACACACTCCCAAATACCATCCCAGTGCAGTGCCGGGGAGCAGACTCGCTTCAGCAGCCTGCCAGGGCCTGCAAGGAAGGCAGATGTAGAAACACCATGTTGTTTGCTGCTTGCCTTCTGCCGCCATCTCTGACAAACACCAAAAGCATTGTGGTTTAATTGTGCTCATATAGCAGCGTGATCCCACTGAGAACAACTCTGGGCACACCAAAGTCCCTAAGACCCGAATGTCCGCAGACTTTCGTGGTGTCTCCCCAGCTAATGCCAAGGCAAAGGCTCTGCAAATGCTCCCTGTGGCGCAGCCCTGTGCCACAAGTGTTCCTGTGTTCAAACAACAGCCATTTGAGCAGAGCCGTGCTCTCTCCACAAAGCATAGACAGCAGTAAGAGGATTATTTGCGGGTGTTTTCTTCCTGTCACAGAAAAGCTTCTAAATGGCTTTGAGACATGGAATACTTTACATTGCAATACTAGCAATGATCAGTCCGGGGGCAATGGCCAGCACCTGCAAGTCACCTGCAGCACTGCAAAGCACTCACCAAACCTGTTGGATATCTGGGCTTTTCAGACTGGGCTTCTCAGCCTGAACCCTGGCAACCTCAACACCATTCGCCCTCTTTCCTTTCCGTGTTCAGTCTCTTGACTGGGTTGTTTTGCAGTCAGGATAATAATGGTGAAGGTCTTATATATCACCTGCATTATTAATAGTCCTTATGAAGTCTCCCCATCCCACACATTCTTGTGTAAAACCAGGAACCGGGGAAGGCATGAAGCGGACTTAGAGTTTGGAGAGGCTGCTCAGCCCTGCACTGATGTCAACCAACTTCAAGGGGGAACCACACCCTAGGTTCCCATGAGAACAAGGTCTGGGAGTGCTTTTTTGCTCTGTGAGGCACAGGAGAAGTCTGAAATAATGATGCAAAACTTTAGTGTTAAATATATTCAAGATGATTGGCCCAGTGTCTTCATAAATCAAGCCAAATCCCTAAATCCAAAGCTTTCTGAATTGAAGTAATGGGTTTGGGTCCTTTATCTATATTCACTTGGTCAGTAAAAGTGCATCATTCCCCCCCTGAATATTAATTCAATTAATTCAGACTCCTAGACCAAATTTGTTTTGACAGCCTTTGCACGATTTCTCCTTGGCTTTCTGCAAATTCCTGACCAGCGGCTTTGCCGGCAGTCATTTTGCCTGGGCCAGAAGCACAAGTGCTTAACCAACTAATTGTAACTGTTTCTGTCAGGAAATCACAACTAATTACGAGGGCGATCGCAAGTTTGCACACATTTGAAGTTTGCAAACATTTCATCCAAAAAGTGTTAACCTAACGAGATGCCGTGGACGCCTGCCAAAGGGGGCTGCAGGCTGCACTCCCACTGTATCCTAGTAAGGGAATCCTCACACTGCAGCAGTCCCACTGGGAGGATCAGACACGGGCCACTGAGTCCTTCTTATCACGGCTGCCTGCCAAATTCTTCTTAGGAATAAGTGTCACTTTGTGGTACCTCTATTTTCCTTCCCAATAAAATAATAATTTGGCAGTGCCTGAGATGATGATAGTAAATCAGTGTTAGACAGCAGAGGTTACCGATAAAATTCAACCTATTTATCAAGCCACGTCATTTAGCTATGTTAGCTGCAAGCGGGCGTAGGCTACTGTGCTCTTAAAGTAGTTTGTTTCAGAAAAAGAAGTAGGTAATGTTCACATAAAAACAGGGAAACATGACCTCTTTTCATCTCAGAAGGGAATTATCGAGGGCTGATCTGCCTCTGCTAGTGTTAGCATTGCACACTGGGGCGGAACCACAGCTACCTTGCCTTGTGTATCAGTGTGACCATCATCTGGACCAGCTACAGCCCTCAGCAGTTAAAGCAGACATCTATTTCTCTTTCTCCTACAGCAACACACTTTGCAACCCCCTGACATAAGCTGTTGCCCAGCACCTTGGGGCATTTTGAGTCTTTCAGAATTTCAGGGACAAATCAGTATGAAGACCAGACAGTCCTGCCCAGGATCATCCTGCACATTTGCACTAGCAGCAGGTTTCTCTGTTCTGCTACTGAAAGACTGCAAAGATGAGCGTCCCCAAAGGTCTTGATCTCCACTTTTCATCTGGCAGTGGCCATCCACCTGGTTGCTGCTGAACCCCCCATCTCCATTATGGGATAACAACACCATGATGAAGATCCTATTAAAATTAACACATCAAGTCTAAATAATATGTGAAAATCATCCTCTCTGTGTGGATTTTAGGGTGTAGGGAAGCATGATTTTCCTTGAATTTGGGATTACAATTTTAATACATATTCTCCCTCTTCCAGTTATACCTTTATTTCACTTTTCCTTGCATTTTCCCACCGTATCACAGTGCTTTTCAAAGAGGGAACTTACAGGTTATCTTAAGAACAGCCCACAGACTTGAAATTTGCCCTCTGTTTTCATAAAAGAGAAAAATTTTTAAGGAGGATAATCATATTCGGAAATGATGTGACTGAATGTTATCAGGTTGTCATGGTGATTGCAGTCTTTTAAAAAATGTCTGTATTGTGGTTCACTAATGAGCAATATATTAACCAAACCAAACACAATTTGTCTTTTCAAGTATTACTCATATGCACTACTGAATTAAGTATCTTTTTTTTCTGCTTTTGGAATACTGCTCTTTGTCTTATAAACACTGGAACTGAATTCAGGCAATAAACAAGGGCAGAGATAACTTCGTCACCTTTGCTATATTTCATATCACCGTGTCAAGCTGAGCCTCACATTAACCAGTCTACAGTTGCACATACTGAGCATCACATTTCCAGCAAAATTACTTGTGTAAGGTAGAACTTTAGGCTTGTAGTTTCTGACACTTGAAATTTAGTCAGCCTCAATTACAGTGCAATTCCCACCACATATCTCACCATTGCTGGGGTTTATGTTTGTGTGACATCCAGAAGACAAGTTGGAACACTGAAGCAATGCACAAGCCAGAATGGTTCTGAGTTCACCCCACCCCTACTAGCTCAAACCTTTAAAATTCACCTTTCAAGTCCCCTAGACTTCATGAGGCATCTGAGGGGTCTTTCCTTCTTCTAAATGGACATGGAAATGGCAGAGGTTCAAGTACCTTTTGCACTCATGTACATGACAAAGCATGGTTTGCATTTCAGAAACTCTTTGGACTTCAGTGCTCTTCCCAGCTGCTCCATTAAAACCTCTCACAGAGTGAATCTACCACAATCCAGGAGGACATGCTGGGTTTAGAGGGTCAGTGAGGTCACACCAGAGGGGAGATGTATAAAGGAAGATACCTAAGAGAGACGCTGAAAACCTTTGAGAGTCTGGAGGTCTTCCAGTCTTGAAACTGTGCCATCCCAAGTTCAGGCTTGATCAAGACCTTCGTTACCCTCTGAGCACTCTCCAAACCCTGCACTGACACTGGAAGTAGCTCCAAATGATGCATAGGATTAGCCAGAGCTGAGTCCTGTCAAGATGAATAGCACTCATAAATCACATATTTGCAAAATTATTTCAGGTGGTACTCTGTTCTTTCACTGAAATGAAAGCAGTTTTTATGTCCCTGATTCTTTTGACGCAAGCTAAGATGAAAATCTCAAGTCCTTCAGACTTCCCTGGAGCTTGTTCCTGCCCAAGATCTGCAGGAAATCCATGATTTTGGCTATGTCTCCTTGCAAAGCAAGTTTGTGTAGGGGATGAGAGAGGTAAAACCGCATTGCTCAGATGTTCTGTGGAGAAAAATGATATTACCATGCACACTTAGCCCTTACATTACATGTTCTTCCTCTGCAGTTCACACTAAGGTCCCATTGGCATCCCATTAGTTTTTCAAGCCTGCTAGAGAAAGACCACATAAGTGGAATATAATGCCTAGCAATTGAATTAGTTAAGTCTCCCCAGGCATTTTGCAACTTTTGTTTATGGAGTTGTTTTATATGACTCATTTGCTTTATTTTTGTTCAATGAGTAATATTTGGTACTTGCACGTGCTTTTTATTTTTTGTAACATGCACAGTTTGGTAATGCATCTTTGGAACACAGAATCTCTCTTGTTTCAGTTTTACTTAGACAGAAGCTAGACACATAAACCCTGCTATTAAAACCTCATCATTAATTAATATGCCTAACTACTCTCAACACATATTTTGTGCGTCAAAAGAGTATTCTTGGCTCTCCCCCTCTGTGCCATATTTCCCCTCCTTTCCCCCACCACTGCAAGCCTATATTTAGTTGGAGATTTCAGTTGATCAGCAATTCCCGCTGCAAATTCCTTTCCGTCATCAACTACAGCCAGAAGGTCCGAATAAGGGAAAGGTTTGCGCTTCAAGAGGCTTCCTGTTTCCCTGGATTTTCAGGTTTGCTACTGTTTGTAGAACGAGGCTGGTACTAGGCTTTTCAGACTAAGTGGCTGCTAACTCATTCCTGTTCTGGCACTGGCATCAGACTCGGGTGCAAGGCATTGTCTAGTTGAGGGACCTTCCAGAAATATAGGCAGCGAAAGCAAGGAAAGCATGTCTGATCCTGAAATATTTCCAAAGCAAAGTGTCAGAGAGGATAATGCTGACAGGACTGGCAATCTCCCCAAGAAGGAGAATGAAGTAGAGGAGAGCAGCTTGTAAATCACTGCAGAGGAAAGTACAGTGTGGGGAGGACTCTGTGCTAGAGGACTGAAACACTCAACCCTGCTTCAAATGCAGGCCAGGAAAACAGGAAAAAAAATATTGCATACTTGTGCTAGGTTCTCCCTAAGCTTTCCAACAGTTCTTTTTCCGTAACTCTTGCCCTCTTGGCCTTGGTCATGTCCTACCCTGCAAGCTCCTTCTCCCTTGGCTTTAACTTAAAGTAAAAAGAAGCAGTGGGACACAGCCTGTGCTTTTTCCAGGATCTGCACTGCCCAGTCTAGGATGGGTGCCTTGCTTGGGAGCTTTGGAGACCAGGGTTCAACCACAAAAAGCCTGCCACCTGCACGTCTTTTACTCAACTAGCTCCTAGGCATGTTGAGAGGACAAATAGTTTAAAGCTAATGAGATGCTGAAATATTATGGTCCTGGGAAGCTTGTTGTACTGGAGATTAGTTGGGTTTGCTATTGTATTCCTCTCCTAAGAACCCCATTTTGCTAATTTCGCTGCAGTTCGCATTCATGTTTTTACCCACTGTTGAACTGTCAAAACATAACCAGTCTGGATACTTTCAGTTTCATCTGTTTTAACACTCCAACATTTCTTAAAATGAAGCCAAACACTTACCTACGTAGTTTGGATGATGCCAATGTATGTGTAAAATGAACATGATAAGGAGTGTAATGTGGTGTATGTCCAACAGCTGATTTTTTTTGTCAACCGAGAGAAACTAGATGACGGCATAGAAAAGTTATCCCTAGAAGAAGAATCAAAGCTGAGATGCAGCAAAAAGATTAGCTGCACTTTCTTGCCTATAAAATGTTGCTTTGTAGTATTACATTCTTGTTGATAATTGTAATAATGACTCTAAGCCTGAACAAAAGCCAGATGATGTTGATAAAGTCTTTCACGGAATTCAGTAGACTCAGGAACATACTCTACATTTATAATTTTTTTTGCCTTTGCCTAATATTTGTAGGCCTGAGGCCAAACTTCTCAGGTGTCTATCACAAGAAGCCAAATTTTCTATGACTGTCCCCGAAGGCTGACCCCAAGGGCTGCCATTCCATTGGCCCAAGCAGGAAAGGCCCTTTGAAATGATAACTCCAACTGTCAGACCTATCTTTTATTTTCACAGTATGTGCTGACTAAACAGGGCTGCCAGTGGCTTCCATCTCTCTTCTTATTTTCTACTTTCTGTCTCAATTCTGTTGTCTCTTGTGTCACCTGATTTTGAATAATCTATACGTCAGTGATGTGCAGTGGTGCTGCCACATATATGTATATATACAGAATATATATTTTCTGTTACATTTATTATACTAAACAAATATTTTCGAGATAGATCTTATTTTTTAATCATATACTTGCAAATGTCAAGCAATATTTTGTCAAATGTCTTGTAATAGTAACAAGTATAGCTAATTGCCTTTGCTCTTGTTTTTGCCCCAAACTTCCTGCATTAGCAGAATATATTTATAGTAGATATGTAATAAGTGCACCTGTGCTGATTGAAATGTTGGATGTGTTTCAGCTGTTAACACTTTACTATTTATTCCTTCTTTATAAATTAGTGTCTCTGGAAAGTATTGGAGATTCAGCCTGATGCAGCTACAGTGACTTCCTAATGTTCATTTCTCTTTTTATTATGTCTATATCTGCTGTGAAGGTTAAAAGACCTAGTATTAGGGACAGGCCCTTTCCAAAACAATGGAGCCAAACACTTTCAAATCATGGAGAAATTTGGTCCAGATTCAAACTTCACAGCTTGGGCTTACCTCCACACTGAACTGAGCCAACACCCAAGATACAAACAGCCTTGAACTCACATCCCAGATAAGAATGTTGAGTGAAAATTCTTCCCTTAAAGCTCAGATTCATGATCTTTTCAAAAAGGGGCTTTCCTAAATTTAGATATTACTGCCTATCTCCTTTCTGCAAGTGCTTTTGGGTGGGAGGTTGCCATGTCCTCAGCTAAGCCAAGTGAACAGACCTGGTGCTAATCACCTTCAGCACCAAGTCAGCAAAGTCACTTTGAGCTGCTGCAGAAGGTTAGTTGAGCCAAGCTGGTGGTTTTCCCGGATGTGCTTTCCATTTGCCCAAACGGCTGCTGATGTGAAAAGGGTAAAGCCCCAGTGCAGGGGCAGAGGATAAGGGCTTGTTTCATTAACTGCTTCAGCTAGACCTGCAAGAACGCCTCTGCCTCCATGGTGCTCAAAACAATGCCACTGACTTACTCCAAAGCAGAGTTTTGTTCTGTCTGTAACTGACAGGGGACTGATTGACAAAGCCCAGTCTATTTGTATCCCTAAGTATATTCTCATGGTTCCTTTGTGGATACTTTTTACATGAGTCAGCTTCTGCAAAAGGAGAAACACTGGTTTCACCAGGAAAATACAAAAGTTTGTTTTTAATACCATAAAATGCCTCTCCGCTTAATTATTTCTGAAGAGCTCAGACTTATTAATAAAGGGCCTAATGAGGAGATGCCATAGCTGGCATGTCCCTGGGACCTCTCTTTCCTTACAATTAAGTGGGTAGGATCAGGATGTGACCTGATGGCATGACTGCCAGCATTGCTGTAAATTCCAGTTGCAATTTCTCTTTCACTTGTAACATTGCTTTTCCCAAAGAAGCCTGTCTGGTGTTTTATTTTTCTGTTTGGGCAGACTGGGGTGCTGTCTCTGGCTTCATGAGGAATGCTGAAGTGAAACAGACAGAACATCAGCTCCAGGGGAAAAAGAAATGGCCATTGCTTTGGCGTAAGCCTCCTGCCTTTCATCAGCTAATGTCCTACCCCTGGTAAAGGGGCATTTTTTCCCACCCACTTTGGTCTCGGTAGAAGCTGAAGGAAAACAAAATAGCTGGGTATATACCTGGTCTGTAGATCATTGTGTCCTTCTCCTACTTAGTAAATGTTTCTTTAATTGGCTTAGTTAGCCCTTCTCACCTTTCAGCACTTCAGGAATGACTCTTTGAAGAGAGCCATGTACAGAGATTTAGTTGACATTTAGTGACACCAGGCTCTGCAGTCTCCAAAATATGACTGATGTCACTCGTTATGTTCCCTTGGGTCTCTGGGGACAAAGTCACTCTTACCCTGAAGCATGCATTGACAATCTCAAGATAACACTTCTTTGACAGAGTCAGGGGCCCTGTTCCAGGGTCTAATGTAATCTCTAGAAAGTTTCCAATCTGGGTATTGTTTGTTATTTATGTTCCGTATCTGGGGTTTGCGTTTGACTTTGTGTGATTTTAGTATGAAAGCTGCTAATAGGAACAAAAATACATACCTTTTTCCACTGGACGGGTCTGCTGGCAGGTCTGTGCTCAGATTCAAGAAACCTTGCTCAAGGTGAACAAATTCAAACAAACCTAGGAAAAATAATCAGAGCCTGTATTCTTATTCTGCAAGCAAAGCCACTGGCACTGAGAAAACAGTGAATGAAACTGAGTTTTACTCTAACTAAATGAATTGATTAAGACCACCCTACTGTATAGATATCCTTCACAGGACCGGGCGAGGAGTTTGTAAGCAGACCAACATGCTCTTTGGTTTGTCTTTCACCCTGAAGGGAGGACTGGGTTTATTGCCGCTTTATTTTGATTTGATCCGTTACTAACTTCATTTCCCTTGCCCAGACACAGACCGACATCGCAAGCTGCTGATGCCCCCTCTCGCAGAGAAAAGGGCTTTGATGCCAACCTCGCCCCGTCGGAAGACCTGTCCGGCGGCTCCTGCCTCGGACTCGCCTCTCGGGAGGGCACCCGAAGGAGCCGAGGGGCAGAGGCACGGCCCCGCGGGGCGAGGAGCGGCGGGGCGGCCGGCACACGGGGGCGCTCGGCCCCGGCATCCCCCGGCATCCCCCGGCATCCCCCGGCACCGCCAGGCATCGCCCGGCATCGTCCGGCATCGTCCCGGCCCCGGTTGCCCCGTCCGAGCCGCCGCGCTTCTCTGCCAGCCACGACTTCGGTCTGATTTGTAAAGAGGGGTGAAATAATGGCCTGCCTCTTGGAGACCATAGGTGCTTTAAAGCACAGCTCCTATCCGGCATAAATGCAGCTGGAACTGCCAAGACAAGCCTGACCTTCCTCCCTGCCCGTGCGCACCAAAGGGCTTCGCCGGGAAGTCAGCGCTCAGGGCTGGCACTGCGGGAAGGAGGGGATGTGCAATGAGGAAACTCGGGAGAAGGAGGGAATGCGCAATGAGGAAATTGTACTACAACAACTAGCCCATCTTTACTGCTTTAGTGCACTCTTTTAAATATTAATTTAATCATCGAGGTTAATAATTTATTGGTGGCAGTGAGAACTTGAAGAGGCTACACTATAGAAGTTTTTTATTCTGGTTTTTTTCCTGTTCCACCTTTCATGAAACTGCAGGTTTGTAACTGCCATGCCCTGTCACTCTCTTCTCTGGGCTGTACTACAGCCTTAGTGCTCCCTTGTGGAAGCATGGCATTGGGCTCCAGTTTACGAGGAGCAGTTAGTACCCCAGAACCACCAACCTCTCACCAAAACACTAGGAAGCAGCTGGAGGTCAATGTGAATCCACAGAACAGAAACCTAACTTTCTATTTGAGAGCTTTTTCAAACAAATAAAGTATTGGAACAGCCTGGGATGAAAAGAAGGGGTTACATGGAAAAGGAAGACATTGAACAAAGTGATTCCCTGGCTTTCTTGGAAGTCAGGTTAAAATTGGTTCTGTGTTGTAAAGTTTAAAAGTACCCTAGTTTTTGTCTCTTGTACAGAAGCCCAAGGTCTACCTAAGTCAGAATCTGAAGTAATCTGGGTGATCTGAGGTAGCACTGACAACTGAGAGCAAGTACTAAAAATGGTTCTTGTGCCTGCTGCCCAAGGGGCTCAGGTGGGATATTGTAAGGCAGGGCACTTGTGTCATTGTTGTGAAGGGACCTCAACATGATCTGAACGGACATCCTTCCAGGTCAGTATCAGTTATACCTGTGCATGGTAATAAAAGCTTTCTATGTGAACGCAGACTGTTCACACACACTTGTTCCTCACTCAGCCCAGAGGAGATCCTGGGAAAGATAGGAGCAACTTGTTCCTGCCACCTTTGCTTGAGTGCTCCTCAGATCCAGGCAGCAACTCAGGCTGCAGGCAAAGAGATACCTGTGCCATACCATATGCTCAGGATAAGGTCAATGTTTCCAAGATATGCTGGGTCTCCAGCATGTGGGCAGGCTATTGTACTGTTCATGGGATGGAGGTCTGGACAGGATCTCTGACCTGCCCTGCCACTGGATGTGAAAGGTTGATCACCACTGATTTAAAGTGACATGTCACGTGTAAAAAATATGTCATGTGCATTGGATGACATGAAAACAAAGGAAATTGATGCAGAATCAGAGGCACTACAGTGTCTATTTACGCTCGGTGTCCCTGTGTAAAAAAAAGGAGGCGCACATACATGCTATAGAGGTTTTGAAACAGATGTGAGTGTGGACCTAAGCAAAAAGTAAAATGAAGCAAGAAGCAGGGCCTGAGAGTGTGACTTTGTTTACTTAGTCAGAGATGGCATCTCCCCCATATTGAATTTCCAAGGCAAAAATCCGGCTGCAGTCTAAGTCTGGACAGCTGCTTGTATAGGACATCCCTCTTTTCCACCCTGTGAAAAAGAAATGGAAGGACTAGTGTTACTGGATGAACTGGCTGAGAATACAGAAAGTGCCACCAATTTTTGTAGGGTGGCTTTTGCATTAACATGCTTTTGTGTCACCTGAAATGGAGCAAGACAGAGGACATAATGGTCAACAAGGCATTTAAGGGATCCAGATACTTGCAGGATTTGACAGCAGCTGGGATGTCTGTTGAGGTGCCAAGGTATTGCCCATGGGTACAAAGAGGCAGGTGGGTGTGTCAATACTTTGGCAGCTCAAGGTCTTAACTTCCCAAGTAAGTACTCCAACAATAATTCTGTCACAGAAGCAGGTCATACCCACTTAGGACAAGTCTGTGTGCTTAGTATGACTTACTTTTTGGGACTGCACTGGCTGTCCATTCCCTGTCAGTTCACAAGCGCTAGGTTTGCATCTCCTTTCTTCCCAAAGCACCCAAGCTCAGCGTCTGGAGCTGACACTGCACATGCAGTGCATAACTGGACATGGGTAGGTGAAAGTCCTTCTATTCTATATGAGTGTTAGACCTTTGTGTGCATGAGATGGACAGAAAATCCAGGCAAAGAAAATTTAATAGTGTCTTGGAGAAAAAGGAATTCCCACTGCAAAACCAGACTTTTTTCACAAGGAATTCAGCGTTGCCTCTCCCAGAGATAAATGCATAAACTGTGAACATTCTTTCACTTGCCTATTGGCACATCAAAGAAGCATCAGGAATGAATTCCTAGTTTAGTCCATGTTAAATTAAAATACATTCCAGTAAGGTGTCTCTGTGTGTAGTTTTTATTTTTAAGTTGCAGTAATTCCACTGTTACTGCAAAGACACTTCACTCATAAATAAACAAATTCCCAGCCTAGCTCCACTGCTTTCTATGGGCATAACTGACAAGGGTTGCATTTCTGTCAGAAACACTCCTCTGTGGTTGTTTCTGAAGAAATCTGTTACTTAGAGGATGTTGATCTTAGAAGGATTCTTTGCATTTTCTGGTAAACATAGCACATCATTCTTGTATGATCCTGCAATTAATGTTTGTAAATTGTATGGGAGACAAACCAAGCTGTCATTTTTAGGTGCTGTCACAGTAACAATCTATAATGTCAAAACACCATCAGTCCCTCATCATGTATAACGGGAAACTACGGAAAGGTATTAATGTTACACTGTTTGTTGAGCAGACCACCATCTACCTTGGTAGTTCATGAAGGGATGCTTTAAAGAAACCTTTTAACATTGGTTTTTACAACATGGGATATGCCAGTAGGATTTACACGTAGGGCTGAAGAAGCAGAGTGATCAGCTGTCCTCAGTGCCATATCTAGAATATGACAGCAGGCTGCATTGGTTAGTCTGGAAGCCATATATTTATTCAGGTTATAAAGGTTTAGTGAAGTCAGGATCAGTCACCATCACTCATGCTGAAGGGAAGAAATGGGATGCTGAAGGGCAGAAGTCGGTAGTAGAGACCTGTTGACTGCTGCTTATGGGTTTTCTGTGTGTAAAGTCTACCATACACAGAGATGGATGGGCAAGCAGGGAAGTGAGGAGAAGCAGGACTCACTTCAAACCGGTAGGTTCAGCTGAGACTCAAGAACTCAGCACATCTGGACTTAACAATGACTCTGAAGTTGACCTGATCATGTTGGCCTAGTCTGAGGAACTGAGGATCTGGTGCTACTGCAGGGAAAACCACCAGAAGTAGCATTACCACTTATTCAAAATAGGTATTCCTCTGTAATGGTACTTACCTCATGCATTTACATGTATGTAGATGTTCCTCGTCTCAGAGTTCTCCTGCTTGCCTAAGTAGACTCTTTCAGTCTTCCCTCAGAAGAAGAGGACTCTATTCCTTGATTGCCTTCCTTGCCTTCCTTTACCTTCCTTACTTTGAGTTCATCTTTCTGGGCTAGGAGAGGCAAATTGCATAGAAGGACTTTTTGTTGAAGTCCTACAAATGACTTGTTCAATAATAGGCGAAGGTTAATTTCAGTTAATACTTTACGATCTTGACCTGAAATATGTCCCCAGTTGCATTTTACAGGGGCAGTTATGTTTTCGCATCTCCACCACAATCGTCAGTGCACAATCATCCCAGAAAACCTACCATCTTTGTCACTAAAACAGTCCTTTAGATGCAGCATTTGAAAGGCAACCCTTACACACACTTAAGGGAAAATTATCAGTTCAGTTAGACATCTGGTGCTAAAGGTGAAGTCCTCTTTCCCTCTCCGTCCTCCTGGAGGAGGAGAGAAGGAACATGAAAGCACTGGATTAAGAAAGAGAGGTGAGCAGAAGACCAGGAAAGTTTCAGTGAACTTCTGAAAATCCTGCAGGAAGCTCACTGCCTATGGTCAGAATGAAAATATCAGAAGTGTTGGTGTCTCACTTGTCTGCTTAGTTCTCCATGTTGTGGAATTATATATGAAACTGCAGCCATGGGTCCAGATAGCCAGTGTATGGCAAGAGGGAAATGTGGAGAGTACTTCTGGGTACTGTCCACTCCAGCAAGAAAATCCTTTCAGGTGTTAACTCTATACTGAATGGAGGACTGACCTGTATTTGTCCCACAGTCACTTTCTAAATATACAGTGCTGACAAGACTTTATTTTCAGTGTCTTATCTATGAGTAATTCATTTTCTGTGTCTTGGAAAAAGCATATTATTAATAGGCAACAATAGTGAGGGAGTGAATCATAGTGCACCAGACTAGGGCCAAGTTTGGACTATCAGCAGTCTCGTCTCTGCTCTTAGTGTCTGCTCTACCCCAACATAGTCATGTAGGCAGTACGGGTATCACTGAAAGGGTGATGCTGACAGCTAGCTAAGGGACACTGAAAAGTGTCAGCTTGTAGAAGTGGTGAGGGTGGACTTCAGCAGGAGCCAGAGCTTGTCATACCCACTTACTTTTCATTCTTGTTGCTGTCTGTAGCCTGTGTCCACTCCATGTCACAGCATTTTTACTGGGCTTAGCAGCAGTTGAGGACTAGGCTGGAAAGCCTGGTGGAGCTAAGCTGTTTGAGAAAGGGTCACTCCATCCCTTATACATCAAGCAGACTTGGGCTTTCTCTTTTGCAGACTTCAAAAGTTGGCAGTTTCTTAGCATAACCTTGAAGACTTGCAATGCTAGGGGTTGTTGAATCTGATGTTGAGAATGAGCTTAGAAACACAGCAAGAATGAGCTTAGAAACACACAGCAAGCAAACAAGATAGACACGTTCTGGCAGTTTATTTTGCCAGGGACCAAAATTAACTGGTGCGAATCCGTAAAATTCTATATCCTTCAGATGGGGAGGAGTTTCAAAATCATACAAGGATATATAGTTCTCCTAATGTGTTTTTAATCATCAAACTTTAAAGTCTTGGCAAATGGACGATTGTTTGCCTGACAAACTAGCAGATCTCTGACATCAGCAGGACCGAAGATATTCAATGAACTGGTCTATCAAAGCACTTTTATGGAGTTACAAATAACATGCTATATATTGCTTGGCAGATTGGGAAGCAGAGTACAAAAGCATGGGGGAGTGTCAGCTCTTGAGGAAAAGCAACCAATGAGCAGGAGCCAGTAGAGACCTCCATATGTGAGATAAGATAAACTCAGTCTCAGGAGCAAGAAGCGGAGCCAATTGAGAACCCAAGCAAGATCTTCGGATCAGCGAGGCATTGCTCCATTAGGAGCTATGCATACAAACTTTTAGATCCAGAAAGTTTTGAAAGGCCCCCAGGAAAGCAGGGTGAAGCCATCGAATTTTGATGTAGTTTTAAGCTTGAAGAAGAATCAGCTGAACCAAGGAAGAATTTCAGATTTCCTGTTAACTGGATGGTTAACCAAATGCTAAGCTCCAGAAGTCCTGAGAATTTTTTAGAATCTCTGGTTTCTCTGGTTTGAGGTTTCTTTGTTTTGTTGGTGGGTTTTTTTGTTGTTTGGTTGTCTTTTTTTTAAGGTCCTGGAAGCATAGCTTTGATTCATTTTAAGGCTTCAAAACACTAAATTAAAAGCTCATTATATTCTTCAAGTAAGCATCATGACTACAGAGCGGAACAGAGATGGAAGCATGTGCCTCATGATATTTTCTTGTCATTTAGAGCTGACAGTCCTGACATTGAGACAGGAGCTACAGGTGACTGACAGTTATCAAAGCTTTTCAAACACATGCTAAAAAAGTACTGGGTGCATTTGAGTCATCAGGGAGCTAAACTTTCAGGTCAGAAAAAAAGAAGAGCTTAGGCCAGCTGGGAATTTCAGATTCGGGGTCAGAATTGCATGAACCGTGGTGTGTTGTTGGGAATTTCTAGCTCAGCAAACTGTCTGGAGCCTGGAGGGAGTATCGGCCGGCAGCAGAGAGGGCGTGAGGAGAGTGTGAGTCATCTGGGACTGCAGACAGGAGAGGGCAGCTGCCAAATGAGTGGGTGCCCCTGGGGAGGTTTGCATTTTGCAGGTCTCCCACAGCTGAACTCGGCGGTGCTTGGTACAAGCAAGAGCGCTTTCCTCTGCCTGAATGTTAATATTTCCCAGACACACAATGGGAACTGCACAGAAAAGTCCCCCACCTTGCCAGCTCTTAGGGCTTCATCCTGCAAACATTTATATCGAAGTCACTGTTTATTGAGGCCGCTGGGTTTAACAAAGCTACACCCTCGTCCATAGGAGGTGAGTTCTCCCAGCAAACCATATTCATTCCTGGTGAACTGACCTGGCTTCATGGCTGTTTAAATCACAGATAAATGTTCCCTCTCCCTTCTCTGCTAAAAGATGTTTGTGATCATCTGGAATAACTGCATCCCTTAGGGACAGCATAAGCCTCAACTTTGAATATTTTCACCTTGTTTTCTATTTTAACAATTTATCATCTTTGCTGACTGTCAGCACAATAACAATGTACCAGTTTATTCAATAAATATCTTCTCATTTTCCTGATGAGCACTCATTATTTATGACTGGCAAGAAATCCTTTGCCTCCAATGGCAGAAGGAGAATGTCTCCTTATTTAATTACCATGTATAGTTAGTTGCACTGTGATTGGGATAAAATAATTCACTTTCTATTCCCAAAAGAGTTTTCCTAAGTGCCTTGGGAGGCGAGGGGGAGGATGGCAGACGAGTGCAATCTCAAGAAGCACACTGTAGTGGAATCCAGCACTAGGAGCCAGATGGCAAGTTTGCACTGAATAGCACATTTTTTTTTAATAGCTGTGAAAGTTCTCTGTCTGCACGTGGCTTTGCTGACTGACAGCAGAGACCACTACTAATTTATCTGGTGTTACGCTTAAGTTATTCCTTTAGAAGGTTTCCCTTCTTTTTCACATAAGATCTGGGCCCAGTGTCAGTACCAAAGCTAATGTTTAAGTATCTGAGAGAGTTCAGAAAGCAAACAAGGCAAAGCTGTGGGAACAGAAATGCTAAAAAAAAATGAAAAGAGAAAAATTAATTTGGGAGAGTGCTAAAAGCAAGCAGCACCTCAATGTTGCTCTGTGCAACCCTCTGCAACATGGTTCTCTTGTGTAGGTCCACACAACATCTGTTGTGTCTGTTGGGATTTGCATACACATTTCAAAGGATGGGAATGAGAACCTGAGATAGTCAATGATTTAAATGCTTTAAGATACAGTTGCAGTAATAAGTGCGGTGTAAAAAATGTTGCCCTAGCAGTATATACATATGAGTTTTATGTTACCACGGTTCTCAGAGTTTCATTATAGTATTAGAGTGCACTTGGAATCTAAAATGCATTTTCCATCCATGAAATTATGATTGTACCCCAGATTTTGAGTTTTCTGACTCCATTAACACATAAAAACTCTCAAAAGCCCCATGAATTAACATGATCTGTGCAAGTACAGTACATCTGCAAATTCTCCTTTGAGTATGTAGAATCAACTGTGGTGATAAATGGAAGACAACACAAACCTTGCTGCTGTTTTCAGGCAACCATCTGACTGGTAATGCTCTTCTGGGCAGGGGTGATGGCAGCATTTGCAAAGACCGTGAAGAAAACACACAATTTTAGAAGCATAGGAAAGTCCTGTGGGCTTATTTAATGTTCTATAAAGCAGTGAAGAAGGACTAGACTGACACTTTCTTAGAATCAACAGATACACTAAATCTCCCCTGGAGTGGACATACATGTCACATATCCCTGGAAACTTGGTCTGTTGTGATAGTTGTACATTGATCTGAATGCTTCTGGTACATAAGTGGAGTTCCTCTGCCTGAAGTCAGACTTCCCATGCAGCTCCTGTGCCTTTGACCACAAAAGACTGTGACACCTCTTTCAGTGGAGGAGAACCATGGGTTCTGTCTTGCTCATGTAACCTGTCTGCACCTGGGAAATGAAGACATGAATCCACCTTTGACAGCAGTTGTGCTTGGAGATCTGGTAATAGAGGTGTGACTCTAAATCACATCTCTTACCATGTGCCAAGCACATTTGTCAGCATATACTAAGACTGGGAGAATTCAGAAACTTCTGGAGTACAGTTTTGGAGTAACACCAACTAAAACAAAGTCCATGTGTCCCCTATTGTCTGTCTCTGCAGCTTTTTATTCTCTCATTGAGTACTGACCGCCCTGTTGTTACAGAAATTGGCACTAAAAGCAAATGGCATTCTTCTATACTGTCTATATATTTAAAACTTTATAAATGTAAAGGCCACTAAAAACCTGCAAGCAAAGCTTTGTCTTGTTGGTATAGCTGACACTGTACCTAGCCCAATGGGCCCCAAATTAAACCCATGATATGCACCAAAAAATATGCATCTTCAGACATAGCACTTCTGCTAAGACATCTGTCTCATCTTAGATAGGGATACCTGCATCTATTTAAACAGTAAAATTCATCTTTTGCAAAAGGCTGCCTTCAAAATAGGACTACTAGTGTCTTATCTGAGCCTCAGACATTGCTTTGGATTTCTGGGGCGGGGGTCAATTCTACAAAGTCATCGCTATAGCAGGCTGAAATAGTTTTGCATTTCTTTTGCAGAATAATGCCTGTGGACAATGGAGGGCAAAAGATCTGTTTCTTCCAACATTTCAGGGTATTTTTCAATGACACAAATCACTTCTGTTTCTCTTTTCACTTTTTTTTCAAGTTCTGTATATTGTTCAAATTTTTGCTTCTCATCTTTACACATTTCCCATGGCAGTGTGGATGAAAGGATTAAATAAAAGGCAGAATTTACTTTCTGTGCCATTTCCAGCAGTCCTTTTCCTTATCTGTATCAACACTTTTTTTCCAGAATGATATTTAATTCTTCTAAGATGGGATTAATTTTTCTTGAAAATAAAACAACTTTAACAACAACAGAAGAGATAGTTGGATCAGTTCAGTGCAGATACACATGGTGATAGACAGACTGATGATGATGCAAAATTATCTTTTACTCTTCTTTTTGAAGATTGCATTTTCAAATCATACGTCATTGACAATCAAATGATTTTCAGGTTCCTTGTCAAACGTTCCCAATTCAGATGTAGAAACAATCTGAAGATGAGCCCAATAACTGCTCATATCTGACAAAAAACCTTCCTGAAAGATGTCCAGTCTTGATCTGAGGACATCAAGCTTTAGAGTACTCACCATTTCCCAGAGTAAAGCATTCCCAGTGACTAATCACGCATGCTCTTGATAGTTTGTTTCACTAACTCAAGATGATTTTAAAGCACTTTTTTTCCTGATTTCCCGGACCAGTACAAAACCAATAGCCCAGCTCTTTCTGAAGCCTGACTTGATTCTTCTCTTTCACATCTGAAATTTTGCATTTGAGTCATAATTTACCATTTAAAAATTGTCAGCTTCTTAACTAGTTTATTACACCTGCAGCTCAGGTCTAACTTCTTCTATTCTTGTTCAGGGGCACAAGAAACCGTATCAAGACAAGTACCTTTGGAAATATTTAAATGGTCCTAATGTCTATGGCCAGAACTGCTCCACTGGCAGACAGAGATAATCTAGCTGTCATGGATTAATGAACTGTAACCTGAAATTCTGGTTGATCCTGTCACCCTTGGCCAAAATAGTCCAAGGAGGGACATGACGCATGTTGTAATCTTGTTTTGAGAACTGGACATTCGGATATCTTCCAGGACTGCTCTCAAGGTTGTGTTGTACTCACAGTAAAATTGTTTGGAAGAATTTAGAAAAACTTAATGATGGAGGACTGGTTGCCTGGACTCTGATGTGAAAAAAAACCCACTTGTCCTAACTGCAGAGGCATTTCATACCCTTTACAAAGAATCCCCTTGGGCCTGGGCTTCACTTGCTGCAGCATGAAATACCCTGTGGTTTACAGCTTACAGCCTTTCTACAGGATTACTTTTTTGCTTAAAATTAAGTATGTACTTTTGCTTCATTTCCTTTTTCTATTGTCCGTGTAATTGAATGTGGCAGGTTTGTTTGCCTGAAAATATTTGTTAAAGAAGCGTTTTCTATTTAATATAGTATTTCTTCCCCCAGGAAACAATATTTGGAACCATCTGGGCAATAATATTTTAACAAGCATTAAGTTGCCATCATTGAGACCACAGAGGGAAGCTGATGGAGGAGAAAAAGTGGCTGCTTTGTGCCATCCTCTAGTGCCATTTGTAACAACATGTATCCTCTCCTCCCTGAAAGAATAATTCTCATGCTTCTCCAAATAAAAACACAGGGAACAATGAGTTCAAATCAAACAAACTGCCATTAAAATCACGGTAAGACACTTAAAATTAGCGAAAACTGAGTTTAAGTCTAAATTCCCACCTGTTGGTTCTGGCACATCACACAGAGAAGCAGCAGTGTGCCGTGCTTTCATCAGACCTCACTTTTTGCCAGATTGCCTTACATGGAAGGTTGTCTGCAACTGAAAAACCACGCTGTGAAGCTGAGAGAAGATCTTTCAGTTTGGTAGGAAATGGCCCCAGAGTCAGCTCTAGGGCATTTTGCTGCTTCCCGTGGCTGTAGGTTCCTTCTGCTGCCCAGACTACCTGTCATGTCAGGGAAGTTCACTTGCAGGAGACATCACCTCTGAGTACAGCTGGCATATGATATTTCCTTGCTTTCCATGAAGGAACGAAAATGTTTTAGCCAGTTAAAATGTGAAAAACAATTTTAGATGTGAACAAAATTTTTCAGGGAAAAAAATCAATGAGCTTGGGAGAAGAAGGATGCCATGCTCCATGTGCTGGCATCTGTGGCCAACAGCCCAGATAACAACTTGGACAGAAATCTGGGTAGGAGCAGTTTCAGTGAGTAACTTACCGTTTCTGGCAGGCCAGCTAAATCAAAAGTCACACCTCTTCCAGCGGGATTGTCGTTCAGAGAGATTGGAGCAGCGCCGGGTTTAGCACTGCCTGGGGCTGTTGTGGACATACCAATCAGTGCACACAGAGGGTATCAGCCAGCAGCTGTTTTTCTAGATGCTTGAGAGCTGCCTGCCCTGAAAAGTACCAATTATCACCATTTAATGGGGCAATCTGGGGTGTCTAAAAAATACTGCACCAGTGATTAGGTCCTGCCAGCCATTTCAAAGTGAAGACCCAGACCAGGGCACAAACGACTGACTTCAGACAACGGCTGTCAGCAATCCCAAGTAATGATTGCCCTGACAAATGTTGCCAATGACAATAAAAGTAACCCTTTTGCCACTCCCAAAGTGCACAGGAGTTTTGTCGCCACCAACGATGGTACCACCACTTTATATTTCCATTCTGAGCCTAATGATTCTGACATCAGAGCAAGGAGTGATTTAGGGGCAAGACAAAGTGCAAATGGTACAAAGTGAACTGTATTTAACAATTTCACCAAAGCAGCGAATTTATCAATTCACCAAAAATTCAAACTGAAGTTAATGCCTGAGCGTGCTTCTCAGCATCTTTTGAAAGTAGGAGCAAGTAAGCAATTCTATCTTTGAGGAAAACACCCCCATTTGTGGGATATGATCTCTGCAGAGAGCTCCCGAGCATGGAGTACGTGGCTGTCATTTCAAGGGGTCTTTGTGCAACTGAAAGCTTCTCCTCTTTCCAACTGAGCAGTCAGACTGGCTGTGCATCTGCAGGATGAAACACGGACAAAACCTCTCACCCAGATCTGCAAAGGTACCAGCACGCACTGGTATTGTGGATGCTGTCTTCTCCTGCTTACAGCAGAACATACTTTATCTCAGCTGCTGCTCTGAGATGTTGGTAGGCAGATGCAGGAAACCACAGTTTTTCTCTCATTGTCATTTGTGGGTTTTACCTTATAAAAGAGATATGCCACACCGTATCTCTAGGGTTTGATTTTGATATGTGCTCAGTAAACACAACAGAGTGATGTTATCTCAGCAACATAGAAGGCCATTATCACCGGTGCCGATTGCATACGATGATGTCATCCACTACATAGCCTATCAATGTCTTGCTGTGTGGTTTATTCTGTCCTTAAATTGCCATCAGCGCGCTTGTAGCAAGCGTGGGTAGAGCCCTTCCCAAATCTTCGTTCGTGAAGCCTAGCCATGAAATTCTATATATAGTTTGAATTTCATTCTCTCCTTCCCTGTTTGGAAGGAAATGCACCAGGAGTCTTCAAAGCAAGCGTTTCCTACACTTTTGGCTGCCCCTCAGCAGTGATTGAGTCAGGCCTTCAGTCCCTGGGCATCCGTACCTCATGTGGCACTTACAGGTCTGTGATTTTGCCCCAGCACCGCTCAAGGGGAGCATGGTCCTGCCCTGGGCTGCCTCTGCCAGCTCCACAGCCACAGGATATACAGTGCCGAGGATCCCCGTCTAGAGGTACTCCCACATCTGGATGCCAGGCAGTGCAGATACAAGGGGACACAAAGGCTTGGGCATCCTCAGGGAGCATGATGTTAGAACATCCAGGGCTGCAGAAAAGGCAGAGTTTTCTGTCTGTAAATTTGATACGCCCACTGATCTTGCCATGCCAAGCAAGCTGTTAAACAGTGCATGATTTCACTTTCTGGTCTAAAGAACACATGCTGGTAGAACTGAGGCTGCATGTGGGCAGACCCCACTTGAAGCAACACAAAGGAAGAAGAGGGAGGTGGGATCACAGTGTAGGTATGGCTGGCAACAATGGGGATGCTCAGCAGTTCATCCTAGAGCTTAGTGAAGCCATTGGATTGCTTACATGGTAAAACTGGGTTTTTGTTGAGTTACTGTGAAACACTCCCAACAATGTGAATAGCAGTTCCAAGCCAGTAGTTATACTGAATAGCTTTGTGCCAGGGGAAAAAAACAACATGAAACTAAACAGTTTATATAGTTGTAATCAGGAAACGTTAAAATAAAATGGACACACAACAAACCTCAAGGTATCTGGTGGTTTTGCAATTCATAGAACCATAGACTCAGATGGGTTGGAAAGGACCTCTGAGATCATCAGGTCCAACCCTTGATCCACTACCATCAGTTACTAGACTATGGCACTCAGTGCCACATCTCTTCTTGAATACCTCCAGGGATGGAGAATCCACCACCTCCCTGGGCAGCCCATTCCAATGCCTGATTACCCTCTCTGTAAAGAATTTTTTCCTAACATCTAACCTAAACCTCCCCTGGCAGAGCTTGAGACCATGCCCTCTTGTCTTAATTACCAAAAAAGAAATCCAAAGAATATGAAGGGGAAACGGTACGACAGCCTCTCTGCATCTGGCATTGATGTAAAGGAATGTGTTACTGGAAGGCAACTCTTTAAATGAGAGTTTGTACTTTCTCACATATGCATTGAAAAGTTTACCATATTTCATTTGACGTATATTCACATAATTTTGAAAAAAATCACGTTTAAAATGTTCCATTTTAATTTTTGATTGTCCCATAATTTTTGTGTTCCATAAGCTATGTGCTGGTAGCTAGCCTTGGGAAAAGCCTTCTTAGTTCTTTACAATTTGCTTTGTGGCCAGCACAATAAGTCTGCCCACAAGACTTTCCACTGCCTGAAGAGTTCACACTAGCGACCCTTTCAGGAGAAACAGACAGCAATTCCTAATCTAAGGACAGAAGTGATAGATGATCTGCTTGATGAGCCCAGTTCAATCACAATTTATTATACTGGAATTCACAATAACGTACAAAATTAAGAGGAGGAAAAATGCGCTCATTTATGTGAACTCTTTTTCCAAAACTCTGGAGATTAAAACCCAACAAATCTGTGGTTGTTCACTTTATAAATACTGCTTGAGGAGGAGGAGGAGTATTAGCTCCAAGCAAAGAATTCATTGCAAATAATTTTTCCAGAGGGTCTGGCTAATTCTGTTTGCCAGTTTTGAGATTTTTAAGAAACTTTTTTCAAAAATTATTTTCTGTATGCTTTTAAGAAACTTTGATCTGTACAAATATTAGCAAACGGTTACTTATATGTGATTCCACTGCAGATCTGCCACTAGATCTCATTAGTTCTGGCTAGAGATTTGCTGCTGATTTGTCTGAGCCCAGGTTAGGAAAAACTAAATATTGTCTTATTTTCATGTGATGGTCGGCCTAAGTAAATTAAAAATTGTCTTTCCATCAATAGTATCTTAAAAAATTTTCTGTTTCTGTCTTCTACTAATTAACTGTTTGTTAAGCTATTAACATTGAATAAATGCAAAAGCCACCAAAAAAGGTGAACACTTCTTATTTACTCAAGATAATTTTTAGATATTCAGGCATCTCTGGTGATAAAAAAGAGGGCACATTGTTTCTGCACGATGTCATTCATGGATGCCCGGCACTGAAAAACTGACACCTTATCACTGCTGCAAAGGTATTTCGACTGTGGGATCACTCAGTGGGCTGAACAGTCTGACACCAAGAGTGGGATGTGCAGTAGCCAGGTTAGTAAAGTCACTCTCCATGCCCTAGAAGGGAAGGAAGCCATCTGGTCTTATAAAACAGATGTCTTAAAATCATACAATCTAGAAATTTTGGCATTAACTACACAATTAATGTATTTGGGATGCTAGAATGACTATGTTTATCCTTTAGGAAATCTTCACATCAAAGGAATCACACGTTTGGCCACATGAGAACAGATCCTCCAAACCTGGAAATGGGCATTTCCCCCTGTACAGTTAGAGAACTACATTTTGAGATCTCCATTTTTACTTATTTGGATAAAAGGAATAACATGAATTCAATGAAGACTTTTGGACTCATGACTTTGTTCTGCCTAACTGATGAATTTTTTTCATAATTTATTTTTCTATGCGGATTGAAAGCCTCCAGCTTTTCACCTCTGGCTGAGAAATGTGGATTCCTAACTCCATCACTGTTTGGTCATGATTTGGGCTCCAGGCCTGTTGGTCCCGTGACTGCAATCACATCATATACAAATGTATTTGAAGAATGAGAGCTAGATTCTCGGACACTGGAAAAATGATAACTTCATTTGACCTCTGACTTTTGACACCTATTAAGCAAAATGCTCTTCTTAGTTAGCCAGTTGACTCGCTAAAATGGAGGCCTTGAAGGCCATGAAATACCTCCAGATATATAGGTAGAACTGAAAGCAAAACTCCTTTGCAGTAGTAGCCTGCTATCTCACAGCCATGGATTTTCCACTTCCCACAACCATATTATGTATGAGATGGGTGAGAAACCTCTCAAGATTTGCTCTTGATACAAATTACTTCAGTTTGCCTGGGAAAATACAGCATTCAAAATGAACAAAGCTCCCTGATTCAGCTCTCAGTGATTAATCACGGGAAGAACCGTGTGGGAGGAAGGAGCTGAATGCTCTGACACAACCCTACCCAGCTACTGAGATGAACTGGGGGCACTGGAAAGGGAACAAGGGAACAAGGGGGCTTCTGCCCAAACTCTCATCCTGAAGATTTGCAGAGAGGGGGTTTTAGGTATGAAAATGCTGAAGGACAAGGTAGGAAAGATTAGCCAATGCAATCT
Organism: Pseudotriccus pelzelni; assembly: GCA_035584735.1. Lineage (NCBI taxonomy): Eukaryota > Metazoa > Chordata > Aves > Passeriformes > Tyrannidae > Pseudotriccus > Pseudotriccus pelzelni. The sequence goes on along the minus strand of JAWMRA010000078.1, from coordinate 103,563,171 downwards.
GACCAATGGGTTTGCACTGTGCATGCTCTTGAAAGGGCATCAGTTTTGCAGAGAAGAAGAGGCTGATGATGTTTGGTGTTTGCCAGCTTTGTGTTAGCGTATGAGCCAGCACCACTCAGCCCAGCAGCCCGGCAGCAGGGCTGCCTGTCCCCACAGGGGATCAGGTGGGAACAAAGGAGTCCAGACCAGCATCCATACACTTGGCCTCTGGGAATGGCCTTGGCTACATGTGCTGTGGCTGTTCCAATGGCTTGGTGCACAGACACCACTAGGAAGAGACAAAAGCAAACGTTACCAAAGGCAAATAGAGAAAGCCTGGGAAGCCTGAGATCTGGGTGGATGTCTGGAACAAAACAGCCTTTGGGACGTGGGATGTAGCAAAATTGGCTGAAGTCTCACCACAAAGGTTTGTGAGAACTCCCACTGCTGTATGGAGATTGCTGCCTTCTCCTGGTGAGCTGGGCAAAGCACAACTGGAGAAACGAGCCAACACAGCTGAGAGGCTTGTTCTGAAAGGCCTGGCTCTCTCAGATTTCCGTGCCCTTAGCATTATCCATTTTTATATTTTGTGTAAAAAAAGGATAACCTGCAAACCCTTAATGCTAAAATAAGTTGCAAGGATCTCAATGATTCTATTATTGCTACACAGAGAATATCCCACGAAGTTTTGTCCTCCCCCTTGCAAAAAATGACTAAGGAGAGGGAAACAACTAATACCTTCCAAGGCATCAAGGCAAGCAAAATGAAGAGGACTTTGGAAGAAGAAGGGTGTGGACATCTCTTGATTATTAAAGTGCTGTTTTTCTGCCAGGGCAAACAGACAGAAGGGGGAAGTGGATGAGGGAAGTTTCTCTGCTGGAGCTCCCTGCTTGCTACAACTGCTCCCGGAGATAAGAAGTGGATCAAGGCAGATAGCACGCTTGGCTTGGCCCTGCTGGGCTCTGCGGGGCTCCGCTCTGTTGTACGGAGCCTGGCCAAGCTGAGCGCGTGCACAGCTCTTTGCAAGGAGTAACCCCACTGGCAGCTGGACACCCTAGAGAATTTAAGAAAAAAAGTTGTAGCCGCCTTTCCCAGACGTATTCTGGAGACGAGTTTTTTCACAAACAGCCTTGCCTAACTCGGACTATCTGGGCTCCTCTGGAGAGCCCTGTTGAAGGCCAGAGCCTATCAGCTGTCCTGGCGGGAGTTTGGAATTGTGACCCCAAGCAGTGCTGAGCCCCACACCTCTGGCCCCTGGCCAGTCCACCGGACCTGCCCTCACACCACAGTCCTCAGGCTGCCCAGTGCCCTCTGGGAGACTCTCGTGTCTCCAGTGGTATTCTTCTGCCGAGACTGCTTTTTGCTTTGTGAGAGATCAAAGGAGAATAAACATCTCCATCTTCCCTCTGAATATATCCAGCCTAATATGCATGGTATTTTTATTGTGGAAGGGAGCGATTTGTAAGAAGAAATGAAAATCTCCAGCGTGTCAGCTCATAGGAGCTAATGATGTTTACACAGACATACCACACTGATGGAATAGTCCCAACATCCCCTTCTCTGGGAGGGGGGAGGGGAGGAAAAAAAAAGGGGGGGGGGCGAGGGGAAAAAAAAAAGGGGGCAAAACAAAAAAAAGAAAAAGAGAAAGCGAGAGACAGCAGAGAGAGGAGTGACCCACGCTCCCCTCCCCCGGCTCTTTCCTGCGCAGCAACCTGTACTTGACCCTCCCGAGCCTGGCTCTGCTCAGCCTCCATCCCGCCCCGCCGGAGCCGCAGCGCTGATACCAGGCAGCTGATGCGCCGCCTCATCCAAAACACACACTTGGGGGAGGCGCACGCCCACGCCAAGCTTCGGGAGGGGGGGGCTTCGGGGCCGGGGAGGGACGCGGGGGGACGGCACCCACCTTCCCCAGTCCCGCCGGGCCGGGCCGGGATGTGCTGGGTCGCCGCCGCTGTTTGCCAAGCACTACAAGTGGCGCGAGAAACGGGTCCACTTCAGGGTGGAAATATTTCAAATGCTTCGTGGGATGGAGATGGGGGAGAGGTTGCCCGGCCAAAATTTGCGGGAGGAGAGACCGCCTGCCCTCCGCCCTGCACCCTCGGCCCCTCCCGGCCTGCCACCCCCGCACCCTTCTGAAGTCCGAATTCACGCACATTTGGGTGGGCTGGCTGGCGCAGCTCGGGGACCCGGAGCTCTGGGCTCCACCGGTCCCTTTGCTTTCCCGTTCCTTCAGCCTTCCATGCACCCATGGGTGCATTAGATTATCTCTGCGGAGACACATCCCAGTGGCTGTCAGTTTTCTTGGGCAAGGAGCATGGAAAGGGGACCCTGAAAAACTATACGTGCTTATAAAAGGCAAAGGAAACAGAAGGTGAAAGGTCTCAGAGTTTTAAAAAAAGTCCTCTATGAGTCAAATTTTCACATTCAGTCTTTCAGCGTTGCTAGTTCCAAGTTGTTGCTGTGTTGTCTAATCCCTGACATCCACGTTTCTGCTGCTGCTCAGGGTAAAGCCGAGAGCAGCTGAGTGGCCAGTCTCTACCTGCCCTGACTGTGTGTTTCCCGCTGTTTTTGTGTTGGGGAAGAACTATTATAATGCATTTCTGTGAATGAAAAATTACACTCTTAAATATTTCTTTTATAATGCCTGTGATGTACACAGTTTCCTTGAGTTTTGCCACATATTTTATAGAAAATCCTAATATCAAAGCCTTTTTTTTCTCCTTCTTTCTTGCTTTCTAGTTTATGATTATTTCTTTTTCCCCAGTCCTATTGTTTCCTGAAGTACAGGCTTGCTTCTAGCAACAGACCAGGTTGCTCCGGACTGACCTATTTCCCTTGGAGCTGATATGAAGACCCTGGCTGGGTCAGGGCACCAATGGAAATTTCAGGCTGTGCACAAAACAGCGAGGCTGCAGGGAAGCCAAAGTGACAATTTCTTTTTAAAAAAGCACTATGGATAAAATTGTGTGGAATACCTCCTCAGCTGTGGAACTGTCAAACACTTATACAGCTAAGGTAGCACTGATCAGTTTGTAAACCCCTGTCACTGTTCACACGGTCACTTTTCGAATGGTGCTGCTGGGAGAGAAACTGATCCCAGAGCAGCTGGGGATTGGAGGGGATGTGTTTATACCCAAAGCCATGATGATTTTGTCTAGAAAGCACCTTTTATCTGAGCCTGCTCACAGTATGCATTGTAGCGCGGGTGTGAGATTATCTGCTTTTCCACACTGAGAGCTGAGAAGGTTGCCAGTCCCCTGAGTTTTGGAGCTAGGTGTTAGTTAATTTCTTTCTCTCTGGCAGCTTCTATAGGAAACACAGATTTTAAACCCAGTCTCTATCTTGAGTCTACTATTGTCTTGGTGTATCTCTAAAGATAGAGTAAGTGAAATATGATGGAACAAATGGCCGCAGAGGATCTTGCCATGGTGTACCCAGTCAGTCCTCTCACATGGCCGAGTGCAAGTGGCTGTGAAAACAGCTGTTGAGGGAAACAAGTATTGCCCAATTTACCTAATTTTCAGGATAAGGCTGAATGATTTTTTCTGAAATCAAGAAACTGTTCTCAGCATTCTGTACTGTATTTTTAAAACAGTGTTGCTGAAGGCTGGAAACCACATATAGTCATTTAGTTCTGAAACATCACAGAATTCACGGGCTGCTGAGTTTCAGCTGTGTAGGGGATGCAACTGTGGCACCTTTAATAGGCTGTCCAGTACTTTCTCTGATTTATCTGAGGCAGTGCCTCTGCACGTATTTGCTAAGGAAAAGCTCTAGTCTCTGGCTCGGGACAAAAGAGCAAACTCATCTGGCACTGCAAAAGAATGAAACTATTATTTTTCTGCTTGGGAAATATAAGCAAATGTATGCCAAATACCCAGTTCTGTGACTGTAAGCATTATACTCATTAATGCCCTTACAGAAATAATGTGGTTACTGGTGTCCAGACCTCTGTCTCTGATTTATTGTCCTATAGTTGGGCTTTGCACTTCTCTGCAGTTCCCCTTCTCCATAAGCCTTCCAGTTTTTCAGATTTCTAAGCAAATACACTCCAGAGTAAAAAAATGTTAAGTAGTCCTATTTTGAAGGCAGCCCATCAGTAAAACCCACTCAACATCAGATAATTTGAAGTGCTCTGATTTAAATCAGCTCCCAGAGCTCCTGATTCTCCCATCCTTAGACACACCTTAGGGCATCTGTTCATGTGCAGTGTCCCGGTGTTGTTCACCTCACCGGTGAATAGCCTCAATTTTGTGCTCCACACTGAAGCAGACAAAATCACTTACCTTTTCTCATGTAAGATGACATCATCCTGAAAAAGGTATAAGGAAACAAACAGACAGAAAGCTCCTTATTAGAGAAAAATACTCATGCATCAAGTTTCTCTCCCATTTAAGACCTTGTTTTCAGTCCGTAACCTGATGCTGGATGCTGCTTGGATTATTGTAATGGCTGCATGCAAGGTTGTGGAGTACTTTGTTTCTGCCCTCCCTCTTCCCAATTTTTCCCCATTTTTACCTTCGTCTTCTTTTTCTTTCAGTGCAAGTTCAGAAGCTCAGTTGTAACCTATGTTGTTGACATTACATGTTTGCCAAGTTTGGGTATTACAGCACTCATGCAGCTCCAGTTTCATTCAGTTTTCCCTCTGTGCTTTATGCCTTTTATCTTTGGCCCTATTAATGTGATTGCCCTATGACAACAGTTGCTGGAAGACGTACAGGAGGGCTGGAGCAACCCGTGTTTCCCAGTGGCTGCTGAATGAACGCTGCCTTCATACTGGTGTTGTACCCCAGCAGGAGAGAGCAGGAGAGCCTGTGCAGCTCTGCTCCTGGCAGGGAGATGTGTGTCTTCCTCGGGGAACTTAGCTGGTCTTGCTAAGGATACCCCGAAGCTGCTCAGCAAAGCAGACTTTTCCAGTTCATTGAATAGCAAATGGGCAGGTTTGTCCTCTATTTATTTCTCCTTTTATCCTGCTAGTGAGGATCATCAACATGCAGACAGTATCTAACACTCCCAGATAAACTGCATCTGTACAGACTCATTCAGACACAGGCTATAAATACTCGCCGCCTGTGCACAGACTGCCGCCACGCTCCCTGGGTGCCTCTTCCAGGGCAGACTCTCCAAAAGGTTTTTGGAAAGATCCTTCTGCAGTGCCCAGACCATGCTGGGACGAGGCCTGAGAGCTGTGATTAGCAGCATGTGAATGCTGCTATGGCAGAGGCACTGACCACTTACCTTCTTCATTTTATACCTATATGGTGTCAGTGCTGTGATTTAAGTAGGTTCCTTGTCAACTGGAACATAAATTACAGCCCAGCACTCTGGTGCAGGACTCTGGGAGCCATTCAGGGCATTTCCCTTTCCAGAGATTTGTTTCCTCCAGAGCAACTCACTAAAGTAATGCCTTCCTCCTTCCCACTGCCCTCGACTTCATGTTAAAGACACTGTTAACCTGGTGCTGCCCTTCTCTTAACCCTGACATAGAAAAACGGAGCAGGATGCTAAGGAAGAGTTAAATAATTAATTTAGAGGTATCCAATTTTCCAAATCTTGCCTAATCCAGCTTTCCAGTTTAGCATTCATTTTCCCCACCCTTTGTATATACCAGTTTCAGCCCTTTATCTCTCCCACTTCTAAATATTTTACTGGGGTTTTGTTTTATACAGCTGAGAGGAATGCTGTTCTGATAAAACAGGGCTATAATCTCCTCAGGCTGCATTTCCTTAGTTCCCACTCTTCATCTGTAGCTTTTAAACAAAAAATCTTTACTAGATGAAAATAAAGACGGTGAATTTCAGTGGTACATTTAATAATTCATAAATCAAATGAAGTTCAAACAGGTTCAAAGTTTAAAAGTTTAAAAGTTTTGCTGAAGCTTTAAAGTTTAAACTGTCAGAGACTTTGACAAAAAACTTTTCCTGTCTGGAATATTTAAGATTGTTAAACCATATTACATGCATGGCTATTGCTACATCTTTTCAACCATAAGTTGTCTTCTAAAAGAATATTAATTTTATGTTTCTTTAAACAACTAATACATATGCAGTATAAAGGAGCATATTATTAGGGTAAAGAAGATCACAGCTTTATAACCTGCATATTATACAAAGTTTTTTCAGGCCAACTTACTTTGGCCAGCAAGAAATCACTTGATTTATTAATGCTGCTATGAGCTAGAGGGGTAGGAAAGGTCTCCTTTTAATGGCTTGGCCATTAGGAAAGAAGAATTCAGGCAAGTTTACACAGCTACAAAGTCTGAAAAGCATTAAGTTTTATGCATTATGTCCTTCCAAACTTTGTAAAACATTGAGGATCTCTTTCTGTTCTTGCTTATACCAGTATCAATATCAAAGTCTGAATGCCACCAAAACCAGAATGCCACTGAAACCAGTGAATTTGTATGTGATCTTGTTCATACTAAATTAATTTCAGTAATGTATTCCAAGATCCCTTTATTTGTATTTTTATCATTCCTAAAGCATTTAAAGTATTTTCAGAAATATATTAACTTCATTCATTGCATTTCTGAATGCAATTGCAGCTCTAAATGAGATTCTGTGAAAGAAATGTATCAAAAATAGCACATTAGGCAGATGCTTGTACCTAAAAGAAGGAACAAATTTCCCTTGGGGGAAAACTGGCATGGCATCAGAGGAACCTCACCAACATCCAGTGGCTGAGGCCCAGGCTCAGCTTAAATATAAGCACCATCAGTAAGCCTAGAATTTGACATCTTTCCTTCAGTAAAAATAACACACACTCTGTCTGTCATTATTAGCCTCTAAAATTAATTCAGTTTTCATGAATGAGCTCATGAAGTAAGCTGTTTGTTATGGTAAAAGCAGAAACATTAATGGTTCTAAATGGTTGTAACTGATAATAGTCTGATAGATGGGGCAAATGGAAATAAGCATTATAAGTTGCTTGGTTTCTAAAGAAAGTAAGGATTGGAGAGAATAAAGCCAGGGAGAAAGGCAATCCATGGTTCTTGACGTAGCATAAGGTGGCAGTAAGAAAAGTGTGTCTCAGAGTTATTTTTGACTCTCTAAAGCAGACCAGTTGCAACACTAAAAGTTCAGCAAAGAGCAGAGTCATGTTCTTCCATCAGTCAGGAATCCCTTACTCCTTCTAATAAGTGCAAATTTTTTCCAGCAAGCAGCAGGGAATGTTATGCACATGTTACAAGACTCTCAGCCTCTCAGACTGCCTTACCCTCACTGAAGTTAACAGAGAATAAAGGACAGTTTCCCAGCATCCTACTCCAAGGGATTTTCTGTCCCCTCCCACGCCCCCGGCTCATTGGAACAGCATGTGAATTGTGGTGTGAATGAACTGCAACGAAGGCTTACAGCGTCATGTCATGTCTCATTCTGCCTGCCAGGAGGTGATTTACAAAAAGTCAGTAAAGGGGAGATACAAAAACTGCCAAATAAAGTTATTTAAAAACATGCATTTGTGGTATAGTGTTCATACAATGCAATCAGCAAGACTCAGCAAGCACCCAGGACTAGGTGCCCACAAGTACATGTAATGGTAGTAGTGGCAGAACCAAGAACGCAGCATTGGGGATTAAAACTGAACATATCATGAGGGAAGATGACTAGAACTTCTGAAGTACTGTCCAAAAATCCCTCCATCCTGAGCTGGAAGATGCCTGTGAGCAGAAAGCACTCACACAAGGTGGATCCAAACCATAATCCAACACCTGCCCCCCATCTAGGGAGTTTAGGTATCTGACTTAAGGTTGGTTATAAGGTGCTGTTATCCCCACAGGGACTGGTTGAACCTGGGTGCCTGAAGATTTTCAGTTATGGGTCTGTAGGATTAAGCAGCTGAATACATGTTTTCCATTTCAAAATTTCAGGCTTAAAAGCTTGAGATCCTCCTGTTCATTTTGGAGATGTCACTTAAGCATAATAACATGACTTGGCTGTGTCTTGCCCATAGTGAGTTTGATCTCATTTCTGTGATAGTTTAGCATCATCAACTTGGAACTGACTTACTCTGTTATCCTAAATGGCAAAGAATTGCTGAATGACTCTTTTATAACTTGCTGCCTGGGAAGAGTCAGTGGTCATCTTATGACAAGGTTGTAAATGAATTGCAAGTCATGATTTCTGTCAGCTAAAGCACACAACATAAACAGGTTGTATGGAGTTTTTCTTTCAGGGACTGCTGACTGGTATGGCCACTGCCCCAGATGCTCCTTGCTGGTTGTGCTAAACGAAAAGCCTCCACAAGCCCTGCAGCGAAGGGAAATCCAGCAGCCATACCAAACAAACAATGCTTCAAGACATCTATCCTCTGCCTAATTTTCAGGCCACAGCTCTTTGGGGACTGCTCTGCATTCTTCTGGTGGCTTGCCTCTTTAGTACCCTCCCTGCTCGGCTCATCTAGGGAGAAAAAGGGCTTGTCACTACACAAAAATGTGAGTAGGGCCACACCAGAAGGGACGTTTTCACCAAGGAACACCAAGATATCTTCCCTTGCTGGAAAAGGGAACCCTTATATTCCTCTCTCAGATTACATCTGATTTGATTCCTGTGTTTAAAATCTTAGGCAACTTGTATCCGAGGCCAAACCACTTAGTCCTGTGACAGGTACAGTGCCAGAAAGCATAGAAAGCATGGAAATAGCTCTAACTGTGAAGAAGTTCTGGTAACATCATTTTCAATTGCTACCAGCCTGGACAGGGCTCTCAGACAGGTCAGGATACAGATCCAGTGAGGTTGGGGTTAACAGTTTAGGAATGAGTAAAAGGCTGACCCCAAGAACTGTTACACAAATTACTTTCTTTCAGCATGTTGTATGAGGATGGTCATTCTTGGAAGAACAAAAAGGAAAGTAGTTTCCCTCTGTGCTAGCCAGCACCCTGCTACCCGGCTGCAGAAAAGAGAAAGCAAACACCTATTTGCTAGCCTTCAGGAGCACTCAGTTTCCTCTGACAAGTGTTTTCCAAAGCCTGAAAGCTCCTTCCTCACATGCTCCCTGCTTTTAATGCTGGAGTCGTCCATCTAACAAGTCTGATGCTGCAGGGCATGCAGGAGGACAGGACCTAGCCCTCCTACTGGGCTACTGTTCACTGCCTGTTTGCAAGGCTTACCAGATCTGACCACCAGATCTGACAGATTTCAGCAGATCCTTTGCCTACACGCAGCAATGGTTTTGCAATTGTTCCCAGTCGCCGCCGTAGAGAGAGCAGTGGGAGACTGAGAAGCCGAAGTGGCCCTTGAGCGGGTGTTTTGAGGAATTCTCCTCAAAGCTACTCTACTCACAGTCGCCGCCACTGGAGTGAGTCTGAGAATGTTCCCTGTGCCCAGGTAAAGAGCAGCTTTGCACTTGATGCTTGAAAACTTCACACTGCTCAAATTTCAGCTGACTCCTTGCATTGAAAAGGGTTTCAGGATGGGACAGTTCAGAACTAATGAGGCTACTTCGGATATCCCATGAATGGATCCTGTTACTCTAATGCCCTAGCAGATATTGTCAATTAACTAAGAGGTATATGTGATACAGGCTTTGGAGTGTTATAGTCTTTTCTGCACCACATGCCAAGCCAGACCTGTGTCTTCTGACTACTTTCAATGAAGAGAATGTCTGGGGTCTTGGTTTGCAAATGCTTAGTCTATTTTAATATAGAGGACCTCTGGGTTTTGAAGACAAAAGGAGAGGTTTCCTGGGAAGAATATTGATTTTACTCGTCTTCTCAAAGGAATTAAAAAAGGAAAGGAAATAAAAGAAATAAATTCTGCATTTTGTAACCACTATACTTATGTGACAAAACCAAACAAAAACAACCCCCTCAAAATATTGAGAAAAATCCATCCAATCTGAGACAAAGAAGAATGGAGTGACAGAGTTTTCTGGATCTGGCCCTCAACCACAGTACAGCTTGGGGTGCCTTATTATACCAACTTATACCATTGTATTTTAGCAAGGAGATTTACTGTAATGACATTAGGTTAGGGAGTTTTCTTATGGTATATTACTTGTCCCCAAAGACCTCTATGTCATCAGACATAGGATGAAGCTGAATTAAAGAGGAAAAAACTGCAGAAAAAGGACCCACAGAATTTTTGTGTGTGCCTTACTAGACTGAGCCATCACAGCAAATAAGGAGAAGGTGCCAATGATTAGGGCAGTGTCTGAACTGTCCCACCAGAATTACCCTGGCCTGTTACCAAAGGGACTGATGCACAAGGAACAGCAGATATCTTGCAGATATCTTATTAAATAATTCTTTTCAGCACAGCTTCTCAGCTTTCAGAAATTGGCTACTGGACACCTCCTCCCTGAATTTTTCTAACTTTGCCCAGACCTATAGACTTCATCCCTTCATTACATTCTCAGGGAAACAAGTGCCACCATTGCATTCTGAGTTTCTACAGGAGAAAAGGAATCCCTTTTGTTTGTTTGTCGATGGACTTTACACCGGATGTGTTTTGCAAGGGGTTTGCACTGCCATCTGCCCAGGAGGTTTCACTGACATGGAAGGGTGGGGAGGTCTCACCAGCGGCAGCAGGAGGCACCAGGACTGCGATATCCTGCCCTTCTGCCTGGCCCCAGCCTTGGCCTCGCACAAGCTCAGGAGGTGCTCATCCAGCTCTCTGATAAGCTGCTTCATGGAGCTAAACCAGCAGGATACTATTCAATTGATTTCATTTCCAGCCTGGGAGAAGACTGGATGGCCAAGGCCTGTCTTAGGTCAGTTTAGGCTCCTGGGGATATGTAACTTTATTTTAGAAACATGATAGCTGTTCCCATTTCACTTTTTTTATATCAGTCACTTTTCTGTAAACTAATATCATCTCTCTCACACTTGCCTGTGTTTCTACTGAATGCAAATAGATTTCAAAACACAATTCTTCTGAAGATTGCTGGTTTAATCTCAGTGCAGTGCTGCCAATTATAATGACCTTTAGTCCCACATGCTGAAGATAACCTCCTGAAATCAATGGGGTTCCCTGCAAAAAGTTGTGCTCTCTACAGCATTATCAGGATCTTGCTTGCAAATTACACCAACAACCCCAGGGTCCAGCTACCTTAGCTTGCTAAAGCAGGTGACACAAAACCAAGGACAAGGTACCTGGAGCTTGTTGCAGCCTTTTCTGCCATCATCTGCTGCATTCTGGATTTCTCCTCTGAGGAAAATTTGAAGGTGGGATGACAGCATGTGTAAGAAGACTTGAGGCAGTAGACTATCCTTTTCTGGGGGTAGGACATAAAAAGCACCCAGATAGTTCTCAGTCTGGTTTTGAACCTGTAATGACATTCTTATCCTTTTCTCCATCTTCTAAATTATAAAAAGATAAAATCTGCTCTGGAGATAATCCCTTTTCAAAGCCACAAGGTGATTTCCCATATCTTGCAATCTTTCTCTGCTGTAACTTTGTGTCCTGGTGTTCAGGGCAGCTGAATGGAGAGGAACTTCATGAACTCCAGGTATCAGAGACCCCTACAAGCCTGTGTGTCCCTATAATCTGTCTCCTGTTTTTTGCAAGAGAGTTTTGCCAGACCTTCTGGACCAGGGCCTGTGGTTTTGGAAGAGGAAACATTATTTGTCTCATAATACAGACATCAAATACAAATAAGGGAGCTGCAGTTCCTGGCATGAGAGCTTTTTGTAGCAATTTACTATCCAAAATCCTTATAATTAATGAGGGCTATAACCGCTATTTTTAGTACAGCTAAAATGAGCTATAAGTTATTAGAGGGAGACATGTTGTGTAATATGTGACTAATGTACCATTTTACAAAGAATTTGTATTTCATTGCTGAAAATTGCAGGGAAATGACTTCCAGAGTATTCCAACTGCTCTGGATGCTCTTTGAACTACAGTAGAAAGCAATCTTCAGCTTAGCTGGCCTGACTGGCTAATTAAGTCAAAGCCTTCAGAAAATTAAATTACTACGATGTAAATACAGTCTGCATATTGCAAGAAAGATGCAGCCAAATGTATTTCAGGTGTGATGAAATTGAAGTAATTGAAATTAATTGGGGCAATAGGTGGAAAATGGAAATGGGAAAAGATTACCAAAAGCAGAATTGATGAAATAAGATCATTTAATGGGGCAATTAGCCCAGCCATTAAAGCCTGTCTAGGGTACAGGGGCCACAGGCCCCTGAGCCTGCAAGATTAGGGCAGAAGTGGAGGAAGATGACACGACAGGCCATGAGGGGGAGGTAGTTGAAACCCATGCAGGTACTACGAGAAAGCCACCATCTCAGAGTAGGGTTTCATCTCTGCCACTGCTGAGGTAACCAAGTATCTTGCGGGATTTGCTTGTTATCTACCTTTGCTTAATTGCACTCTCCCACATTATCCAGCATCAAAATCCCATCTTGGAAAATGGAAACCCAGAATCTCTGTGTATCTGACCCATCGTTTCAGTGCCAGCTTCCTAGATACATGCCCAAAACCCCTCAACAAAAACCTCCCTCTCTCGCCCCCACACCCTCTCCCCCAAGTAACAACCGCAAGTAACACCCTTCTTTCAAAAGAAGTAGTATAAAACTTTTTTTCCCCTTCTCTTGAGTTGAGGCACATTCTTCCCTGCATAATGATGTTGTTTTCTTGTCTGGCAATGTTGTACACACTGTCACATCTATTTGCTATGCAATTCAATTCATAAAAGTCAGCAACCTGTTGAAGTGATTACCCATATTTGCTCAAGAGACGCCCAGTACTGGAATTGCAGGGAGAGTGCATTACAGGTTGGAGTTACAATATTGACCAGGATCTGGGGGGAAGCTTGTACAATCACATTAGCCATTCCTATTTATGACTCCTAAGCTAGTTAACCTTAATACAGCTACTCTTACGAGATACAGATGGGAAGTAACTCTGTAAAAACTGCATACATGTATAAAGTTTATGTGCAATCAAGTTGAAGATGGAATGATGGGGGAGTGGATCCTTGAGATGCAGATTACTTCAGCTGCTGGGCAAAAGCACTGGCGTTGGCTGGAACATCAAGTGTTCCAGCCCAGACAGCGACATGTTCTTGAGAGAGTGCTCCAGCAAGGAGTATAAGGTCACCAGCACTGGCTTGGTGCCTCACTGCCTGAAGGATTTTTGTCTGTGCCTGGAGAATTTTCATCTGCATCTTCTAGGCACTTCCCAGCAAAGTGGCATGATGTGAAGGCACGCTGAGCACAGATGCAAGGGACAAAAGAAGCAGGGAACCTATGTGACTTTTCCTTCACCAGAAAGTGAGACAAAGGTAAAAAGAGACTGTATTCATTATGGAAGAAAAAAAAAATCCCTTGTGATGGAGCACAGCCCTCAGAACACAGACTGGACAATGGAAATGGCAGTAGAATTTTTCAAAGCACGAAAGTAACTTAGCAACATGTATTTATTTCCTGTTTTAGAAAAGGTGCTATGAAGGCATGAATTCCTAGGGGATGAATCATATATAAAAGACACATTGTTTAGCTTTGAAATTGCATGCGGAATACCAATGAGATAATTCAGCACATGTTGTCCTCCATTCCTAAAGACCTCACATGTTGATCACCTAGCAGGTGTGCATTCAAACAGAGGATGAAGCTGGAAAGTCCTTGTGAAAGACTATTTTATGTCTTTCCCCTCACACTTCTGTTAGTGGCACAAGTAGCCGGTATAGATGCATCTTACAGAAAAGTAACTCCTGTCCAAGAGGCTAGTTATATTAGTACATTAGAAAACTGAAGTTAGAAAGCTCCTCGGTGTTCCTAGTTTAATAAGCAATCATGTAATAACTTACTTCCAGGAGCCTAAAATCTAAAGAAGATGCTTTCTGTTTTTGTGGTAACTTTCAATTTTCAAAGCCGGCAATGCTTTTTCTGAAAAAAATCAAGTCCGAGTGGGCACAGTTTTATGAGTTGCATTGATGACATTTATTGGTCAGCTATAAAGGTGAGATCTTTAATGGTCTTGAGCAAGCTAAACTCTATAGCTCTGTCCATAAGCGTACAAATATTGTTCCACCGGCGTTGAAAGTTATTTATTGACACTTAGCAATTTATATGAGGTCATCGACCTTTAAAACAGGTCTCTTTTTGAAAATTTTATTGCCGTGTTACATTGCATGACTAAAAATAATTAACTATCTACATTGTTTAATGACACTGCCAAACTACCAACAATAAGGTGAAACAGAAATATGAGACCTTGGAAAACTCTGACTCCTGGTCACTGACCTTTTTTTCTCTATTCCTGAGGGATTTGCATGGTCTAATAACTGAAGCATCCACACTGCCTCCTAGTCTTTAATATATTCGTCCTCTCAACACCTTTACGAGAAAGCAAAAGGACTTTTTTTTCTTTCAACAAATGGATATCTGAGACATGGAGTAAATAGGAGTGGACATGACATGCTAGACAAGCAGGAAAACATTTTGGAAAACAGTTCTTGCAGCAAAATGGCCAAGTATGTAACTAGTTTTTCACCCCATAGGTAACACTCAAGCAGCTGTTGATAATTACTTATTGCTAAGTGTCTTGCTTTTCCTGTTGCAGTGATCATACACACAAACAGATAAAAATCACCTGTCTACCCCTGCAGCTGTCTATAACTGGGAGTATCTGGGCACACCTTTAATTCTCCTATGGCATCATGATGGGAAAATTCCCTGTGACAAGCACTTGCAGGAGATTTCTGGAATAACCAAACACTGCCTAATGGATGAATTATGAAGGATGGAAGCACAGCCAGGAATAAGACTATGCTCAAGAATTTTAGCAATTGCTAACGAATAAATATGATATCGGACAGTTAACTGAGGGTGTGGAATAACACTCTTTTCAATATCTCACAGGTGGTTCAGTCTCATTAGCGGTCTTGAAATGCATGAGAAAGTGGGATCTTTTCATGTTCTCCCTTTCTCAGAGCTTTCTTTTATAAACTTGTCCTTAAAATGAAAATAGTAATTTGGTCTGTTTTTTTGATTTACCTTTTCACAGAATGAATACCCCAATCTTAAGTAACAAAGATTCATTCCTCCCCGACAGCTTCAGTCTCCCTGTGTCTGGTGGAAGATGGGAGACGGTTCAGTCCAGGACAGGGCCACAAGCCAGGGCTTGGGAAAGAGGGCTGAGAGTTTCTCTTGCACCTTTTTTTGCCTCAGTTCCCAGGTCAGCCATGTGACCATTTGTCAGTGGCTCTGTATCCAGTAAAAGAGCAATGCAGCCATTTAGAAAATCAATTCCGAGGGTTTCTGGCTTGCTTACTTCTCTGCAAGTTAATGTGCACACAATTTCACAGCTGATTTCAACCCAAGTCACTAATGACGGTAATAAATATCTTCCGATTTTATTAAGTCAGGCGTAATTAAATTTTTCAAAGAAACAAAAGGAATGGGACAGATTAGATCTATGAAAATATGAGATTAAATTCCTCTTTCACTTGTGGCAGCCCTATTTCAGTATCAGATTTGGTGCCTGTGTACTACTGATTTAAGTGTGCCTATTTATCAGTAAATTGAATACCTGTGCACATATATAACAGACCTCAGTACTTTTAAAAGCAGAGTTTGCCTTGTTCTCTCTCAAAGGAAATGGGAATTCATCACTCTGTTAGCACACGTCCCAGAGGCAGAGGCAAGCACTTTGCTTGGGGGCCACTCCTTGTTCTGCCTGTGCTCTTCAGCTGGACAACACTTGCAAAGTGAAACTTGCTCTTTTTGACTGAGTTTAAGGGGAAGAAAATCCAGCCACAGGCTTTGCACATGTTCACTGGAAAAGGACAAAGCATTGCTCTGTCTGTAAAGCATGCTCTGAATGAAGAAGACAGTGTGTGTATGTTGCAGTGGGTATTAAAACTGACTTTTGGGTATTCTGGAGACACTCTGTGCCCCTGCCCTGCCTATGTCAAGAGTCTTTTCCCAGTGACTAGGCACTACCTTACCAAGGATGCTGTGTGGCGGTGTTGCAGATATCATACACTTCTCCACACCCCCATCCTACCCAGGTCTCAGATTCCACTGCCTGTAAGAAACACATGAAATACTAAAATGCATAAGCAAATTCGCAGTGTGACTGTTGAAGCAGTCTGCACGACAGTAAGTTGCATCAATTGCTTTCAGATGAACTGGCGGTCTTATTGTAAGTCATAATATCATCAAGATATTTCATGTTCAAGATGATAATCATTTGAGTGTCACAGAAGAATGTGAGGCTTCTACAGTGGAGCCTGGACCATCCCCTGTCAAACCCATTTTATCATCCCAAGCTGACTTTCCATCTGCTTGCCTTTTCCTTCAAACCATGACACTGTCTGAAGACTCTAGGTTGTGACTTTGAGTAGAACAAAAAAAAAAAAAAGGATGCCTCTAAAGGAAATTTATCCCAAGGGAGGTTGGTAGAAGATCAATATCACATTGTGGATATCTGCCCAGCCTCTTACAAGTTTTTATTATTTCAAATGTATTGAACTTACAGGAAGAAAAATTAGAAGCTGTACAACTATTGGGGTCTTTTTCTATCTGTTTTCTTTTTAACTACTTTTTTGACATGACATATGCACAGTTTGGTATTACTGAAGTCCAAGAGTGCATTGATCCATTTGTGCCTCAGAATCCTTTAAGGTACTGTGCTGAATGCAGACTAGGTAACGTTTTTGCAGCATGAGAAAAAATATGCAACAGTAAGGCTGATCACTTAAAAGACTGAATGTTTTGTTCCTCTTCCTTCAGCATGAGCTGCTCTAGCCAAGAATATTAACCCAAATAACAAAAGGGATGGCTGAAAGGGAAGTGCAAGATGAGGCTTAACATCCTCCAAACCTGAAAGTACTTTCTGCAGCCCAAGCTGCTATTGTTGCTAAAGAGGCTGTTGTCAGTTAGGGACACAGGAGCCTTTATCTATGTTGCTTTGACTATATTGCTTGAAATTCAAGGAGAGAAGATTACTGGAGTTACAGTATGAAGACAGTGTCTTGTCATATGGGAACACCCAGAAGATGTTCTCATATGCATTCTTGTGAAGGTCTATATTTTCCTAGTTGTTAAGGATTCATTCCTTAACAGTGAGTGTCCTCTAAAAGCCCTGAAAATGTGTCCCTGAAAGCTCTGAATTTCACCCAGTCAGGCCATTAGATAGCCGTGCTATTTGGAGAAGGGGGAAGGAGTGGAGCAGTCAGCCTCACTGGCTTTTAGTGCCTGGGTCAGCTGAGCCTCAGGAGACCCCAGAGTAGAGAAAGTGTCCCTGCTTGCACACCCCACCATCTCCATGGGACAGCTGTATCTCTCTGCTTTCCATGGGTAAACTCAGAGCCTTTGCTCAGGCCCAGATGCAAGTTCATCGGTGTTAGATGAAGTACTGAGTCAATGACTGGCTGGAGACCTGCCTGGTGTAATTGCCCTGGCACTGGACCACATGGGTGTTTGCCCCAGGATGAACACATGACTGGCAGGCAGGGACCCTCTGGTACCCTGACTGTGATGTTGAACACTTCTGGGGCTGCTCACAGGCATGCTGAAATGGGAAAAAATGCTGACTCATTCAAATAATAGCTGGCCCTCTAGTCAGAAGAACCGGTTACCAGACACAAATAGGCAACCTAATGCATACCTTTTTTTTTTTTTTCACTACCCCCCTTGCACAAAAGAAGCCATTTAAGGCTCAGAGAGTGTTTCCCACAAAGGCAGAGGGCAGTGGGTTAGTGGCTTCCTTCCTTAATGGGACGTGGACTGTGGGGCTCCTTCGGCTGTGTCGTGGCAGGGGGCAATGAAGGAAGGAAGCGGACAACACACAGCCATCCTGCGCGCACCAAAGGGGCACGGAGGAAAAGTTAGAGGTTGTGAGCTGGGAATATCTGGGTTGAAGAATAAAAGCCAGCTGATCTCCAGAAGGGGCTAGAGATCCCCCACCACCACTGGTGCCACATCTGTGAGAATACACAGCAGCTGAGTGCCTCCTGCACCTCTTAGGCAGCACCTATCACCCTGCCATCCAGCCATCCTGCCGCTCGCCCATCCTGCCACCCTGCCTCTGACACGAGCCAAAGGGACAGGCTGTTCAGTGAGTGGCAAGTGTGTTGTGATCAGAAAAACCCAAATAGGAGATACACGGAGAAACTTCAAAAGGAACCTAAGTCATCAACAGATACCCTCCTCCCTCCCAAAAATCTTGAAGGAAATAGTTGTATCCACACTGTTTTTCACCCTATCTGTGATTTTATACCTATTATCTGTCTTAAAAACAAGTAGTGGTGTCAGATCAATGTATCATTTATTATCTTCTATACATAAGCTTACTTCTCTGCTCAGACTTCCTATTAGATGAGCAGGAAGCAAGAAACAGTGACTGGTTTTGGTAGGAATTTCCCAATATTACAGTTTGGTTTGTATTTTAAATAATACAGAGAATTGGAAAAGCACTGTGCCTACAAAAATTGCAGTGAAAATCACAAATTAAGTATTATACCAGTATCTAATTACACTGAAATCTAACGGAAATTATAGAACATCTAAGTAAGGTGAAATCAACAATAAAGCTCTCATTCACTCTTGTGGTATGCCTTTCAGAAAAGAATATACAAGATTAACTAAAGGATTAAAAGCAAAGATGAGGAAAAAAAGAAAGTGGGTGAAAGTGGCAGCAAACGACCAAAAAAAGGAAAGACAATAAGCCCTTGTGCTTAAATAGAGCCTTCCACTAGGCTACAGATTGGTGTAAGGTAGACTGAGAATACTTTTTTTTTAATTCATGTGCCTCATGGTTCAAAGGATGAAACAGTGGAAGCATCTGTGCTCTTTTCTGCCCTATTTAAATCACTTCAGGACAAATCCATTCCTGTTGTAAGTGGGTGTAACTCTGTTCAAGCCAGTGGAATTGCACCTGCTTACACTAAGGCAAAATTTGGCTCAGTCTGGATCCAAATTAACTCAACATTTGGAAATAAAAATGAGAGGCTTGGCATATTCTTGTATTTCATCTGGAATCTTATAAAGCCTGAGATTAGCTTATCTAATAGATTTACAGCTTGAAAAATATTTTATTCTGCTATAAACTCAGTCCAAAACTCTCCCTTTCCCTGCTCCCTTTATTCGTCCTCCCTCCTCTCTCTGGGCAGGAGGATCAGTCCTGCCTTGGCCCTTGTTGTCCTGTTGCAGCTGGGGAGCACAACTAATAACAGCACATCCTTTATGATCTCCAAAGTGCTCCACAGGAGATGGTTCCTGTTGGTAAAGCTGGCCCTGCTGTGCTCATCTGCCAGCTTCTCCTCAGACCATAAGGATGTGAGTGCCTGAGGAAGAGGAATGTTTCCTGTACCAGCACTGCCAATGACTGGGCCTGCAATGTCTGGCATCACCGGGAAGAAGGAAGTCTGGTTTCCTCCCTTAATTACTAAAGAAGCGGTATAGAGGAGTGTGGGGAGGAGAGCTGTATCTTTTTTATTATTTTTCTATTATTAGTTTTGCAACTTTGTACATCTACATTTCTTTAGGAGTCATCAGGGACAAGTAGTTAAGCCTGGGAACTGGTAAGCATTTAAAGGGATGTCTTTCAAATAAATGTAAGCACAAGGAAATGTCGAAGATCCTCCACGACAAACCCACCCGTTCAGAAAAAGCCTGAGTAAATAGATGGCCTCTGCAATGTGTTGGGAAAGTCAACAAACTCGGGCTCTCTCACAGGAAGGGGGAAGTGAATCCCTGAATCAAGGATTCTCTCCTGAGGAGACCCTGCCCACTACTCTGAGAAGTACAGAGTTACAGTCTTTTAATACAGTTTCTTGCTTAGCCCTCCAGAAAGAGTAGTCCAAAAAAGTACCCTGGAGCCTAAGAGAAGCTGGCTCAACAGAGGAGAGGAGCTTGTGTTATGCTTGGAAATGACCAGCAGGACAGATTGATTAGCCTTTGCATTACACATTTGTTATGTTTGAACTTTGCCATATATGCACAGATAGGTGTATGATACCCCAGCCTTCAGGGATAACCAAGTGAGCACATTGTCATGGTCCAAGAAGGGCTGTGAAACCATTGGTAACATTTGCAGATTTGGCAGATGGTAGGAAACACTGCTTGGAGAAGAGGAAAAAAACATATGGCTCAGCCAGGAAGGTAGTGGTCTGTCTTGGACTAAGTACTTGCAGAATCACAGAATGGCTGGGATTGGAAGGGACCTGTGCAGATTTGGGCTGAGGTACAGTTAATTTTCTTCCTAATATGGGGCTGTAGTTTGTATTTGTGCTGGAAATGGTGTTGATAATTCAGGGAAGTTGCTGATCAGTGCTTACACAGCCTCGAGGTCATTTGTCCTCTTCACCCCCCCCCAGCAGTGAGGAGACTTGGGATGCACAGGAAGCTGGGAGGGGATACAGCCTGGATAGCTGACCCTAACTGACCAGAGGGGTATCACAGACCATATGGTGTCATGCTTAACCTATAGAGCTGGGGGAAAAATTGACCAGGGGCAGCTGCTTGGAGGCTGGCTGTTCATCACTTGATTGGTCGTGAGCAATTCGTTTTCGTTTGTACTATTTGTCTTCTGTTTTATTTTACTCTCTCTCCTTTTTTTTTTTTTTAATTTATCTTCCTTTTCATTACATTAACTCTATTATTGTTGTTGTTATATTATTGTTATTAATATTTTTATTGTTGCTAAATTGTTTTTACCTCAACCCACAAGTGTTCTCACTTTTACCCTTCCTGTTCTATTCTCTCTTCTCCTGATGGGCAAAAAGTGAATGAGCTCCTGGGTGATGCTTAGTTGCCAGTTGGAGTTAAACCACATCAGTACATCTGGAGGTGACCTGGAGCAAACCCTCAGCTCAAGCAGGGCCATCCCTAAATCAGTTGCCCAGGACCATGCCCAGACAGCTTTTGATATCCCCAGGGTGACAGACTCCACAACCAACCTCTGCTAGTGCTTGATTAATACTGCCCTGGTAGAACCTCACAGCCCAGCATCTCTTCATTTTTCAATCACAGGATTGCCATTTCAGCCACACCTCAGCCTATCAAGGGAACTGAGTTGCTGCCTTGCCTGTGTGGGATGGCAGGTGGGTCACCTGATGGGTCAGAAAGGTGCTTATGCCACCACAGGGTATAATGTCCCACTGCTTCCCATGTCAGCTTCATACCACATGACTGTGCTGGTTCTATCTATCCGGAACACAGCACAAACCACAAAACTCAGAAGTTAATAATTTAGATTTTCTCTATGTGGAAAGAAAGCAACAACTCAGAAGGAGCATGACGACTTTAATTAATAGATGTGTTTCTGTCATCTCAGGACCATCAGAGCAGCATCTCATGGTAGATGTTTAAGAATCATCATTCCCACCAGACCTTCATCTCTTATGAGAGGGAAAAAAAGTGCATACTAGTGCATGCATATCTGTAAGCACAACTGCAGTATCTACCCCTAATCTCCACTCAAATACGAGTCAGTCAAATGATTTTTGCTTGTATGCCTTTGTTCTTACAAATACTCTTTTATTAAACCTTTTTTATCAAGCAGAGGACAGGAGCTTGTTGATAATGCTGTCCATGTCAGGATAAAACTGAACACGTTATTTGTCAAACAGTGAGGCTTGGCTTTTCTGAAGGAAGCTGTCAACAGCTGTTTGAAAGAAACCGCTATTTGCCTATAAAAATTTTGTCAGCAATGAAGAACCTACTTTAAAACCACAAATAAAAATCAGCTCACCTTCCAGTTCCTTCTAGAGTCTTCCTATTTAAAGCATACTGGATTAATTTCTAGCAGCATGCAAAGAGCAGAGTTTGTTTCTTTGTAATCTTCTTTAGCTCATTGTTGATTCAGAGAACTACACCACCCAGATCAGGGCACTGAGAACCAAGAACCTTATATTAAAGCAGATGTAAATTCTTGTTTCATGAAAAGAAGTGGGAATTTTGCCATTTACTTCAAACTCTGCTCTGCTCTGACCCATAAGAATTTGAATCTAAACACAAAAATACAGCTCTAACACTTTGGACACCAGGGAGAGTAAGATAAATTAGTCGTCAGCAGATGTGAGATATTACATATTTTTTGGCTCTCTTTGGGATCTTTTGGAGACGAGAACTTTGATAAGTATGCTTACTATTTTACTTTATCCAGGAAACAAGCTAGTTTTTCATTCTTCCTTCAAACGTTCAGAAGTGATTTTTACACTCGGTAAGTCCACAATAAGAAGGATGAAAAGTCAAGTCTGTTCTGGTGTACCTTGGAAGAAAGATTAGCAAGGATCAGCAAAAAAATTTTAAAGAACATATCGGATTGTTTATTCTATGATAATTCATAACTGGAAGCTAACTTCTTCCATGAAGAAATCAAGAAGTACTTCATCTTACTGTAAGTGGTTTCTAGTATCTCTGAATTTTCTTCCTGTCACATGGACTGGTGGCAAGATCTAGCCAGTGTAACTCGCAACACAGATTAATTGTGTCATCTGATACAATCAAAATCTAGAAAAGAATTTGTTCATCTTGGCTTCTGATGACTCTTGTACTGGTCATGTCATCTAACTTGAGGTGGGTTTTTTTGGTTTTTTATATTTCCCCAAGATGCGAAACAGAACCAACAAGTTTCAGCTGTCACTGGTACCCAGATTCCATTGAAGCCACTTATTTTCAAGTCTGGAATTTACCCAGAAAGCAGGAGTACTTTTGTCTTTCCTGCAATGTCTGTGCGACAAGCCTATCAGTCTGTACAATTGATAGTGATTCCACATGCTTGTAAAAAGCATGCTTGTAGCTGCCTGTGGTAGTTACTTGCTTTGTTTTGACTAGCTCCATTACTTATTTTCTTTTGTCTCCCAGTCAGAGAAAAGTAAAATTGCTGATAAACAATACTACAATGAAGTGTTCAGAGTTGTGAATTAAAGAAGCTGGAAGGGAGGGGGAAATAACAGAGGGTAATTTTATCATATATCTTTGACCTGAAGCAATAATAAATGTGAAGTCTGTATAATCATGGGTGATGTTTTTATATACATGTCATATTTTAGATTGGTTTGGGAGAGAAACACATAAAATTGATTGGCTGGTGATGTGGCAGTAATTATGCAAATAGAAAAACTTGACCATAAAACACTTTAAAGTGGAGAAGGTAGTTCATTAACAAGCATTAAAAAATGTGGTTATTGCATCTATCCTAATGCCCTGACATCTCTCCTGCCAAAGCATGAAAGGAATGGATGTTGTGTAGCAAAATTAAAACTTTATAAAATGTCAGATAAAGGTCATAAATAACTTTTCCTTCTAAAAAGCATGCCTTTAATTGTCAACGGTGTCTTTCTTACTGTTCTGTTGAGTCTTGGGCAAAGTTCAGTTTTATGAGACCAACCTTGCGCAGCAAACACACCTTTGCTCTGCTGCTTTACTGCAGTGTTAGTGTTTCGTTTGCCTTTGGGGGCAGGGGAAGGTAAGGGCTGTTGCTGTTCTAGCCTTTCCCTTACGCTGCTCGAATGAGAACTCTGAGGTAATAGTTCATTGAATCATTCCATGAATTATTCTTGGTTTTTGCGATAGTCAGTAATGTCAGAGTGTTCCCTCATCACCCACTACACAGTCCCTGTATTCTTCAGCTGCATGAATCGTGGTGCAAAATGGTGGATGCTTGAGAAGGGGGGAAAAAAAGAAATTACGTGCTTTTCATCCTGACCCTATATGAAGCCTGAATAAAAATAATCTGCTTTTTTTTTTTAACTGGCCACTTGCTTCTGTCCAAGATGTTTTGACCCTACCCCGGGCCACACGTATCTTTATATGTCATCATGACCCCAAACAAACTCAGCTCCTGTCTGCATTTGCATGTACCAAATGCCCACAGCCCTTCCTCAGCACGTGGACCACATGCTCTTGAGGGATCCAGGTTTTGAGGAATTAGAGACAGTCATTTATCAGAAGGGGCTTGACAAGGATCAGCTGTCCTTCAAAAGGTGACCCAGGAACCATCAAATGAAGCTGATAGCATGAGGGTTCATGGCAAGCCAAAAGTGGAGGGTGTTCTTGCAATAGGTGCTAGACCTATGCGGTTTCTTGTCAAAAGACACTGTGGATGCACATGATTTACATGGGCTCAGGGAAGAACAGGACAAGCTCTGGACAAGAGATCCATTGCAAGCTAATATGTAAACAAATAGCAGGGGGTAGGAAAGTCCAAAACATTCTGAGCTGAAAAGTATGTAAGAGAATTAAAAGAAAGCGTACATACTTACCCTGTTCCTGTGCTTCCCAAGCACGTAGCCAGTTTTTTGTAAGCAGTTTTATAGAAGAAGTACTGCGCTGGAAGGATATTTGGTCTGAATCAGTACAATTGCATGGATGTTTCCCCTTTCCTCTGCAATTAGACTGCTAAATGCTTTTTTGCCATCTAGATAGGACATAATAAATATATAAATAAGAGGGATTAAATCTTGGACCTTTTAGTCTCTCAAGCAGAAAATCACTCCTAACCCCATTATTTCATAACTAATTACAGAGACTAGTTGAAACCAAGACTGAAAAGGTGAAGGTGAGAAATCTCAGCTGCTCTCAGTGTGGTTATAAGGCAAGACCATAATCATGCTAAATATGCTCGTGATCATATAGTCCAATAATCAACACGAAACCAATAGACGTTGATTTTTCCCATGTATAGAAACAGTGATTTTAATACTGTATGATGAGATCAATAGGTCGCCAAGCAGCAAACACCATGTCACAACATGTAAAAGTCTGTCCGCTCTGGGAAACCAGGAGCTCCTGCCCTGTACAGCTTTCACGGTGACAGTGCACATACATTTATTCTTTTTTCTTATTTTGTTATCGTGCAGGTTTCTGGAGCTCTTGTCAGGCATGAGGTCACACAGACAGATAGACAGCCACAAGGGTAACAACTTTCATGGATCCAGCAAACACAGTAGCTCAGTGTTACCAGGTGAGATGCACAGGGCTTGGTAAGGCTATGCTTTTTAGCCTTTTTGTTGTCACCTGCATTTCGTCCAGTGTCCATCTGGACTAACAGAGAATTAGCTTAGGAAAGATGTATTTATTTTCTGACACCAACAGCCAATATAGTCAGGAGGTAGTCCTTCAACACAGGACACATCAGACACCAAAGAAAAGGCATCATTTCAGCCCATGTCCTGAAGCTAGTCCAAACACAGAAGCTCATTCCTGATGGAGTCATTTAGCACTTAAAGGTAACTAGCAGGCAAGTGAGGAAAAAAATGTCCATCTCTGATTTAAAAGCAATGTTTTAACCTGGCACAGCAGAAACAATAGCCTGTTTCCCAAGTGGAGATCAGGTATGTTTATTTTACAGAAATATATGGGTTTGTGGCAATCAAAAGCAGATGTTCATTAACAGGCACGACGTAGGTAGGTTTCCAAGGCATAAAGCATGAGGAGGGCAAAGAGGCAACACATTCAATCTCCTGCCTTGCACCTGAATCTGCCTAGCCCCTTAAAACAGTTTTCAATGATGTTTTTTGATTTTCATTTTTTTTTAAGTAACAGCTATGCAGATGCTGTTTCTGCTAGCCTTGCAAAATACATATTTCAGAGATCATTTTGTTTCCATTTCAGGATATTTCTCACTTGCTTGCCTTTAACTTGACCTGGGATCCAGAGCTAGATTTGAAATCTGATGGCTGAAGATGGGCAGAGCTGAGAGACTTCTTTTATAAATCCACTGCAACCTTCAGTCTGGAGCTGAGTTTCTTCAGAGCCTGCACGTGCTCAGATCCCATGTTTGCTACAGAGGGATCCGTGTGGACATGTTACTCCTTATATAGCTTTTTTGTGTCTCCTAACAGTTTGAAACTCCCTGACTGGAGGTGAGTGATGTTGCACCAGACCAGGGCAACCTTATTTCAAGCAGGAACTGTCAGCAGAATCAGTGCAAGGTCAGCCACTCCACTTGTTCCTTTCAGGAAACTACTCCTCCTACAGACACCCTTACACTAAACAAACCACCTCAAATACATGTGCTGCAGCATTCCTCCATTCACTGGCGTCATGAAGACTGGCAAAAATGCCATGGCAGCAAATGCTAGCAGACTTCCAGACCAAATCAAGTCCCATTTTCCCTCGTACAAGGACAACGCCAAGATAACTTGCCAGTTGGCTGTGTTTCTCTTCCCAAACAGTGCGGCAGAGTATCAGCAAAACAAAGTCTCAGGAGTGTTTCTGCCAGGGAAATTGACTGATGGAACCGGTAACTGGATCCAACACACCGGCAAATGAATTGTTTTTATCGACTGACCCTGAGTATGCGTATAAGATCATGGTTTTTAATTTTTGTCTACAAGGGTGTCTGAATCGCAGTTCCAAACCAAACTGGGGTCTACATATTGCAGATCAGTCACTTGAGTGCTTTAAATCTTAAAAAAAAGATAAGAGAAACAGTGTGGATTTTGACTTGTGAAAATTCCCCAAATGGCATGCTTTTCTTCATCAAAAAGCCTGAGACATCTCCATCCACCTACCCACATGGTTCACACTCCCAGAACATGTGTGATCTCGGACCAAGAAGGCTGGTTACCTGCTAGACTAAATGTGGCCTATGAGTTATCCTCAGTGGAAATACTCATAAGCCCACCTTGCAAAACCGCTCTGAAGAGGAAGGGACTCAGCTCCTTAGCTGCTGCATTTCAGGGATAATGGTCACAGTAGCAGTCCTAACTCCTGCACAAACCTTCCAGACCTGTGCAATTATACAACATGATATCACTAACATAAAGATAATAATATTGGCTATCTGAAGCAATCATGACCAGGGTGAGTCCTGGCTTTCCTCAGCAGTGGCTCCTGGGTCCCTGGTACCCTGAGAGGGAGTTGGCAAAAAGAAACTTCAGGACAGATGAGGGAAGGACTCCAGGGACTCTGGTGGGCCAAGGAGCTCCTCAGTCTCCCTACACATGGTACAGAGGAGCGTTTTGGAAAGGTCTGGGAGCAATGGGCATGTAGGTTCCACTCCTGGCACAGACCTTGAGGCCATATGAGTGGTTAATAGGTCTATCACCCACATATGTAGGGCATGCAGGAGCTGGAGTCTGAGCCATGGAGAGATCTCTGCATCCCCAGCTCTGCTCTGCTTCCAGTGCCTAATCCCTGCACTGCAGACCATGGGACAGGGCTAACAAAGTTAAAACGGGTATTTGACACCACAAACCTTATTTCACTGTGTTATGGTAAGTCACACAGGGCAGTCTTTATTTCCTAGGCTCAGCATTCAGAGCAAACACACTGCTGTAATCTTTAGCAAATACATTTTTGCTTGCACAATAAATCTGTTCAGAAATCACACATTTCCATTCAAACTAGTCACTAAAGAGTCACGTGTTGGGGCCTATCTCTGCTTTGTGCTGACACTGCATGGGCAGAGAATCACGTGCCCTTCATGAAAACATATCCCCAGTCTTGAGGAAGGGCTTGGCTCAGGGTCACATAAGACTCATCCATATTTCATATCATGTTTACTATTCTTTCTTCACCAACCAGTCTTGAAATATGTCACTTCTGTGCCAGCAGACCAACACACACACCACAAATACATGCCAAGCGGCTGTAACTATGCTGGGAAATAAAATGGGCCAGGGAACAGTTAAAGGAGGAGTATTGCGAACTACAGCCTGTGTCCCTCTAGCTAAGCTCTCACCCTCCAAAGCAGGGGGGCAGCAATCCAAACCAGGAGCAGCCCCTGGGCCAGCTGCTTTTCCCTAACCATGGGCAGCAGCTGAGAAAGTGCCAGGTGGTCCCAACCAAAACCATGCCAGGTAGTCAGTAATATGAGCTGTCACACATCATTGCCTGTGTCCTGGCACTGGTGAGTCCACCATCGGGGACACCAGCTGAGACCTAGAAGGTGCTCAGTAAATGTCTTCTCTCCTGTGAAATTTTAGGGAAACTACAGAGGCTTTCTAATCCCTGTTGACCCATAAAATGGGGATAACAAACTCCAGTGTATGTCTCAGCAGTGGAGGAGGACAGAGCATTTTGCAGCTTAAAAGTAATGGGAAAACATGAGACCACCCTGGCTGTTCAAGTAGATTTATCCCATTGTGTTCGATAATTTTCATCTGGACAGAGAGCTAATACTGATTTAAGTGAGTAATTCATAATCAGAACAGAACTTTGGCTATTGCTTTAAATTACAAATAGAGCCAGCCATCTGCATTGGAAATAGGCATCTTTGAGATAAACAGTAATACATACCTTTAAAACACACAGTTAAAAACATTTTGCCATATTCTGAAATGAAGTAGTCTGCATTTTCTTATTGATATATATCTCTTTTTTTCTTCTTTCATTTGTGTGAGTGAAAGATGATTATCCATTCTATTTTTATGACCTACTTATTGCCGGTATGTGGAATCATATCACTACATGAACTTCAGTAAAGACAGACACAACTTTCTTGTATTGAAGAATCTAATAAATGGGGTGGAAAAAATTCAGGAAGTGGTTTTATTCAGTGCTGTGGATTTAAAGATTTTTCCAATCCCTCAGTTGTCCAGAAAATACATGGGAGACAGACCTGTAGCTGGGAAGACACAAAACAAAATGCACAGGATGGAACAGAGGGGGAGAGGGAGAAAAAAAGGGAAGGAGTGGAAGAAGGAAGGAGGCAAAGTAAGCAAAAAGAAGGAATCACCTGGGGTGATGTTCCCTTGCTCACTTATGCACCCACATGCCACTACAGCATTCACAAGCCAGCAGCTCCACTGGATGCAAAGCACCCCTGATTTTCAGACTTCAGTGCTGAAGATCTTCCAAATTTTGCAGCCCATACGTAGACCTACGTAAAGATATATATTTGGAATGCCTAGTTTACCTGCAGATCTTCCAACTTACCTGGCCTTCCCCTTATACATTAGATTTCCATTAGATTTTGCAAATTCTGATATATGAAAGACTTTCAAATGCATATATAGTTGATGGGTGTGAGAACCTGTAAGTGTAAAACTACATCTTCTGCTGCCATGGGTTCACAAAATCGCAGCAATGCTAGTAGATGAAGAATGAACACTTGATAGCAGGTGAGGATCAGCTGCAAAATATGTTTTTCCATGTGGAAGAGTTAACTGGAAAGACGGTTAAAGAGCAATATTCCATGATGTCAATGGTGTTTATGACATGCCCTTTAATTACCCTCACCAGTAAATCAGTGTGTGCACTTTAGTACCACAAAGTGGGGCATACTTCAAAGAAAATAATAGCTCTGTTTATTAGCTAATGAATATGCTATCAGAGAACTCTGGGAGCCTTTTCACTACTGCTCACTTTAAATAATAATGCTAATTCAAAACATACTGCAGGCCTCAAGTACGCCGCTTAACTTTTCAGGCAGTGACTCTCTCACATTCATTCTTTCGGTTACCTGCTCTGTATTTATTAGTAAAAGGATGCTGTCCTGTTCCCTGGCTACACGCTTAATTCAGAGAAGCACAGTGTACACAGAGAATAGAGGAATTAATCCATTCTGTGATCTTATCTGTGTCTAGAAAATGAACTTCCCTTCTCCATCAAGCCAGGGAAGCCCTCTCAGGATGCACACTGTCCAAGCCTGCTGACTGAGACACAGCCTTGGTGTTCATGCATCGAGGGCCATCCTGCAGCTGAGCAGGACAGCCAAAAAATTCCTTTTTCCCCCATTTACCTGCTGATGAGGCTGAAGACAGCGTGGCTGATGAGGTTAGGTGATTAAGAGAGCTCAGATAGTCACTGCTGTGTCTCCCCAGTGCTTTTACCTTGTCTGCTTACATAGCTAAGTCCCCTCTCTGCTTAGAACGATTTTACCTAAAAGATCCATTTAATCTGGGCTGTAATTCCTTTACACGTTGCTAAACTCATACAGACTTTCTGGGCCAGGTTATGCCCTTCTGGGGGACTCTCTTTTGGGTGCAGTTGTCTTCAGGACAGCATGTAGTCATTGTGTCTGTGGATGTCTAAAAGTACTCTCAAATACAAGCAAGGGAAGTGCAGACCATGCCAAAATTACTGCAACAAGAAATGTGGCAAATTATAGATTTCCCTTTACTCCACTAAGAAGTTTGCTATCAATAGAAGATACAACCTAAAATTCATTTTCGCAACCAAAGAGATTCTGCAAAATATTTGTATTCCTCTCAAAGATGCCTGGATGCAATGAAAATGATTATTTTTTTTTACACCAGATACTTTCAGCTCATGAAATTAGAACAGCAAATTAAATATCTTCAAAAATTTCTGCTGAAAATACTTGATCTTCTAATCCCACTACAGCTTCTGGTTCATCCTGCCTTTTCTCTTGTGCTGCAGCTGTCCTTAATCTGAAATCTGAAATCTTCTCCCTGAAAAGGTGTATTCCCACTGCCTTCTGTTGTAATGCTTTTTATTAGCAGAGCTCCATCTGACCCTTACAACCTTCCTTCCTTCTCACCTGTGCTGAGTAGGTAGCCTACACATTTTTTTTAAACAGAGGCAGTATCCTTTAAACTGGCCGTTTTTGCTCAAAACTGAATTTCTGGGCCCAAAGTGCAAGTTCCCTCAGCAGCATCCCCGATGAGCACTGCTCTCCTGTACCACCAGCCAGGTGCTGGAGGTGGGAGCATGACATCTAAAAGCTCCAACAGCAAAGGGTTGACATATCATCCCCCAGGTGCAGGTGGTAGTCCAGGCTTCTGATGGCCAAGATTGCCTGATACCTCTGGCACCTGGCAAGCCTCTGAACCACAGCCTGGCCAGCTCAAACTGCTTCGCAAAGCTGGCTGAAGCCGGCCCTGAATTCCTCTGCCTTTAACAAGGCTCCTCCCAATGACTGGGGCTTGATCTAAGTAGCTGCCTCATTAATTACAAAGATGGCAAACTTGCCTTTGTTGCTAACACAGCTTTCACGTCAAACCAGGCTACTTGCTGCTTCCCATGTGCTTGCCTGCTTTAGCTGGCCATAATGTAGGGCTGGGCTTGTCTCTTTTAAAGGTTCCTTATTAGCTGGAGTTCACCTATGCCATGAGCTGCACGGAGTTCCACTCCTGACTGCAAGGGGAGCAAGAGCAGGTGTAGGGTTGGGGGGGATATGGAAGATGTCAGTGCAAACCTATGGGAATAGAGAGGCTAGGTTAAGATTTATCAGAGCTGTGCACGCCTGAAACCTCAGAGTTAACATTTCACTCCCATAGGTTTCCCCATCAGTGGAGTACATTGATTCACAAGTAAAGCATCCTGACCACCTTTTAGGTTGCCCAGAACAGGAAAAGTAGAGTGTACACAAACACCATAGTGCCTCAGTACACAACAGGTGTGAAATACGAGTTTCTTTCAGTTTTTCCCCGAGTTTTCTTATATGTGGCTGATTTCAGAAGTGCTAATCCTTTGCTTTAGATAAGAAAGGGTTTTGCAGTGTGACAGATTTGACCCTGTTGCCCAATATTGGTGCAAGCGCTCCAGCTCACATCCCTAGCTACCCGTACAAAGGAAAACTGCATGCCAAAAACTAATCCTGCATTGGGATCAGGACTGGTTTACAATGGAGAAGAGGTTCAGCACACAGCTGTCAGTGCCTGTCCAGGTCTTCCCTGATAAGCTTGGACACAGAGAAATGGTAAGACATCGGTATCTTGTTTACAAACCCCAGATCTGCTGGAATCTATGCTTAAAGTCTCTTACTTTTGCTGAAAACTGATCATGGAAGCTTAGAAAGATAAGCTGTTTTTCCTGAGTTTCCTGCTTGTACAAAGCTTTCATTTAGTCCCACAAATTTTATCACTACTCAAAGCAAAGCACAAGACTGGGTAACAAAGTGGGAGCTCTAAAGACATCCTTCGCCTCCATCTGCCTAGAGCACATTTAATCCTAACAATTTCTGAGAAGTTGCCTTTTTTAATTTTCTGAGAGTTCCTGAAGTTTAAATAGTAAACTTGTTTCAGGCCTATTCTGAGTGACACCTTGAAGGTATTGCTTGGTGGTTGCAATAAGAATAAACATTTTATTAGTCAGACTTCTGAGCAATTTTTTTCCCCTTTTGTTAAAATTGTAATGTTATTTTCCAGTATCCAAGCTCTCACCTTGATCTGGAAAAGAAAAAAAAAAAAAAAGACATGTCAAAGTTATTGGAAACTACAGGACATCACCTTCTTATAAAGAAGGGAGTATTGCTGTCTTTGGAAGACTGTTTCAGGCTGAAAAGTTCCTAATAGTTTAAAATAAACTTAAATGAACCATGTAACATACTTCATTAACTCTGAGAACAACAGAGGGTATGCCTTATTTCTTGTCCAAGTCATAAAATGTCAAAGAGGTGCCCCAGGCCTGGTGTAGAGAGTGTTGGAACAAGTGGGTCTGCCCGGACCTCATAGGTGCTACTTTTCATCTCTGTCACTGATCTAGAGGTGGCCCATCATCCTAGCACTATTTTTAATAAACTTTGATTCAGGTAAAATGGAACAATCACAGGCAATTGTGGATTATGGTAGAAAAAAAAAACAGAGAAAAAAGATCTAATTTTAAGAAAATGTAGACACGTGCACACACACACACACACACACACACATATATTGAATATGGAGGTCCCCAGCTTGCCAGGGGTCCTTCCAGGCTCAGAGAAGGCCAGTTTCAGCTTCTTGGTCCTCAGGAACCTTGAGTCACGGTGAGCAGAGGCTGCCCATGAGCAGCTCCTCACGATGCTGCAGTTGAGGCACAGCAGATCTCCCCACCACCAGGCCTCCTTCCCTCTCCCCTCCACAGGCCCCTGGCCAAACATGCACACCCTTTCCTGTCAGCAAGGCCACTCCTGGGAGGCACGTCTGCCAAGCTTGTGCAAAACCCCTTCAGAGTGCGAATGCTCAGCAGGATCTTCCTGGCTGGTTTGGGGCTTCCCTCTACTGCAAAGAGGTCAGAAGAATGACCAGCCAAAGAGACAAAGCTCCTCTCTACTGCAAAGGGATCAGATGAATGACCAGCCAAACAAAGCTCATCCCCACCCTTTCGGGCCACAAAACTGGGTCCTCTGTAAGCAAGGCACAAAAAGCAGCATTATTTTAAGTGTTATTTATTCCCAAATGTTACCCATTCCCATGAGAGGAACAAGTAGAATTTGGATCCCAAGTGGGGTTCAATGCACTAACAGAAACCTCCCATCACGCTGTTTTTTGGTTGTTTTTTTTTCTAATTGCCACATTCATAAGATGACCCACATGCCTCTGTTCCTTCTTCAGGCTGTGGTTTTCACAGCATCGAAAGGCCGTGGACTGAAGACCTGCAGACCACAGTCTTCAGAGAAGGTTTCCTTCCTGCTTCTCCAAGAGCGGGGGCTGTTTAGCAGCCCCTGTCTGCGTGCCATGCCATAAGAGGGGACAGAATTTTCATGGCTTGTTTGTTCAACTTTGAAACACGGCCTTTTCTTCTATAGAACTCAGGTTGTATTTAACAGGAAACAATAAAGACATGGGACAGTTTTGGAGAGGAAGTAGGACGTTTTAGATAGGTAGGCAAAAAAATAACTTATGCTGAAACTGAGTCAAAACACCGCAGTGTTTACCACGGCTCTCAGGAAGAATGCCATAATTTTTTTAATAACAACAAAAATTCAAGATCTCAGCATTGGGTCTCATCCCAAAAAGTAATATGGTTTCAGACCAAATGGAAACTAATCTGGCCTATAAATCATGATGCAGCAGATGTAACCCGCTCAGTCCTGAATCCAGTCACTTTTGGTCAGCTAAACCTGGTCTTCCCGCCAGTTTTGTTGTGTTGGCAACAACAGATTGAACACTCGTATTCTTCCCTTGCTGTCGCTCCCATCACTAATTATATTCGCTGTTTCAGCTGAAGCTAAATGATCATTTTAATTAATCCAGCTTCACCTTCTGGCCACTAGATCTTGTTATGTCTTTCTCTACAAAAGGTATCCTAGCACCTGTTGTTTTCTCTCCATGAAGGGACTTACTACACCAGTCACATTTTAGTCTTCCTTTAGATATTCTAAGCAGACTGCGGTCTTCAAATTTATCAAGACCAGATATTTTCCCCAGTTCAGTGGTTCTTTTCCCTACCTTTGACAATTTTTAAACACCCTTTTCAAATGCAGATGCCAGGTCTGGATGCAGCATTACGAAGTAAAATTACCTCCTTACTCCAACTCACTGTTTTCCTGATTCTTTTTTCAAGGAGTACATTAGCACTTTTGGTTACAACACTGCTTTGACAACTCTCGTTTGACTGCTTATCCACCCAGGCACCTAAATTTATAGGTCAACGGTTGGGCTCGATGATCTTGAAAGTCTTTGCCAACCTAAAAGAGTCTGTGATTCTGTGAAATTCTACTCCCCTCTCCTACACATGATACCAACTTCCATCAGGTATCTTTAAGGAAAGATTAAGAAGTGTTTCCAAAACCCGTTACAAATACACAGTGAAGACCTCAAGCCTCTTGCAACATGTGGAGCAGAAGGCACGTGAAACTGCTCCTCAGGCCCTCAGTTTCCCTCTTGCTGGCCCACTGCAATAACCCTTGCCCTATATTTTAATACTGAATTCAGTGTGTTTGACACAACCCTGGAATGTCCAGTGTATACAGATTTAGGAACTGGAGGATCTGTGAGGAATGAAGTTCATGACAGCCGGATAAAGGAAGATCTGGAGCTGTGAGCACACAGGAAGAGGTGAAATCCATTTCATGTTTCTGCAGCCTATGCTCAACTAAGGCTCACAATAGCAGGGGCAGTGTGTTACTCCTGTTACTCCAATTACTCCTGTTACTCCAAATCTCTTCTCCTCTTAGACAGAAGCAGAAGTTACATTATTTTTGTGCAGGAACAGACACTATATTACCCAAATTCTATACAGCAAATGTTACAGAGCTGATACATGGCTTTGTCTAGCAAAGACAAAGCAGCAAAGACAGCAAGAAAACCAAAATCAGCTACCTTGGTTCCTTACTTCACACACAGGTCCTTGCCCGCTGATCATTCACATGAAACGAAGTCCACTTGCAGTTCTAGAAACACCTAGGCACCTATTACTCCCTTTGGGCATCCAAGCATCCAAGGCTGGTTCTCTTTGCTTGACCAACCAAAACCCAGCTGCTGTTGCACTCTCAAGCATCCCTACAGCACTCAAACCACAGCAGTATACACCCTCAATGCCGTGCTGAAAAATACCACTCTGGACCACAGAAGGGATTTCAACTTATTTGAAGCACTTTGAACAGAAAAAAAAACAAACAAAAAACAAACAAACAAAAAAAAACCACCCACAAAAATATGAGTGAGGGTGTTGGGAAGACAACTAAAACAGAATCTAAGACCTAGGGAAAATTGGAGGCCAGAGTAACACACGTGGCTAGGAGCAGTCTGATCTTGGGGGGCCACCCAAGCAAATTTGAGCCTTCAAGTACTGTTTGGTGGGGGACCCTGAAGCAAATGCTTTGGAACACTGGCTACTTAATTTTTACTGTTTTCAGAGAAAAGGGGCTCAAGTGACAAGTAGTAGCCATATGCCTTCTTTCCCCCCCCCGCCCCAAATGTCAATTCTGAAGCTTCATTAAAGTACTAAAGAGATGTTCTGGGGTCAATCTGGCTTGTTCAGCCTCACTAGTAACCAAAACTCATGGTCAAACTCGTTCTTTGTTCTTTCTCAGCCCACCCCAGGTCTGTCACTTAAGAGAAATGGGGATAAGAGAGGAAAGCACCTGGTCAGGCCATCTATCAGTATCAGTGATATGATGGTGTATGAGCCACAGCAAAGTCCAGCTCACACACTCAGAGCTAGCTCAGCAAGACTAAAATGCAAAATTAAAAAAAAAAAATAACCAAACCAAAAAAACCTCCAAAAAAACCCAAATGAAACCTTTATTTCATCTAGGAGTAGCAGCTCCAGCAATCAGTACACTTGGAGAGCAGTTTTGCTAAATAGGGATGTACTCTTCTTATAATCTTTTTCTATATACAATGTTAACAAGGCAGCTGGCTTTGAGCTCCTCAGCACCTATACAGTAAGGCACCATGGTACTGCATCCCCCTTGACTCATACAGGGGGTTGAAAACCTAACAGCACTGCTTTTGGTTCAAGGAGGCTAAGTATTCCATTCTTCATTTTTTTGTTGATTAAAAAAAAAATTTGAAACACCTTCCCCATAAAATATTGGGGGGGTTCTGTGGGGGTTTTTTTCCCTAAAAGAGCATTTTCATCCTCAGATCCAAGAGGAAGGTTTGTATGTTCCCTGCAAGACTTACTATCTGTAGGAACCACCCTAAGACAGACCCTGGGTCAAGGTGGTGCTGAGAAGGGAGCAGGGCCTCCTAGGAGGGCTCTTAAATTGTGCTACAGGGTTTCAAAGCAACGTGGCCTTCCACAGGCTGCCAGCAAGAGCATCAGCAACCAGCTGACTTTTTCTGCTGCGTCAGCAGCACAAAACTGGAACACGCTGGTCTAAACCTCCTGTTTTATGGTAACTCCAAGAAACGCAGCTCTGACATACCCAGCAAGTACAAGTTATGTGCTAGGCTCTTCAGAATTGGCACACCAAATTTCATCCTGGCAAGAAAAAGGGAAATAAAAAAGGATGCCGACCCTAGCTAAGGCTGAACACTCTGCAACGCCATTTATCAACAACTTACTGGAAAATCACAAGTAAGGGCATTTTAATCAATAAATGCTTCAAAAGGAAGGATATTCACAGTCTTCTACACATCTATTGCTTTTTAAACCCAGTGTTTCTCTGCACGGCTCACCTTGCACTTGGATAGGTATTTCTTTTTGTAAACCACAAGATCCAAGGCCCCAGGGCTGGCCACATCAACTCACAGCCAGCAAGGATGTGAGGTAGCCCTGTACCGAGTGTGGCATGAGGGTCACTCCAGGAAGGGTGAGTCATCCCCACTCTTGGCTGACCACAGTAACCTAAACCCCAGGTGAGGCTTGGCCTGACTCCTTTTTGCTGTTTTCCTGCTGCGGCTGTGCAGCAGCATTCATTCCATGGCCCTCACAATACCTCCAAGGTAAGGAGGTAGCCTCAACTGTGAGGTTTGGAAAACCAAGGGGCAGATTCTTGTCTGGTACAAGTCAGCATAGTTCCACTGGAGGCCAAGGAACTACCCCAATTTACCTAAAAAACAGATCTGGCACAGAGAGGCAAAAAGATGCACTGCAGCCACCCTGCAGATCACTGAGTATGGAGGTTGGGCATCCTGGCTTCCCAGTCCAACAGTACTGGTGACATAGCTGGAAATGTCATACACAGCAGTAAGTCTTGCTGCAGTCAGCTGAACAATGAAGAAAGAGGACCAGTTCTCAGAGCCAGCAAAAGGTTTTCCACTTCCCTTAGTATCTAAAATTCACTGTCTTCTCTTTTCAGCAGCAGTGCCATCAGTTTTTGCTGCCCTTCACCCTTGGTCACCAGAGGATGCCAGCAGGCACGCAAAGGCTCTGCCACTCGGCAACTGTGTCTGCAGTGGGTGACATTCTGATATTTGCTCACTCACCACTGGGTAGACCCTTTAGCTATGCTGTGAAGGCCAAGAAAAACCACACTAGTCCTCTCAGGGCATGGGCTCAGCTCCCCAAACTTTCATCAGAAAAACCTCACGTTTGTCCATGCAGAACTTATAGTCATAGGTGAAGGCTCTAGTTTTTCATATCATCAGAGGGTATATTGAGGGAAGCTGCAGAAACGCCACACACAGTGCAGACTTAGATAAATAGAGCAGGCACCTCAGCTGGACACCTTCTTTGCAGCCATCAGACATGCCACCTGTATCATGTACATTTCCATAGCTTTTAATGTAGCTTAACAATTGTGTTGGAGACAAAGCAGAAGGCACACTGCACAGGAAAAAAAAATCCCAAAATGATACCCTTTTATTTTTAAAGCTCTGATGAAACAACTTTCCAAATGACATCCCACTTATAAACCAATGGAAACCAACCTAACTAAATGGCAGTCACACTATACAGATTGCATCCTACATTTTCAAGATGCCTAGATATCTTCTGTAGTATTTACAAATACATCAGTTAGGTAGTAAAGGTTCATTGCAGTTTGTTTCTTTCCAGCACACACTTATTCAATGGCAAAAAAAGCCTTGGGGATGCATTTGCATTTTTGTACAACACTTCTGAGCAAATGGCTAGGGCAATTTTCCTGAGAGAAGGCTTGTTCTTTGAAACTCTTGCTTTAACAACTGGAAATACAGAAAGTGGATGCATTTTTGTTGCGCTAAAAAGCCTAAGGATGCCTAGTTAACTTTTTCTTTTAAATTATTTACGTACCATTAAGTTAAAATGTTTACATTCATTCGTATAAAAACCGTTGTTAAATCTTATGCAAATGATTTAACACTGATTGCTGCAACGCAAATTGCACTTCTTTTAAAAAATTATTGTATATATGGAAGAAAAATATCTGATTGCTACCCTGTTTACAAATTTCGACTGACTCTACACAGTTCAGCCACAAAATACGAACTTTCATAAATCTCAGTCACAGTGTACTTTAAAAGTTATATCGTAGTCTTGCAAAGTGAGTAAATATCTTAAACCAGAAAAAACCAACCCCAAAATCTCCTTAACCAGCTGGACCTTGTGGGACTTGTACCAAACATCGTGATTTCTTCCAGGGACATAGCTGGGCTCTGAGGAACAGAGCAAGGCACACTGAAGATGGAGGGCAAAGGAGGAGAAAGGTCTGACAGGGCGAAGACATCGAATGTTCAGTGCAAGAAGTCTGTGCCGACTCAAGCCACACGCACTTCTGACACTCATTAAAAAGTATCTCACTATCTCTGGTAATTAAAGTCTTTGCTACTTCCTCCCCGACATTGATGGCTTCCACCAAATTCTTAGGGGAAGAGGTGATGAGAGAGTGAAAACAACTATGCAATCAGAAAGGCAGCGCTGCTGGGTAAGTCGAAGATGTATTTCTGGAATCTGTCAATAGGTCTAGGTCTGTATGTTCTTTTTTTTTTTTTTTTTTTCTTTTTTTTTAATTTGTTTTGGGGGGTTTGTGGGTTTTTTTGAGATTGTAAGGCTGCATTAGCTATCCCCCAGTGGTCATTTGCTTTCCCTATATTTTTCTTGCATAGATGAGGAACTGGATGCTTTGGCAGAGCCTCTTTCAGAGGCTGAAAAACACCTCTGCCACCAAGGCTCAAAAAATATTTCAGAGGAATGGTCTTTGCCAGCACCCTTGCTGCCGCTGCGACCGCTCCACAGGAGAAACTGCATGTGGACGTCTGGGGGCTGCCGCGCAGCACCAGGATCCAGCTTCCCTCACACCGGGTCATGCCAGAGCCAGGGCACACCAGGGATCCTGTCTCACAGATGCTGTCACTTCGGCCGTGGAGGTCAGGCTGACTCCCGTGTACAGCCCATCTTGACCTGAATACTTAAGGTTGCTGCTTTCAGGACTGGTGCTCTCTCCTGGGCCAGACATCACTGATGAGCTCGCCTGGAGGGAGGGAGAGAACAAAGAGAGAGGCATTGAGCAGGTGAGCTTTGCACACACGGGTGCGAGTGAGAGCACAGGGGGCACAGGGCACAGCCATTATCCCAGGATTTCTGCAGAAAAACAGGGTTTGCCCTCTGCCTGCCCCTGTGCCTCAAAATCCTGAAAAAAAAAAAATGTCTCATCATCAGCCCAGTGACTGAGCCCTGTTGATGGGAGAGATATTTGCGTTTGGAGAGGTGGAAAGGAAACCACATGATGAGCAGAAAAACCTGGAAATCAGACCATGGTGAAGAAGCAAGTGTGTGTGTGTCCCACTGCCCCCTACTGAAAAGATATAAGTGACAACACCAAAACTGTGATCTGGGAGTGGTGGCACCTATAGTTTTTCTTCCACAATGGGACAAGCCTGACACATCCCAATTCTCCAGCAGCAGATATGGAACACCTCCTGGAAATCAGCCTTCTCTGGGTCCCTCAGACCTTGAAATGCCTAAAATCATTCTTCACCCTTCAAAATGCTAGCCACAACCACTTCATCCCTGGACACGAAAGGAGATGCTCTTTAATCTCCGGTGGAGAAACACTATGCCTTTGAAGTAGGAGCCTTTTTGTTCCCCTGCCTATACAAGACAACATGCAGGGGAACCCTGGTAGGCACGAAGATGAACCTCTGAACCGCACTGGAACCAGTCCATTTATTTTAACAGAGAAATGGAGAGTTACAAAGACAAAGGAACAATCATTTTTTCCATAAGGCTGAGCAGATCTACTAAAGAGGAAAAATTCGCAGTGCCAGACAGAGAAGGGGCAACATTTTCACCTGATAAAGGAAATGTTTAAGAGCTGACTTCATGCAAAATTAACCCTTAGATATGTAAAATTTAAAACCTTAATTTATTTGTTAATGGATAGCCTTCAGATGAAATTCCTTAAAAAAAAAAAAAAAAAAAAGCTATCCTAAACTGTGACTGCAGAAGCTTCCTGCCTGCTGTTTAAGTGAAAAGTATACATATTTAATCATTTTACAAGAGTAGAGCTCTTGGCTCTCCTGGAGCTGTGCCAAGCTAGCAGTCCTGACACAGGAAAAGCAAGGCTTCATTTATTCAAAGGTAATTTCCAAACGGTGCTGTGCAGGGTTCTTTTTGCCATGTTTAACCCAGGGAAAACCTCACCTTTTGAAAGAGATTCTCACTGTTAGCAGTCATGTTTCTCTGAAACAACACAGACTGCAATATTTTCTTTAGCTTTTACTAAAATGACTGACAGTCACTACTCTTCCACCCAATCATCAACCCCAATCCCATTCCATTAGTCACTACCCAAAAATGCAGAGAAGGAAGGAGAAACTGCCTGTCCCCCAAAAGCAGCCAAATAGCTCTAATTCTAAGAAATATGCTTTATCGCTCTCTCTCTCAAATATACAATTGCCAATCAATGATGATCTCTGTATCCTTTCCCTGTGACAGCACGGAGAATTCAGTGAGGCAGATTCCATGTCATCCTTTTCGTCTGGTTTTGGTCTTGCATCAGCCTAGCTTTACAAGGCCTTTTTTTTTATTTCTAATACAATGCAGCACAAAATACCCAATTTTTAACAGCTTCAGACACATTTCCCCACCTTGGAAGAAGGATTTAAATTAAGTGTTGAGCAGTGTTTGCTCAACCTGAGCTAAAAATACTTAGAAGCTGCTTTGAAAGTTTCCCGTTTGCCCGTATTTGCCACTGTTGTTCCGGTAGGCAAATACCTTATCACTACCTGGTTTTTTCCAGGCTTGGAAAGTATAATTCACTCTTTTCCTGATTCAGCCCTACAAAGGTGGGGTGCATGGACCCACAGTTTCCACGTGGGGTTATCAGGTACCCCTCCCTTCGGCACCCGAGAAGGGAGGACATGGAGGCACGTCCTGTTTGAAGACTGCCCATCCCTGCCCAAGCAAGGCCAGATCCTGGCTCTGTTGAGCCAGAATGGGCAGGACCTGGGCAGGACTGCCGGGCCTGGAAACCCCACCCCGGTAATGTCATGACAAATCCAGGCAACTTGGGCAGCTCCCAAAGTGAGACATGGAAAACAAACTTTAGCTCATGAAAAGGACGTGACTGAATCATGGCTCTGTTCCTGAGCCTTCCTACCTCTGCTTTTACTTCTCCAGCTTTAAGCATTGAAAGATGACAGAAGTTGCACTTAGTTATTAGAGGACATTTGTCACTGGAATAAATATGCTGAACAATGCTGTTGAAGTCAATTAAGATCTTCTAATTCACAACAACTGGCTCTATCAGTAGAGGTAATGCATTTATTTTCATTGCTGGAATTTGATAATAGAACAGGTAATCAATTGACAGTCAGCTTCCTGAGGAAAAAATGAATGAAGCCCATTGGGAAAAGACTACCTCTCAAACAAACCAGAAGGCTGTGTTTGTGTCTTCAAAGGTTCTTCTTTTTACCCACCCAGCAGGAGCTGGTCACGAATCATTCCCCAGGTAGAAGTGGCGTTTCTGTAGAGGACCTGCGTACCATGTGCACAGGGAGACTTCCGTCAGAGCCACAGAGGGACTTAAGACACCTGGATCGTACCCAAACCAAAGCTGCTCCAGATCAAAACCAGGCTGCTCAGCCTGTGCTGGCCAGTACTTGGGGAACAGCATCAGCAGCTCTGGCTGGAAGACTCCTGCTTTCTTCTACCCACTCCTTCCTGCACCATCGAAGTAGGGAGAGAAGAGGGACTCTTTTCCCCCTGGCCGTCCTTCAAACCTCCTCAGGCAAGAGGAAAATGCTCTGGGCAAGGATAGCTGGAGCAGGTGGCGAAGGGCCTTGATCCAGACCTTTGCTCTACCAGGTAGAACTTTGCTCTATCCATTTCACAGGTTCAAAATGCTCCGTGAATTTTGGACATTACACTAAGTCTGTAATAAGCAGAGTCTCAGCTGAGACTCTTTTCCTCCTCAGTTAGCCTAATTTAGTTTTGCAACACTTAAATGATAACCATAGTCAGCCAAAACACGTTTGCAAAGACTGCTTTTGCATATAATGTGCTGTGCCAAACGGTGTACTTCTTAATTTTCCAGCCTCAGCCTCCCTGCAATAACTGCCATCCTCATCAGGAGCACATTTTCCCAATACTGTCACTCCCTGGTTTCTGAAGAGCCAGTCTCAGCACTGCAAAATGACGTGGGTTTTTTTCTCATGTAACAACTCTCTTAGTACACAAAGTTGTCATTTCTCATTAGTCCAATTGATCCTTTTGTTTATACTGCAGACGTGTAAGTTTACATATCTTCTAATCTCTCCTTTGTATTATAGCAACATAAATCTGTGGTTAATACTTCATTAATTTCCTAAGGGAGGCAACTTCCAGCATGGCTTGGAAAACTGATGATCCCACTGCTGTCAAGGGCTGTATGACTAACTGACTTTATTGCTTTGGCAATAAAACAAAACCAAGCAAAAGGTATGTGTCCATATGCATATAGAATTTTGGGATAGAAGCAAAAATACTTTTCCCTTGGTTTTCCCTACTGAAACAAAAAAGATGGATTGCTTCCTTCTGTTTCATACAAAAATGAAATGCTCTCTTCTGGATTCAAGTACACAGAGCAAAGAAAATTAATGGCTCAGTGTATGAAACTGGGGGGAATAAAATAGCTTCCCATTTTGTCCAAGAGTGAGGACTA
Source organism: Pseudotriccus pelzelni (assembly GCA_035584735.1). NCBI lineage: Eukaryota > Metazoa > Chordata > Aves > Passeriformes > Tyrannidae > Pseudotriccus > Pseudotriccus pelzelni. The sequence goes on along the minus strand of JAWMRA010000078.1, from coordinate 103,520,170 downwards.
ATGCAGAAGAGGTGGGAGACCAAGAAAGATTTAAATGAGAGTGTCAGATCTCCCACCATAATGCCCTGTCTACCACCCTATTTGATATGACTGACATGCTCCTTATGCCTCCTCTTGATCTTATTCCACCTGGTTTAGATAAATATTTACTCATACCAGGACTGAGGCACCGTGTTCCCATTTTCCGGGTGAAAGTCCTACCAACCATGCTGGTGAGTCTTTCTCGTGGAAACTGTCCCAGCAGCTACAAAATTATTCTACAGCAAATGAAATGTTATCATCAGATAATCTGAAGAGCCCTCGGATATTCAACTTCCCAGTATCTGGGTGGCTAATATATTGTTTTAAGAAATCGAGTCTCTGGTTCATCCAGACTCTGGCACATACTGTATGGAGCCTCCCCTGCATGAACATCCTACCAATGTGATGCCTAAACAGCAGCTAACAATACCACCTCTAACCAGACCACGAATCCAGGCCCATCTGCCCGGCACTTTGGGGACAGCTAAAACTGCGTTTTCCTCCTAGTTCACCACCTGCTGAGGCCATCTCAGTCAGCTGTCTCACTTCCCACCCTAAAACACCAAAGAGCCAATCCTGAATCACTTTTCAAGCTAAACCTCCAAGGGAAGTAAGCACTTGTTTTACCTCCTATGATATTCTGTGGTGTGTGATTATGGTCCTTCTGAGAAAGCTCCAAACTGGAAGCAAAGGACACAGGAAAGATTTCTCAACGAAGAGCTCCCCTGGTGCTGCTAAGCCTTTCCTGACATCAGGCCTGGCTCAAGGTGCCTCCATGTCCTGCCATAAAGAGCAGATTTTACAGCAGGTTTCATACTGCCTTTTATCCTAATACAGGAATAAAGTCCTGCTGGTTATCACAGTTGTTGGAGCTTGTGCACGGAAACAGACAGGTTTGCACTACAGATCGTGTCCTTTGTTTAGCAACTTATTTGGTGGAGCTTTCCTCTCTGCAGTTTCAGCAGCATCAACGGGAGACCAGGTATAAATGCAGATGCAGACTGTCTAAAACCTTCAAATTTTCTTTTTATGGGGATGTAAGGCATCTTCATATATCATGCAGCTGGACCCTTTCCACATTAGTAACACAGGACACCCAGTACTTATACTTCTTAAGAAAACAGAAATGGGCCTAAGTCCTAGATCCAGATGTAAATTTGGCAAATAGCCCCTTTACAATGGGACAACAAAAAGTCTCCATCCAAACAGTTCTACACTTCTGGACGTTTTAAATCAACTTTGCCCCCACAACAATTCATTAATCATATCTTTTAAATGTTTAAACTTCAGCTAGAACGCAAAATCAGCATTTAAGGTTCTTGCTAATTTGTCTCAGAATTGGCATCATATAAGTTTCCCTTCATGAAATGGATAGTCTCAGAGACATTGCCAAGAGTAATTGCGGCCCTTCTCTTTTTCTTCCCTCCCTTCTTTATTTTACTTCAACAGAGATAAAGAAAGGTAGGGCAAAAAGTGAATGTTACTGACACAAATGAATTCTGCTGAATTTCATTTCCATTAGATTTCTACATAACTGGAAACTTTTTTGGCAGCCTCCCATAAAAGGCATAATAAATTGCTTTTGTACCAGCAGAGGAATTCGTTTTCTCTGTTTCATTTAGCAACAATATTGCTGTGAGTTTCACACAACAGTTTCTAAATCGTCATCGGATTTCTCTGCCTAACGTCAATTTGGCATTTCTCCCCTCTGCACAGAATAAAGGCTAGAGAAGTGAAAACAGAGCAAAACAAAAACAAGCTGCTATCCCTGTTGTGTAATGTGGGGAATGAGCCAGGTTTGCTCTTCCAGCAGGTGCCCGTGTTTCAGCAATGTCACCAGGAACACTGACTGGAATCAATGATGGTCTTGTCAAAGCGACCAAATATTACAGAGACTGGATTCATCCATGTGAGGGTTTTTCCCTCCTGACATAACCTGGAGAAGTTTATTCTCCTTGTGCAAAGCCATTGCCTATTCTAGGAATAATTACAAACCTTTAACCTATTGATGGATCAACTCAAAAGGGAAAAGAAAAAATAATCAAGGAAAACAGAAGTCTAGTAGAGTATCTTTACTTCAGCATGTGATCAGATTACAGGCTGCCTCACTCTAAAATGCTGACACCCCTTTACTCATGACAACTTCAATGGGCTTTGTGAGTGCTCAGTCCCTTTTACGGGATTTAGGTCCATAAGAAATTATTTTGCATCCTTTGCAGCCCAGTTATGTCTGGGGCAATGGGATCCAATCTTAACAGCCACCTCCTTCTAATTTCAACCCCCAGTCTTCCCAGTCCTCACCACTTTGAATTACAGATTCTTGAGCAAAGCCAGGAGCTTAAGTGAAGGACGTGTCCTGATAACTGCCCCCCTGCAAATCCTGTCTTCATTTACATAGATACAGGGCTGGGGCGTGGGGGTGGGAGATCCATAGCCCTTCACATAGTTTGGGAGGGAGTCAGGGGGGTGCCCATATATTGGGTTGCTGCTGCAAACTCCCCTCTTCAGCTGTGTGTCATAACCTCTCTCCGTTACCTCCTTTCACTGAAATTTTTCACAAGAGGGAGGGTATTTGCAAGTGCTTTGCATATGCAAGGCACATCTGATCAAACCATGGTGGGGAAAAGGCTGCGCAGGTTTTGCTGTGCTGCCTGCTGGATACAAGGGGACAGATTTCCCTGGCTGCTGTGCAGGTGTCCTCTCCCAGTCTGATCTACTATGGAAAAATCAGGAAGAACTGAAGTCCTGGTACTGAGGATGCCATCATGTAACTAAGAGCAGCCTCAGGGTCCCTGGGAGTTGCTCTTAGTTGCTAACAGCTCTCAAGAAGCCTTTTGGCTCACAAACCATGACCTCACCCACTTCCCTCTGATACCCACAGAACTCCACACAGCAGAATCATATTAAAAATGGTACTATTACGATTCTAACATAAAGATTATTAATAGCATGTTTGATATACTTTTCTAGGGAGAAGGAAGTTAGGCTTTAGCCAGTCAAGAAGACAACAGCACAGTGGAAATGGGATCTCATCTATATGGCCTCTCCTTCCCCAGGCAGCAAGTAGCTGTGCTGCCACAGCCTACACCGCTGCCTTGTTCTCAGCTGGGATTGTCCTTCCATTTCTATCCATTATATAAATCTCACCATATTGCTCAGGGTCACTAGTACTGCTTAAGGTAATGTAAGGAAAATTTAAGGAAAATTTGGCTACATTTTTTTCTTTGCAAGTATTAGGGGAGAGCCTAAAATAGCGCATAATTGTTCACTGGGGAAGTCTGAAACTCACTTCTGAAACTGAAACAGTTCATTTTTCAGTTGGTCTTTCTCTTTTTTGATGTGATCTGTTTATTTTATTGGATTGACAGGGTTTTCTCATGTCAAAGACAAGCCCTTTTAGTAATATCCTAGTCTCAAAGCATCCAAACCTCAGACCCAGTGTCCCTGAAATTGGGTGGCCCTGTCAGTCCACAAACAATCACACTTACTAAAAAATGGTTTTTTTCTTCCCCTTGTACAATGAAACTTTGTACGTCAGAAATTAAACTATTGAAAGTAATTTGGATGCTGGGAATGCCAAGACATTGAAAAACAGTTATTATAAACAATGTCTTCATTTTATTAATAAAGGACTACAGAAAGCCACATTAGGAAAGCTTCTCAAAGAAATCATGTGGCAGATAAAGGGATACAGAAGGCCGAGAAGTGAGTGTGGATATAGATAAGTATAGCCAAGGGGTTAGAAATTAATCTACATGAAGCTTCACAACTTTAGCAGTAGTATTTATCCCACATGCTAACTGAGTGAAGAAAGGAAATTTGAGATGGTTGGAGTACAAGACATGAAATAAGGATAAAAACTAAAGCAGGGCATGATCAGCAGTCCTCTGGTGCTGCTCTGGAGCTCGGTGCTGCCAGATGCTGAGCAACTGGCCCCTGAGGAGCCATCTGCAGGGAGAGGGCTGAACCCCTGTGCACTGCAATCAGCAGGGCACTCCAGCCTGAATTCAACTGGGTCTGGATTGGGATTTAGTCGCACATTTTAGTTTTTAAAAAAAGCTATTACAATTCACTTCACACAGCAGGATAACATTTTGCTGGGGTTTACCAGGTATTCAGGATAATACATAAAAATGCATATATATATCTATATATATATTAAATAGCTTTTGAAAAACATGACATCAGCAGCAGTGCCTTGAACTATAAATTCTTATCACATCATTTCAGAAAAAAAAGAGGTACATACACAATTGTTTCTTGAAAGGATCGGCTGGGCGTGATTTATTGTCTTCCCTCCAAAAAAAACCTTTGAAATCAAAGAACCTGAACATCTCAAAACAAAATATCTGGGGTTAAGCTATGTCTAACTTAATCATAAAAATTATATAGATCTTAATGAAGAGGTTTGTAAAGTACTTCAGCTTGTCGTTCTGTTTACAGCTATCTGTGATATCCTCTGAAAATCTTGTTCCAGTATCAGCTAACAAAACTGGAAAGTTTATTTAGATTATTGTTCTGCTAGATAAGATAAAAACTGTGATAACACTGCACAGTGATCAGCCTGCTTACAGATACAGACACTTACCCCGGAGGCTGCAGTCTGTGCGCTGGGAGAAGCAGTTTTGCTACAGTCATCTGAATTAGTAGAAGACGTGGATGTTGGAGTCATAGGAACTGCAGTAGTAGTGTTACCTGAAAGATTGGGAAATGGCATTAAAAAGAAATATTTTCTAGACAGGGAAGAAATAAAACCCCTGAAAATAAACAAAAAAAACCCAAAACAACTATAAACTATTGCAGCTACACTTTCTTATCTTTTTATATTTACCAGAGCATGCTTTTGATTTATTTATGTTCTTAGGTTTTCGCTTCCTCGTCTGAATTCCTTCTTTTTTCATAGCAAGAGGTCGAGGAACCTGAAAAAAATAAATTTCCACACCAATCATAGAGTTGTATATGTACCCTAATATCAAAAATCAAAATACACTACAAGATCAAGTGTGGTGTTTTTCCTATGCCACAGTACAGATTTTATGAAAAGTTTGCATTTTATTTGGTGAAAGCAATGATTTCATTCAAGGGGAGTTTTACCTGAATATAAAAAACAGGGAAACTAGACAGAAAACCAGCATACATTTAGGGAAAACCAGCATCATTTGGGAATACAGCATAAGAAATTAAACTGGATGGGCTGTATCTGATCCTTGATTCCTTATTCCAGTCAGTTAGGAATTATCTCCAGTGCTTGATTCTGGAGAGGAAGAACGCATATGAGAAGAAAAAATACTCCTCATCCTGTGGACCAGCAGTACAAACCAGATCATCACCAGTAAATGTCTTAGGATGGAACTTTTAGGCCATAATCAACTTAGTAATTTTTCTTATAAGCAGTTCTGCTCCTACTACAGATTTATAGTTTCCAAATTTATATTTATATGGATAAATTTATACGTGCTCAAAAATAACTTTTGTGTTCTGTGTTATCACAATGACAACCATTATACAGAAAAAATTGGTTTAAAATATATTTTAACTTAATGATACTATCAGTGTGGGGAAAGACAACTCAGGTGCACGCTTACTGTCATTATAATGTTTAAATCAGTGACATAATTTACTTTTTTTCTTGAGGCCTAGACCACGTCTCAGTCACTCCTAATGCCCTTGCTCTTCCAACACTTTTTGCTTGACTGCAATACAATCCACAGGGGTCTCAGCTAAAACGGCCTCCATCACATTCAGGACAGAGCTTTTTTCTTTGTCTTTTATTGCCTAACAAAGGCTGAAATTGCATTTAAAGTTTTGCTGGCATAGCTATGAAAAACTGTCTTACTGAAGGTCTAAGGTTTTTTTCCCCACTGAAGAGCTGGTTTAAATCCCAGTGGCAAAAAGACCTCTGCTGCTCATCCAGAGGTGATTACTTTATAAAAATCTATTGAGAGACTACAGTAGCAAACACATAACTTGTCAAAAGCATAGCATGCTAAAATGGTATAAGTATTTTCTAATGTCACACATTTTTCAGTTGTTTTATCCATCGTTTTTTAACTCCACCGTCCAAGTCACGAGTCAAGACCGTTAGCATCAACAGAAACATCTCCCTGACCTGAGAATGCTTAGTGCCAGCCCCCGGAGCCCCCAGGCACCTGCCAGCCCCCCGACCTACCCCACCTTCCCCAAAGGAGCACCAGAGCTGGCACGAAACCTCCCTCAGCAAAGCAGCCACTTACCCCATGGAGCTTCATGTAGAGGCCGCAGGCGTTGCAGACGGGCTCACCCTCCGCGTTCCTGCGCCACAGGGTGGTGGTCGTGGTGTGGCAGTTGGCACAGGACAAGCCCAGCCGCCGTGACGAAGGCTGGAGGTAAGCACAAGCAAATATGTGCATGAACAGGCAGGCAGGAGCAAATGGTTTATGTCTTTATGGCTTATAAAAAGTACTTTAACACATGGTGGGGATGGTACGAGATTTTTTTTTGGTAGTATATATGAGCAACATCCCAGAATTAGGACAGAATTATCCTCATTTCGGAGAGTGGAAAGCTGATGGGAAGAGTTTGCAACCCCGGGCAGTGGTGGCAGAGGCAAAATTCATACTGGGGAGATGCTGACCCAGAGACCTGTGTTCAGACCTCCAGGCATTGGTACTTCTTCCAGCAGGACAGCTAGGAAACATCTCCACTACAGCCCCATCGAGCTGAGGAGAAGGCACATCACCCCTGTGCCGCCTCTCTAGCCAGTTCAGTGCACTCTTCCCTGTGTGGTGGGTGAAGGGGCAGCTCCAATCCTGCCACTGATACTCCCAACTTATTGGAAAAAATCAGTCACTTTAATCACCTGCCTTCAGTGGCACTGCAGCTGGGAAAAACTTTCCTGGGCGTCCCAGGGGTAACATGTACAACAGCGTTATCTCTGTAAAAAGGTCTTTTTATCATCATCCATCTTATCCGTACACAAAAATCAACGTGCCTTGGGAGCGTGTTTTACAGAGCAGAGCTTCCCCTCAGCCAGCAGAAAAGCTGGAGGGTGACAAAAAGGTCCCCACGGCAAACAAGCCATTTATGACACTCTTCCGTGGAGTTTGGAGCCAAGATGAAGCAACCTTGTATCAGAAATAACCGTATAACCTAGAGCTTTATGGCCGCAGGCTGTATATCATAAGCGAAGGCAGTCCTCATAAACATGTGAAATGAAGGTGAATGGGTTATAAAAGTCCCTGTAACAAGTGATCTCTTTTACGTTCATCACAAGCAAAGAATTCCAGCTACATCATAAATCCAGTCTTTTTCAAAGTATCGCATTGTCAAAAAAAAATATAAAAAAATCTGTGCCTAGCTCTGTGTCTGGCAGCTGAACAAGTTTACACGGAGAAGTCAGTTTTAGAGGATTGCATTAATCTTATTCTGACTATAAAGCACCTATAACTGAAATTACTAACTTAAGAGTACAATGCCCTTCCTCTTGAATCATTTACTCCTGCGTTGTTAGATGCAACTGGGTCACCTTTGATACCACAGATCTGCCTGCCACTTGGGAAACTGATAAAAATGTTTTGAGAATGAAGAATATTCCAGAGTAATAACTGAGTTTCTTTCATTTTATCTGTTTGAGTGTCTCTAGCAGTAAGCCATCATTTTACACCGCAGCTCAGAAAGAGCTCCAGATTAAATACAAATTTTGTAATCTTGAATCAGTAATCCATTATTAACTGCACAGAAAAAAAAAACATCACCCAGCCAAGTGTAATGTAGGCTAAAGTAGAGACATATAATTTTTAATCTTAAAAATCCAACTCTCACAAAAACAGAATTTTTGACCTCGCTATTAAATACATATGCACACAGCCATCAAATCTCACCCTTGATTCAATGAGAGTTTTACGTGGATCAAGTAAAAGAAAGTTGATCTTAACACATATGCTTCATTTTCTTTCTTTGCAAGTGAAATGCTGTCAGATGTTTCACTCTGTTAAATCTTTCCCTTTCCTATGCAGCCTGGTATAAATCTTCATATATTTTATTTTAATAGCTTTTGCTTATTCCCGTATCGAAACAAACAGGGGGGATTTTGGCATGTTTTGAAGCTAAAATGACTTCTATGTTGCAGGAATTTTATCAGAAACTTCGGGGCAATCTAAACATATTTAGCGTTTTCAAAACATTTTCCCTTCTCACCTACATATTTCCAACTGTATGAACACACAGTCACGATTGATTTATAGTTATGGCCAGGGTACTCGGTGGGGATTGTTACACAGAGCTATTTCAGAGTTATTTCGCTGAGGTGTCAGGCTGAAATCAGGCTGTAGTTTGACTCTGCTTTAGTCTCCTCACCCCCACCCCTCCTCAAAAAAAAAAGAAGGAAGAAGAAACAGAGAAATACTGGAAACGCTGGAGCCGAGTATCAGCTACTTGAAATCTGCCTTGGGCCAGGGTGCCACAGACAGTGGGGCTCTGATACACAATCGGCAGATCTTGCGTCTCTGCTGCTGCTGCCTTTGTCATCTCTGATAACACCTTGTGTCATGAAATTTACTGAACCACCAGGTAGAAAAAAACAAGCAACTAGCAGTAATTTGCCTTTGGTTTAAAGTTAAATTAACTCCTTGGCTTAAAGAAAGGTCCTTCAGCAGGGGCGGGTTGATTCCCGAGTGCTTATTGTCTGCTCGGATCATTGTGCGTTTCCCCTCGCTCCTGTAAGGGCCCTAAATTCAAACGGTTGTGAAATAAAGAGCGGTAGGCGTTGTACCACAAGGAAAACAGTCACGGAGCGAAGCAGCTGGCGTGACTGAGAGGGGCTTGAAAGGCTGATGGGTTTGATACACTGTCTCCATACACAGGGGTCCAAACATCAGCTTGGATTATACCGGCGTGATTTATTGTGGCTCGCTCGGTAACAGCCATTACTGAAGAGCGTATTCTTTCTCACTGCTGACCTCCACCCAGATTTGCTAAACATAATGTGCAGTTCCCGCTTGTTAAATTTTCTCCTTGCCTATTCAGCGCCAGCCTGAGTTATAAACAGGGGTTCTGGTTTGTACTATTTATTTCCCCCCCTAGTTTTAGGAGTATATTTTTAGAAAAATTGCCGCTCATTTCTTAGGAGTAAAACAAAACAAAGGCTATTATCATTGTTTAAACAATTGGTTTTCTTTGAATTATATACAAAACTTGCTTACATTCCCAAGGATCGAGCTGTCAGCAAACAAAGCAGGTCTGGAGAAATTCCTAGCCCTCTGAACAAACATTTTCCAACCTTGATTTTTTTTCTTTTGGAAATGCCCAACATCACCAGCCCAAATTTCTTCCAAGCCACTGAAGCCCCCCTAACTGATGGGGTTCATAGCTCAAAAAGCCAGGCTGGCCCATGCCCCGTGTGCAGCTCGCTGGGGAAGCAGAGGGCGATTTCGCCAGCACAAGGCCTGGAGGTGGGTCCGAAGTGGTTCCCACAGGGCTGCCAGCCCTTTCTCCCCTCATTATGACCACTTTGGCCTGCAAAACCGGTCAGGAAACCCACTCGGTTTTGAAGCCGGGGAGATCACCAGGCTAATACCCTCTGATTACTCTCCCACATCCTTGCCCCCGGTTTCTCCCTGGCTAGCGCTGACTGGGGGTTCCTTGGGGCACAGCTCCTCTCACCCGCCTACTCCTCTCACCCCTCACTCACCACTCTCTTTTGGGGCTTGATGAGGGGCCGGCTGAGGCCGTTCATTTTTGTGTAGAGACCGCAGGCGTTGCACAGGTAGTTGCCGGTGCCGTCCCTCCTCCACAGCGGGGTCTGGATGGAGCCGCAGTTGACGCACTCTCGGCTCTCGGACAGGTCCTCCAGCAGCTCTGTGGGGCAGAGGAGAGAGGCGGTGGGGCACGGCCGCAGGCGGGCGGGGAGCACAGCGGAGCCCCGCGTAGCGCGGCCCCGGCCCCGCCGCGCCGAAGGACTGGCCCCGGGCAAGCAAGCAACCGGCGTTGTTCAGCCCTCGGAAAAGCAATTCCCTGGCAGTGACGGCGAACACGCGGTGATTTTTTACAAAATCGCTCCTTTTCCCCACTTCTCACTCCGTTTTTTTTTTCTCCCCTATTTACTTAGATGGGGTTTAGATTAGCGATCAAGCGATCATACTCGCTGCCGGTCCCGGCGCAGTCTTTGCTTTCCGAACCCCAGCGGAACCGGTGCGCCCCGGGACGGGCTGGGGGCCATCGGCCCGCCGAAGCGGTCAATCCAGGCCCGCCTTGCACTCACGTCGGGATTTGGCCCTTGGGAAAGCCGGCTGGCGTCCGTTCGAGGGGCGAAACCCCTGCCGTGGTACCCACCGGGTGGAAGACGAGGTGCGCTTGGCTTGTGCGGGGAGCAGAGAGGGGAGTTAGGTGCCTGCCAGAATAGCCACTTGCAGAGCCACCGTGGGAGCTGGATATAAAGAGTGGTCGTTTTGCCCAATATTCCCCAGGGTCGAAGCTGGGCAAGAACTTTTTTACCCCGACTGTTATTTTAAATGCCTCGCAACTAGTAAAGCTTTAAGTTTAGAGGCAGCGTTTGGGGCTCTAGCGTGCCAAGCGACGGGCAGCGAACACTTTGCCTCGGCTATTTGGTCAAATTCGAGCTGGTTGGTAGGAAACAGAGGAAATGGAAAAATACGAGGTATTCTGCCTCCTACTTTCATAGTTACTGAGCACTGAGGGGAAAATAAAGTCTAAATGCACGGAAAAAGATAAAAAAAAAAAAGAGAGAAACAAAAGAATCCACCTACAAAAGCTAACACCTTCACTCCTGCGAATCCTTGTTCTGATTCAACTTTCCATATTTCGGGGAGGGCAGAATAAATACGTTTTTTACATAGACCGTGCCACGTTGTGCAGAAATAATAGAAGGAGATGTTTGGATTTTTATAGCAGCTTCCAATTCGAAGCTGGGAAAGTCTGTTTCAGACTCAGAGCTTCGTCATTGATTTTTTTTCCCTTTTTATTCTCCCTTCGCTACCTGCCTTAATTCATCATTGTGTTATTCTTTTATGTTTCGTTATACAACGAAAAAGAGCTTATAAACCTCGAGCAGCTTTGGAGACAGGGCTGAGGTGACACGGCGGGCACTGAGCTGAGAAAGAAACGGCCTTTTGGCCCGCACCCACCCAAATACTTTTCTCTCCTCCCTTCGTTTGCAAATTATTAGGCGCTAAAGAGGGACGGGCACACGGCACAGTCCACAGAGCACAGTTCAACTGACATTGTCAGCTTGTAACTCTTAGCACATCGCTAAGATTAATAAATCTTTGCACTAAAAGCGCCATAGAAGACTGTAATCAGGAAAATGCTTAAGGCTTCAAGGACGTTGGAAGTTAAGCAGTTATTTGTCTCAGCTATTTACTTTATAACATTGCCTTCGTGCCTCCAGAAAGAAATTCTGTCGTGACAATATTTATCGGGCATTTAAAAAAATCTTTTCTCTTACAGCGTAATACATTTATCTTCACAAACTAAGTTTTAATTTTAGATACTGTTTCAATGTCTATGTGTAACATTAAATAAAAACTTTGTCAAACTATTAGTTACCTGTAAAAAATATATTTCGTCTAAAATTTTCCTGACAGTTTTCCTACAATTCTGTAAAGGAAACACTCGTGGCTTCGGCTTTTCTGGCGCGTTTTGCACTGCAGGACCAGAGAACTCGTGCGGCCCAGGATCTGCGGACTGCTTCGTCCCGCGTTACACCGCGATGCGGCCCCACTGACACCCGTCCTTTCCCTCATCGAAAGGCTGGCTAGGCCGTGCCCCACCGGTTCCCAGCACCGGGCAACGGAGGCACAAGGGCGGGAGAGACACCCTCGGGAGCACGGGAAACTGGCGTGCTCCTCCTCGACTGGCTTAGCACTCGTGCCTCAAACTCCTCCAGTGGCCGGCTCCTTCCCTTCTCTGCCTCTTCTTACTCATCCTTCTTCTCTCCCCTTCTCCAACTCCACGTCTCTCCCAACAAACAAACAAACAAACAAACAAACAAAAAACCCAAAAAACCACACCCCACCAAACACCATCAAAAAACCCAACAACAAAGAAAACCCCAACAGATTTCTTTTTCTTCCATCTGCTAGTTTTACATTGTAACTTTTGGAAATTGAGTTAGAAAACTCAACTTCCGTGTCCGCCTGAGACGCGGCTTCTCCTAGCATGACTACTTCTCTGTTCTGTTATTAAACACCAAGTGGGAGGCTTAAAATGCTTAAATCTACCGGGTATCATCGAGAGAAGGGAGGAGCATCACGTATACCCCTACAAAAAGATAATAAGCCATGGGATAATTATCCGCAACACTGCACTGAAAAAAAATCACGATGTCTATAAAATATACCCAACCTGGTGAGTAGTTTACAATTAAAGTGAGTGCTGATCAAATCTGTGTATGCGCGTGTGTATGCATATGCACATATACATAAATACATACACATAATATATATCCATAATATATAAATATACATACACACACCTCTCTATACACCTTTATTTATATATACATACATACATTCTAAGGCTGAAAAAACTGGAACAATCGTTAATCTTTCTAAGTCTGACTAATATACCGCAGTTCAGCCTCCACTTCACTAATTAATTTAATGACTCCAAGAACTTGCAGAGTAAAATAAAAAATAAGGACGGGACACCTCGGAAGCGAAAGCAAAACCCCATCAGGAGGTGCTGCATTTTAACAGCAGTTTATAAATGAGATTTCCTAGTTCATATCCGAGGTTTTGGTTTGCTGCTTTTCTCTTTTAATGAAACAGTGAAGTGTTTTGCAATTGAAATAACCCAAAATCGGTTAAGCGAGCCCCTGCAATCTTCGTTTACGCTACAAGAAAAATCAGTTTGCAGTGAATTTGACACCATTTCTCGGCCAGATAACCACATTTAGGAAAAGGAGGAACGTAAGAGTCTGGAAAAATTAAGAACTAGATTTAAACCGGGATCTCTGGGTTTGTAACCCTGATGGCCATACCCCAAACAACGCCGCTTTGGGGGGATGTGTTCCCCCCAATCCAACACAAAGGACGAGAGTTACCTTCACTCCAAACATCCATGATCTCGGGACTGCCATCCTGCCACAGGCACCAGGGCCGCCCCACGCCGTCCCGCCTTGCCCGTAAACCCCGCGCCCCCCGGCACCCCTGTGGCCCCTCCAGTGGCCTACCCCGGCATGCGGCGACCCTCCCTGCCCTGCCCTACCCCACCCCGCCCTTGCCCGCTCCCCCGGCGACGGGTCCTACCTGCGCTGGGTGCTCGGACGGGGATGGGGGCGGCCCGGCCCTGGAGGCAGTGCAGCATGGAGTTCTCGAAGGGCGCCGTGGGCCAGGCGGGGGTGAGCTGCGGCCCCACGTAGGACGTGTAGGGTCCCGGATAGGAGCCATTGAGGGGCCGGGCCAGAGGGCTGTACTGGTCCCTGGCGCCCAGGCTGTTGCTGTAGGCGCCGGGCTCCCGGGAGGCCCCGTTGGCCACCGGCGGGCTGGGCGAATACGGAAAGCGGCCCGAGGGGTGGGAGCCGCCGCCGGTGCTGTACGAGGGGCTTTCCGCGGCTGGCTGGGACCAGACGGCGTGGCCACCGCCGGGGTGGCTTGACTGGGCCGCCCCGCTGCCTTGCAAGTACGGCAGCGTGGGCAGCATGGAGCCCACGCGGGTCGTGGGCACGTACACGGGCGAGCTGGGCGTGGAGTGCATGAAGCCGCCCGGAGATCCGTCGTAAGGTGTGGGGCCCTGGGCGGCCGAGATGGCGAGGGTCTGGTACATCTCCTCGGGTTGCTCGGCGCCGAGGGCGCTCAGCTTGGGGCCGCGGCTGGACCAGATCAGCTTGTTGGTTTGGTCTAAGTCCGCGAAGAGCAGGATGTCCTCCCAGCTGAGCCGGCCGGAGGGGTGGGGGGCCCCGAAATGCACGTAGGGGGCGAGCAGAGACCTGCCCTCGGCGGCGGGGGGCGGCGGCGGGGCCGGACGGTGGCTGTCGTCGGTCTCCGGCCGAGGAGTCTTGGAGGAGCCGCGTTCACCGTGGGAGCCGGAGGAGGACGAGGAGGAGGAGGAGGGCGAAGGAGACGGGCGCGGCTCCCTGGTGGCGAAGGGGCAGGAGGGAACACCGGTGTCCGCAGCGCACCGCTTCACCGCGCACCAGCCGACTTCAGCCACGGCCATCCAGGTCCCCTTCTAGCCGCTGGGTGTGGATGGAAAACAGGGAGGAGGGGAGGAGGAGGAGTGAAGGTGGGGGTCCGCAGGGCAGGGCGGGGAAGGAGGACACAGAATAGCAGGGAAGGGGGGGGAGAGAAAACAATAATAACAAAGTTTGCAAACAGGACAACCCGTCTCCCTCCCGTAATGAGATTCATCAGGGCTTATCTGGACCCTCTGAGCGTTTAATCAGTCATGTCGCCTCGGTGCTGTTGTCCCTCCCCCCGGCGGTATGGGATCAGGCAGACCAGGTCAACAAGGGCCGGGAGTCGCCAGTCCCGCAGGGCCAGGGCTGCGGCTCCGACGCCGCTCCCGCGCGGCAGGCGGGCTGCTCCCTTCTCCCTTCGCATCCCGGGCTGCGAATTTGAACATGAAGCACGCCGGGGAGAGGTGGGCGGGAGGGCGTAGGAAGAGAGGGGGGCGAGGGACATTTTTCCCTGTCTGTGCCGCAGCCCCTTCCTTGGCTGCTGTCGTTGTTATGATTATTTCAATGAATGAGTCATTTGACTCGGTTCCATCGAGAAAACAATTAGTAAGGCGATCCCTTTAAGGTTACTTCTCCGGAGAGCAATGTTAGCTTTTCCGCGCATCGCCTCGCTTGTTTGCTTATTTTCAGCCCAAGGTCACGGAAAGCAGGAGAAGGAGGAGGGAAAGGCACCCGGGAGACGGGAGATACGCACGGGCCAGGCGCCGAAGTGTGCGCGCGGCGGGACACGGACCGAGGCAGGAACCGGGCCGGGTGGGATGTGCCTGCCGCGGGGGCTGATGCCAGCGGACAGTCCTGGTTGAGGGCCTGCCCCGAGTCCGAGCACAACTCTCGGGGTTGACACTCGTTCCGAGTCGACTGGTCTCAGTTGGGAGCCGCCGGCACGAGAGAGGCCGGACAGACAAACGGACACTGAGCGTGTGGTGCCCAGCCTCAGGGAAAAAGGACAGAAAGCGAAAGGGGACGCAGAGAAGTGACAACAAGAGAAGCGGGCTGCCAGGCAGGCTCTCCGCTCTCAGCCCACCTCGGGCGTCTTCAGATAGTCATAGACACAAAAATACAGGACACACACACAGCCCCCTCGCAGAGAGGCACCAAATACGTTTCTCCCTCCTGCGAGGTAACTCGGAGATAAGGCTCCGGCAGATAAGGGCTCCAGGCACCGGCATCGGATGTTTGCCCACACAGTCTCCCTCAGGCTTTCCCAACCAAGCGCAGCCGCCGCGCCGCGCTCCCCTCACAGCAGCCGAGGCCGGAGAGGCAGGAGCAGAAGAGCGAGGAAGAACAAGGAAAAGCGCGGTGAGGCAAGAAAAGAGAAGGCCAAACCTGGTGCCGATGCCCCGCATGGGGCCGGGGCGCGGGGCCGCGGCGGGCGGTAAATCCAGTGCGGCGGGGGTGAGCGGCGGCAGCGAGTCCAGCGGCAGCGGCCGTCGGCTCATGTATAAAAAGGAGAGAGGAGGCGCCTCTCGCAGCTCTGCCGGAAAACTGCAGGCAGCCGGCCCTGATTGGGCTCGGCCAGCCCTAAACAAACACGGGGCTCCGCAGGGGTGCCAGTCCCGGCGGCCAGGTCCGCTGCGCCGCAGCCCCGGGGGTGGGGTGCCCGCAGCTAGGGGGCTACGGACCCCTCCTCGGGGAGCTGTAAGGAGCAGAGAGGGGATTGCTCTCCCAGATGCCACAGTCTTTTACCTTCCTTCTCTGTTGGTTTTTTTTTGTTTTTGTTTTACGTAGAAATAATAAACAGTCTTACCTCCTCTCCGGATAATATATTCCTTATGCTGAATATTCAAACCTTTTTTTTTTTTTTTTCCTTCACGCCTCCCGGCATCTCAGCGAGCATCCCCTGGCAGCGGCCCGAAAGGATATGTGCCAGGCTCTCGCCCTAAGCAACCAGGTCTCCCTCCCCCAAATCTCCCTAATTTTGCTCGTTAAAATAAGAACTATTCGAAGGTAAAAAATGTGGCTCCTCCTTGAGTTGCCCCAACCGTCAGGTGAAGCCAAAGCAAGCTGTGGGATGTGTCCATCCCAGCAGCTGGCGGTAGGCATTTTCCCTCCGTTTCTTTCTTATCCCCCCCCAGCCCTCTTATCTCAGCTGTGTACAAACTGATATGGTACTTAGCAGGAAAGTGACTGGAAATTAAAATAACTTCGTTCACCAGAGGTTATCAGCTGGATATCTGTCATCATCAGTTTGTACAGAAAGAGTCATCGGCGGCAAAAGGCTGTACTAGAGCAGAGCCCGCTCTCGGCAGCCGGCAGGCATGAGCCCTCCCGACAGAAACCGAGTCCAAACCTGCTGATGCGCGGTGCTGTCACTCCTGGGGTAGGCACAGCTTTTCTTTCGGTCTTTCCAGGCAAGGTGAACGGGAGATGAAGAGTTTGCAGTGCTGGGGGTACGGTAAAACTCTGGCCGTAGCCATCCGCTCTGCCGGCGTAGGTGAACCGATTGGAAGTTTTATTGTGTGCGTTAATTTTTGTCGTATAGCGCGGCAGAGGTTTAGTCGGAAAACAATTTCTCGATAAACCGTTTCTCTATAAAATTGTACGATTAAAGGTTATATTTCTTTCTTGTCAGGTGTCTTTAAATAATATCGTTAAATAATATCGGTAGCCCTGCCAGCTTGAAGTGATTTTTTATTCTTTCTACTTTTAGGTGTATTTTAGTGCGTTCAATATTAAACAGAAAATAAGCTTTTGCAAGCGAGGGCAGAGATTCGTTGTCTGCCCGCGTCCGGCTCGTTTTCCGATCCCAACTTGCAACGTAAAACGTTTTCCCATGGTTTTTACTGCAAATGTGCGACAAGAGCAGGAGAAGCCGCGAGAATAGATGCCCATGCCGCTTCTCCCTAGCTTGGATGCTGCCGCTCCAATTTTTGTGCTGAAAAGCGCCGAGCTATCGGCTTTAAACCCAGCATTTCCTTTCAGTCATTTGGATACCTCTTCTGTATTTAAACCCGAAGGTATTTCAAACACGTGGAAGTGTGGATATAATGCGAGAAATACCATGAGTTTTTTTTCAAGCGACCGGCACATGCCGGTGCCCATGTGGGTGGGGAGTGGGGACCTGCCCGGGCCCGGGGGGTGTCAGCCCGAAAGTTGAGGGTGGCTGTGAAGAAGAACGGCCGCGCTGGCCTGGCAGGCGCCTCTTTCCCTGTCTCCAAACTGACCCGCGTTTTACACTTCAGGCGCCTCAGGGTTTTTTTTCTTTCTTTTTTTTTCTTTTTTTTTTTTTTTTTACCGCCGATTAGCCTGTTTACGTTATAGCCGGGCTACAAGTTTCATTTTATTTCCTCCGATAGACACGATAAGAAAACCCGGCTTAAACTGGGACCAGCGTGGGAAACCGTTTCCAATCACCCCTTTCCTCTCCTTTTTGTTTCGGGTTTGCTCTCAAACCGCTCAAATCATATAGTCTCCGGTTCCTAACTCTTCATTGCGTCACGCCTTTCCCAAATTCCACTCTTCTAACTTTCACCCCGGGGGTCCGGGAGCCCCTCAGGTATCTCCTGCCCCGGACCTGGGTTAGGCACCCGGGGGTGCACGTGCGGGAGCATTTCTGCGAGCGGGGGGATGCTCGCTGTGGGAACATATAGCAGGGGAGGTGGTGCCAGCAAGGTAACCATCTCTCCTGATGGTTGTGGCCAAAGAGGGAAGAAAGTAGATTGGGGGAAAAAAGGAGAAAGATTCGTATCCAATTAAGGCAAATTCCCTCTTGGGCACTTCAGCCTCCCAAAAAAGGGCTGGGGGAAAGACATGTGCAAGTGCAGAGCAGTTTCTCCTTCCCCCACTCCCGGGTCTCTGCAAACGTGATCCCTTTGCAGAGATGCATTAGGGAGGAGGGGCAGGCGCGGTCCGGCCGCATCCCCGCAGCCCCTCGGTCGGGGCAGCCCTGGGAGCAGCGGGCATCGCCCGCCGTGTCAGGCCGCGATGCTCCTGCGGCCGCGGGGGCCCGGCGGGTTCGGGTGTGAGGCGGTACGAGGGGTCACCTCGGTGACTATCGCAGGTTGGAGTGTATTCTTTTCCAAGACGTGTTTATGTAACTTAATGTACTTTAGAAACTGCTGGGGAGTTTAGGCCGGGCTGATAAGCGCAGCGGTTATTACGGGCGACGTGCCGGCACCTCTCCGCCTCTCTTTTCCCCTTTGCTTATCCACAGTACTTAAAATATACTTTTATCAAGGCCACCCCACGATATGGAGGGTTTCTATTCCCCAGCGGCTGTGACATTGAAGCGGACTTATCGATCGCGGCCCCGGCAGCGCTCAGGCGCGCCCAGCCCGGCGGGGAGCTGCCGGCCGGCCGGCTCCGAGCAGAGCTCACGCCCCCGCCGCAGGCACCGCGGCAGAAGCCGGCAGGGGCAATCCGCATCCACCGGGAAAGAGCACTTCAGAGGGATAGGGGCATCACCCATCACCTCCACCTCGGGCCGGGCGGGGCAGACGTATGGAGCTCAGGGTCGTGATTAGTCAAACTGACCCCCCAAAGCAGCAGCCTCCTGTACACACCACAGAAAGAGAGGGCCGGGTATGGCGAACGTGCCCTTTGCAATATATCAGATGGGTCCAAAGGGGAAGGGGGATCCCCAAATTTTCAAGTGTGAGGAGGGATTCTTTTTACTTTCTCCGAAGCTCCTAGCTAAGGGCTGCCAGGTGCTCAAAGGCCGGGCTTGAACTCCAACCTGTCTTGCTGGCCGCAGACAGCAGATTTCGGCCCCGCGGCTGCCCCGGCCCTGGGCAGGACGCCCTGACCAGGCTCCGAGGACCATTCCCCGGTCCTGCCCGGTGGTTCGGCTCTCCCGTGGTTGAAGCCCTGCCCGGCGGCAGGGAGTTGGGCAGAAGGTTATTCCTCACTGCAATAAGCGGCCTCCCCGTCACTGGTGACCTTCTGCCGCGTGCTTTTGGGTGATTTCCACGGTGTCTTTCAATCCTTGACGCTCAAATAAGCGTCAGGCAGCAGAGAGCCCACACGGGCATTTATGCAAAAGGTGTCCAACCGTGTAGGTTTTGTGGTTTGTTTTGTTTGGTGTTTTTTTTTGGTGGTATTCTTTGTTGGTTTTTTTTTGGGGGGGGAGGGTGTTTTTGTGTTTGCAGGGGTTTTTTTAAACTTATTTTATTTTATTTTGGCAGGTTTGTTGTTTTTTGGATTTTTCAAATAATGATCTGCAGCTTCTTTTTACTTGCCCGCCCTCCAGTATCCGAGGTCCGGCTGGTTAATGATTTCAACCTTAAAAAAAAAAAAAAAAAAAAGGAGAGATATTAAAATCAACAAAACGCGCGGAGGAGGCTCCTGTTGCTGCGTAACCTGACTCCCGGAGCCGGCGAGCCGCGGTACCCGCACGCTGAGCTCCCGTGGGGCGCGCAGGACAAAGGCGTTGCCTTCGGGGTGACCGGGAGGCAGACGGGACCCACGCAGGACCTTAAAAAACACAGTTATGACTTAGATGCTTCTGTCCAATGGGCGCATACGCGCTTTATCTCTTTCCAAACACATACAGGGGAACTCTGAAAATGAGTTAAGGATTAGTTGTACTGCTTCTCTGCGGTTTTAAAGGTTTTTAAGTGTCTGTGACTAAAATGGCCTGATTTTGACGCTTTTATCAATAGGCACCTCAATGTCCTTACTACGAAGTTTTGGGCCTGTGTTGCTCTTACGCCTTAGTGGTGAAGAATACTATATACCATAATTGCAGCAACCTCTTTCTGCGCACAACTGTAGAGAAAAATCAAGTACCTCGACTCTGTGTGTGAATCGGCGTCTTGCACACCGGGTGAAAGAACCCGTTTCGAGGCAAGGCCAGTAGGAGAGGCCCCCACCCTCTGTCCCACCGCCTCGCCGAGGGGGAGAGGGCGGCAGGAGGGTGAGAGGTGCCTCCCCCGGCGCCCGGGGCCTTGGGATGGGAGCTCAGCGCCCTCCCCGGGACGGAGCCATGGGGAACCGCTAGGATCACTGTTTTTTCCTGCCTGAGTGCTGGGGAATTCTTTCAGGGCTCTCTTCTGCTGGATCTGACACGAAAGTGTCTGGGTCTTCTAGCTGCAAGAAGTCGTTGTGGGAGAGAGGGATGCGGAAGGACGCGGAGCACGGCGGACCCGCGCTTCTCCCCAGCGCTTCAGCACCGTGCTTCTTTTCATCCTCCCCTGTTCCCTATCACGGATGTTAGCGATATCAAATCCGATCTGCAGTTAGCTATCATACCTCCGCCCCTATCCCCGCAGCACAGGTTGCAGAGACTTCATTCTTTCTAGCACTTAAACCCAAAAAAAACCCACCAAAAAACACCACACCCCACACAGGCAAAATCCACCGTCACCAACTGCTCCCTGGGACGGTTGTCGCCACTGCCGCACTCCGTGAAAGAAATACAGTTTTGTGCATGGAAACCTGCCGTACACCCACCCCCCCCAGTTAGTTGTCTTCTTACTTCTCTGCCCAGGAAATAAACAATCAGAACAGATAAAAATCTTCCAGTGAAATGTTTTCCACAGCACAAAATGAGTGCGTCCTGGAATCATTTTTCGGGAGTAGTTCTGTTTCATGCGTGTGCATGCTGAGCTCCGACGGGGCCGCTCCGTTTCTCTTGGCATTGTGGCAGCCTCTCGCCTTCCTTTTTGTAACCACTCTTCTCGCCATTTACCTGCCTGACCGAAAGATCTGAGACCAAGTGCCGAAAAATGATAATAAAATTCCAAACAACGACATTCGCAATCTTAGCTAAGCAAATCGCGTCCCTCCATCCGAACTAATAATGTTTTCACTTGTTGTTTTCGTGAGAAATGCCAAAATTTGAGGACTTTGTTCCTGCTTGGAATGAAAGTTGATTTTTAAACGTTAAAATATATCTTCCAGAGCGAGTCTGACCAGTTCTATAAATGGAAGCGCTACTGGATTGGAAAATCAAATCAAAACAACCACATCACAGAATCAGAGATTTCAGAGTTAGCAGATCGGGGTAATTAGATAGCCTATTAATAGCCTTGCTCCTCGCTGCTATCAAAAGTAAGTGGATGACTCCTGCCTTCGGAAGGTATGCGTAAGGTAGGATGGAGACCGAGGAGATGAGGAGAGGTTTCCGACGAGACGTGTGGGGCCCCACCGACAGGCAGAATGGGTGTACCCCCCTTAGTTTTGCCTGTCATCCCCGCAGACGCTGGCTCTTCCCTTCGTTTGATAGATGGAGGTGTCGAAGGCAGCCGCGGAGGCAGTTCCCGGCCGGGCGGGTCCCATCCCCAGCGGCCCGAAGATAAGCGATGCTGCTAATTCACCTCCGGGGACGTGACGCCTTCCTTCCCCTTTTGCTTTTCTTACCCTAGGTGTTAATGGCTTCGCGGACACAGCCTTGTATTTGCAGTTAAAAGTATAAATGTATACGTTCGCCGTGGGAATACCGCAATTCCATTTCGTTCATGTAATCACTGGCAGTGTTTATCCATTTCGCATAAGCCTCCAGGACCAAAGAGGGTGTGCAATTAAGTCGCACTTTTCGATTACTTTAGGAAAAGGTTGGTTTTAGGCAGCCGTTGTTGCTGCTCACATTGAATTTATAATTCAATATTAAGGACACCAGTATTTGCAAACAATAAAAAGAACAATTAAAAAGCCGATTTTCCCAAAACTAGGTGCTTACAATATACTGTTCCCTGATATATACTGTTATTGACTGATTTTAAAAGGTCACAGATGACTGAATTTTAAGGAATCAAACGACTTTCTTTTAATTTCACTTAGATGAACAAGAAATAGTGTGGTCTGATATACATAAGGCTTTTTTCATGCTGTTATTTCTTACATTTTTTACATACAAACACTTTATTACCTAATTTCTTAAATTATCTTTCTTAATGGACAAAATAGTTTTAGTATTACAGATGGAACACTGAAACGAAGTACATAGGTGTAATTCTGATGTTACTCGGGTTTGAAGTTTGGGGGGGGGTGGTTGGGTTTTTTTTTAATATTCTTAATGTGGATAGAGATAGCAGCCTTTTTCTGAAGTAACAATCCTCAGAGTAAATCAATGTGATGGCAGGCTGTAGAGTGACTACTATTTCCAAGGGGAAAAAAAAAGGACCTCCACACTTTCAGTAAACTCTGAAGATAATGCCATGCAACAGTATTACAGAATAACTTCAGAGGGTTGCTGCATCCATCAGTAACATGGATGGTATCTGGATCATGCTTTTAGCATTTACCAGTGACCACCAAACATAAGTTGAGCCACACACACAACTTTAATATTCACCTGTGAAATAATGCAAAAACGAAACAAACCCAAACAACCCAGTTTTACTATAAATTCACGTATATTATTTGCAGCACTGTATTTGCATTGTGATGTTGCTGTAGGTTGTTTTTTCTGATAGTGCATGTGAAAAAGGGCTTACAAAGAAGCCCTGCTTCTGTGTCTCTGCTCATTTCTCCAGATACTAAAATGTCTAAGGCTACTCATTCAGCAGGAATTTGTCCCACGATGACTTAAGCATGAAGAGCCAGTGCCACAGACCTCCATGGAAATTCCTCATGAAGCAATAAACCTTGTTAGTGGATCCTTTCTGAAGTTCACAACAAGAATTGCCACTTGGCCCTTCAAGTCGTGGTTTTAACTTAACTAAGCTGGCTTTAAGCAGTTTCTGTTACAAACTCCAAGTGAATATTTGGTCAGTTCATGCCAAGTTTTCCGCTGTCACAGTTCGGAAGCTGTTGGTCCCAAACAAACCCGGTCAGCACTAACTCAGCAGCTACCATAGTTCCTGTAATGAACTTAGCAGTAAAGGTAATGTAGACACTCTCTGTGATTTATGTCAGGCTGTGTCAGGTTTAACAGCACCTCTTTATGATGCAGATGTCATGCTGTTGCGTGGACACTAAAGATGGCAGATCCAGCTCTATGGCCAGTACACCTTTATAAACTTACATTGCGTTTACTTCAGGGGGCCAGTGACCCCAGCAGAAAGGACAACAGCGAGCACCGACATCAGTGGCATCTCATGGCGCCACACACAAATCCAACAGAGGTGGGACTGTCAGAGCCTGGGAGTGCTGGGAGATGAAAACTCAGCAGTGCATGGCTGGATTGAGGGCTTTTTCCTAGCTACTTTCAGCTTTCCTCCAAGCACCCCATAAGTGACACCCTATGCAGTACCACTCCCCACAGATCTCCAGCTGGGCTGTAGTGACCACAGCTTTATGTAGCACTGCTTAAATCAAAGTGTTTCATCTTCTATACTAAGCCAAACTATTTGCCTACAAAAAAAAGCTCACATCAATCGTTTCATTTTATCCAAAATAAAGGTTTTGTGCCGGTTTTGAATTATTTAACCCTTTAAAGAAAATCAACCTGGAATCAAATTAGCAACAAGGTTCATCTTGAGAGGGCAGACAAAGTGGTTTGCATTTTCTTCTCTCTTTCAGTTTGATAATAGGCTTACACCTGGGTAGGTAGGAAGGGTCTGTCATGCCTGGACCAGAAGCCAAGACCTCAGCTCCCATCCCTGGTCAGTCACCAGAAACTACAGCAAAACTTTTGTTTTCTGCTTGGTCAGCAACAACCCCTGAACTGTCTGAAACTGCTATCTGTACTCTGGGTTGAAAGTTTAAAACTGGTTGTTTTTTGTTTTCTGGTGGTTTCTTTTTCTGGAAAAGGTAGAGTCTAACATGACTATGTTCCAAAATATTTCACTCATGGAAATGGAGAGGGATATAATTCAGCCTAAAACCAGAATTAATTCTTTACTGTTATTTTAGTTTTTACTACCTATGAGAACAGTTCCTGCTCATCTCACAAACTCTATCTGTGACCTGTGCTGTTTTCAAATCAATTTGGTTTTGCTTTTGATAGCTTCAACAGAATTGTTGAATGACATTTCCTTTAGAAGGAGTTTTCCAAAGAAGTTAACCTAATTTCTGCTTGCAAGAAATGGAAAAAACATGTTTTCCTTGTGCCTGCTTGGAACTACATGTACCTCTGAGGTCCAGAAGGCGACATATCTTTCACAAGTGTTTCCTTTAATAAGCGTAGATAGCAGAAACTAATGATTGTGACCTGTAGCTACTGGAAGGTTAAAAATATTCTATACTGAAATATGTTAACCATAGCTCAGCGTTTGGACTTGTGGAGCGTGGAGCGGAGTAGGTTGAGCCCACGGAGAGAATTGGAAAGCAAACAATTAAAGCTCAGCTGGAAAAGGAGGCCTTCTGAATTTAGTGGGATTGGACCAAGTCAGCAGGACAAACCTTACAAGAGCTTGGCTGAATGCTAATGTGAGTATTTTTGGCTGAATTCTTCACGTTGTCTGGGCCTTTTGGATGCAGCCAGCATTACTGCAGTGAAAGTAGGATATGTTGGACATTTTGTTATGATTGAGGGTAGAATTGGAGAAAAATAGTAGGTTGATGGGAAGGGGAGAGAGTGGTGGGGACAATCCTATCCAAGGCTCTATGACTGTCGCTAAGTGAACTCAAAAAATACAAGTTTGGATTCAGCAAGTGAGTGCAGCAGGACAGAGCTGTGGTAACAAGGGGGAGTGCCATTGCCCAGGTGGAATGCAAGGAGAGAAGGACCCACCATTTTCCTTGCTGCTCGGAAGATGGGGGGTACAACTCAGTCCCTGCATCCCTGGATGGCAGCAGCGCCGAGGTGGAAATATGCTCTTCCTCAGCACAAGGAAGAAGTGCTGTCTTGGGTCCATACTCCCAAAGCAGGCACAAAGCTATGGCCAACAAACCCACGGGGTTTCAGTGGCTCTGGCTAACTCACAGGCTACCTTGGACCAGCCCAACTCTTTGCATAAAAGCAGAATCCAACACGCCTAGAATTACACTTTACTGAGAGGAATAATGATGCATATCCTTTATGTTATTCAGCTTTTGATACTTCCTCATATCTGTCAGTCTGAATGTCAGAAATACACTATTTAACAGATTAAATTATTTTATTAGTCCTCTATTTGGAAGGCAGAAACCTGCTATGCAAACCTCAAGAAGAAAATAAAATCTAGTGATGAAGGATCTGACTCCTGTGGGACTTTTGCTGGAGAAAGGCCTACAACAAGTTTACATGTTTAATTATAATGCAGTAAAATGCAATTTCCTTTGCATCATTACACTCTAATGTCAACCTTAGAATCACAAATTTGTTGAAAGCTGTGCAAAATGGTTCATCTGTGGTTAGCTCTTGGTAATAAAAAAAACCCCACAAAAATAAGCTTTTAAGGAAATGTGTCAATAATTAAAAATAAATTTAGTGTTCTAAATGAAGAGTATTGATGTGCTAAAAAGGGCAATAACTTAATTATTCTTGTTGATGTCAGTTATTTATTTGTGGGCCATCAAACTATAATCCGAGGTACTTTATTGACTGCAATATTCATTGGACATGTGCCATATTATTCAAGCAAAACAATACACTGCAAAAACAATACAGAGAAGAGGTAATTTGTACAGAGTTCATGAGACAATTATATTATCTAAATACAAAACTGAGTCACTATGCCCTTGGTTCTCTTTATTAAAAGAGAATTGAAGGATATACTAAACATACTCAGAGTCTAGTAATTCAAATTTGAATCCTGCCCATACACCCAAGCACCCAGGAACTGGTGTGATCCAGCACATGGATCATGAGTCCCAAAGAAGGATGCATTGATGTGGGGACTCAGGATACTACTTCATTTTCTTGTGTGCTGTAAATTAAACCACTGCCCCATTTTCCTGAGAAGAGCTTTGAAACTTACTCAGTTAATAACACACACACACACACAAACACACACAAAAGTACTTATTTCAAAAGAAGACAGCAGTTTGAAAGCTGTCTATGTTTTACATGCTTTCCTGGTGCAGAGCCTCCGGAGAAACGTAGCAGGAGCATTTGGATGCAAGTGGATGTGTTTCCTGTTCAAACAGAAGCAAATCACTGAGGTGCCTGAACAGAAGAGACAACCAAGGCTTTGCACTTATCACTGACTTGCTCACAAGGAAGCTCATCAAAGCACAGAAATGACCAAGGCCAAAACAAAAGTAAGTTGCTGAATTACTTTGTGAATTTCCAGATAGTAGCTGCACTGCAACATTTTGAGCCCTTTTCAGATGTTTTTTCTTAAACTTTTAATGCTGTTTAAGGAACATGTAAGTATTTCATTTCTTGATCATGTAATGAACTTTATTAAATAAAACCTTTTTTTAAATCTCTTCTGATTTTTTTTATGCTCAGTTTACTGTGCATTTTGTATTTGCATAGACTTTAATGGGTGCCATCTAACCATACTATAGTAAATTGTGGAGGAGGCTAGTATTCAAAATGATTATAAGGTGTATTTGTTTATAAAACAGGAAAAAACCTCAGTGTCTCTATGTTTGTTTTTGTTAATAGTAATGCTGGCTTGCGTACAATAATTTTTAAAATGAATGCTAAGAGGATCTAGGAGAGAGAACAGCAAATGGAGAGCCTGGGATACCTGAGTCTGGTTTTGAATTGGGCAGGGAAGACATAATTCTACATACTGGGAGGTACAATTCTATAGCACATTGGCCTTGATGCAATCCTGGCTTAAGAAACCCTCTCCCTCTGCCAGGAGGGAATCATCTGCCTGGAGGAGTCACTCCAGTGCCAGCCAGTGCAGCAATCCACTGCCTTCTCCCAGTTGTGTTAATGAAATTCCTTGTGAGCCCACACTGGAAGAAAGACCATTGAAATGATTACAATTAAAAATAGCTCTCCTTCTCTTCCTCCCACAAAGAGTTTATTTTTAACTTCCATCACCTCAGTGCTCTGATTTAAGCGCTGCTGTACACACAGTTGTTTTGGCGTGACTGAGGAGGTGACAAACTGCAGGCCAGAGGTGGGAACAAACATCTGGGGCAGGAGCTGGTTGCAGCAGCTTAGCTGCCAAAGGCAGTGTATCATGGGACTATGGTGTGATAGTTCATAGTATGAACTTAAACTTTGCCTTTCCTGTCTGTTTTCATAGCCATGAGGCATCTCTGCTCCAAATTCCTAGCACAGAAGTGCTGGACCAGTGTTGCTTTCCTACCCCAGCCTGGTTCATTTACATTAGAGATTTTCAGTCATGTGAGCTCTATCCCTTGGGAAACACAGTGCAAGTGAAGCCTCAGCTGAATCATGAGGCTTGGATCCTTAAAGACATTTAGATGGCGAACTTTCAGTCAGTGGAAGGCTTAAGTGGACAGGGTTAGGAGCTGGCATATGGTCAGCGACAATGCCTTGGACACAGGACAGAAGCCACCTAGGCTCACAGCCTTAAATGTTTTACTTACATGCAAAGTATCAAGCTGTGTATGTGACTCAGGACTGAGTAAGAACTTCTGCCAGGTCATTTTGGACAGGATTTAGGATTCTTCTGTCTTTTCTTAAAGCACAGGCTGTGAGTCACTTGCTGAAATCTTCTTTCTTATCTCCCTAACTTCCTGACATTTTATGTACCTCAGGCTATGGTGGGCCTTTGGCTTCTTCAGTCCCCTGCCTGTGATTTTTGTCTTTTGAGGACTTGAAAGCTACAACCCAATTTGAATTTTTGTTAACACCTATGTAAGCACTTGGGTGAACTTGCATAGCCTTAAAGCATACGGGAAGTCAGATAATATGTAATCTTATACCTATTAGGGTAAAAGTGTGTCCCTAGCATGTTATTAACCAATGCATTGTAGAGCAGACAACACAGTGCATCACATAACCCATCTTACAGTTCCCTATATTAAAAACAATTATTTGACTGGTTCACATGTGACAATATCACAGCATATCCCACATCTAGAACCCACTGAAGTCAATGGAAGAAACACCAGTTCAAGTGAGTTTGGAGGTCTCCTTTGACGCCTCAGGTAACCTACCTTACATACACATCACAGTCTGGCTTTTGAGCCTCCACCGTGTTCATAAGCCTTTAGTTTTCCTGCCAGTCTTGACCTAGACTAGAAAGCTGGATGATTTTGTTAATCATGATGACTGGCATTTCTGCTGGATTTAAGACTTCAGTGTCAAACTTTTCAATAAGAAGATCTTGTATGCCTGCACAAGCATATGGCTTCTCTTCTGCTCTATGTGCACTGTTCCAGTCCTCCCTAAGGTTAGCAGACCTTCTTGTAATGCAGATAAATTTAAAATAATATAACATGGCCATGGCTCTAAAGGAGCACTCCTGTGGCACTCTATTGTGTCCTAATGTCATAAACAAAATGCCAAATGAAAAGTCAAACTTGAAAATCATCTAGCTCACAAAAGCATGATTTTGTGATGGAATGGAGTAGCCCAAGCTTGGTTGGACCACAGAGACCTCCAATCCTTTAAGAACTCATTAGTTTTAGTCCATTGTCTACAGAATTAGCCTTGGAACTATTTCTTCAAAGGGTCTCACTGATTTCAGTGACTTTACCTGTACTGGAGTGTTTTTCTGTTTAATCTGTTAACCTCATTCATGCCTTTTCTGTCCTCACTTCACAGAGGTAAAGCACTGAACACCCTGTATGGGATATATAGAATCTACGCACTTGCTCTGGAGAGCACGATATATGGCATGCAAAAAATTTTTTAAAAAACAATGTATATTGCTAGCAATCCTTACATATCCATCAAGCTGCAAGTTATTTCAGAGAATACTGATGCTACCCATAAAAAGTCAGCCAAAATTCCGAGAAAAAAAAAGAAAAAACTAGGAGGGTAGGCAGATAACTAATACATTTTGGAGCTGTCAGGTTGTGACCTGTGATATGTTTTCACAGGAAAGGCAAAAATGAGGTTCTTTCCCAAATGAGGAACAACATGGTGATTTAAAAAAGGAAGGATAAATGACAAACATACAGTTCTGACTGCACAGAAAACATTCCCAAGAAGAGGACTGATCTGACACAGTCATAGTGGATGGCTACAAACTGCCAGACAGTCGGTGTTGAATCAGAGCTCCCACTCCTGAAATCCCTGTCCTGGCTGCAGCTTGTGTAAAAGACTATAAGGAAGGAAAACCCACGAAATAATGAAGATGAACGCAATAAATATACCTGAGCCTGTCTACTTGTTCTAGTGGTTAGTGTCATTGGAGAAACCCTGCAGGGCTTTAAGCAATTCTTAGTGATGAAGATTTATGAAGCCCTTTTAAAAACTTCATTAAGGGGTCAGAGAGATTTAAGTGGCCTTGCAAGCTCTGCGCTAAGCCAAGAGATTCTCTTTGCGGAAACTCAGCCAAAGGCAGCAAGGGCAGAGCTGGCTTGCAAGGGCTCTTCACACACTCTGGCCTGGGAGGAACAATGCTGGGTACCCTATGTATCTGGGCAGTACAGCATAATGCTGAAGTCCCAAGCGGGGTTGTGGCAACTAAGATGGTTAAAGGAAGCTGCTTAGCAGAAGTATTTCCTGTGAATAGTGTTAAGGCCAGCGTACTCTGGTAAGCAAGCCAAGTCTGCACACACTGCTAGCATAACTTTCTTCTTCCAGTTTCCCTTAGTTTGTCAAAAATATGGTAAAGCATTTTTTTGTAATTCAGATGTGTTTTCCTCCTTCTGATGGCAAGTGCTGCCCAAACCTCATAAAATCATTGCCCAGAAACATACCTTCCATACTGATGTCTCCAAGCAGTTGTTTAGGACTGTGATTATTTAGATATAAATAGCAGTGCTCATTAATCTAGCAATCACTCCCAGCTATGAAAATGCAAATTGGGTTGGCTTGTTTGTGTTTTCAAGAGAGAGAAGGTGGTGGTGGTAGGTGGGAAGGGGAATGTTCCCCAGGTGCTGCTGTTTATCACCTTTTTGTCTCACTGTGAGCCAGGGAATGTTTCATCTGCACCCTGCAGAGCTTTGCTGGGCTCTGTTCCACCACCACTGAGGTGGGTGTGCATCACTCACATCTTGTAAAAGTGGTTCTTGGACTGACAGATTGGGTGAACCCCATAAAAAAAAGTTCTGGACTTTTTTTTTTTTTTTTTTTTGATAGGTATGCAGCAGAATAAGCTCTGGTAGCTGGCAAAGCCAGCAAACATTGACAGAGGAAGAGATGAAGGTTGCTTTGGTAGCTTCCCAGGTAGAACTACCATTCCCTTTGGCTCACTGAAGCTGCTGGGCCAGCAGGAAGCAGCCATGATGGAGCAGTGAGTGAGCAGTCACAAAATTTGGTATAACCAAAGCAGCAAAACTTCAGGAGCTGTGTTTCAGCTTGACTGCCCACCTGAAGCGAACACCCTTTGCTAGATGGCTTATAACCCAATACACTGTGCTTCAGGTGGAGTGTGGGAGGCAGTACACAGCCTCGGTGCCTAGCAAATAGGAGAGGGCCTCCACTGGAGCCAGAAGGAAAGAAAGTAAAAAGAGAAAGACAGTAGAGTATGGAGAAAGAGAGACCTGAAAAATCTGCAGCAAGAAGAGAAATGCTGGACTGAGCCCTTGAAGACCTCCCTCACCTCACATCCCAACCCTGATAGCTGACAGCAGCACTAACTTAGAGAAAATTCCCCAAAAATGTGGTATAAGGCAGCTCATTTGTCTTTTTTTTTTTTTAAAAGTTGTTATTATCATATCCAACACACTAAGTACCTTCAAGTCTAAATGCCTTTAGCATGAATTGAAGTGACCACCTGAATTTTAGCAGTATGGAGAGTTTAATAATGGAATCAATTTAACAAATAGTTTTGTGATTTTAAGTGAGATTGTTCATACCAGTAGTCATTTAGGAACACACTTTTTGCATTCACAGAGCTCAAAACACTTGCTTTACACTAAAGGGGAGGGATGGGGGGAACCACACACTTATGAATGGGGCTTCTCAATGAGGTTTCATGGCAAAATGGCTCAAGCCTGAGGTAGCCTCTGGTAAGGGTTAAATTTACGAATGATGCAAGTGCAACTCTCTGGGTGACAGTGCTACCTGGCACTACTTTAGCATGCATTAGAAATACAACATTGGCTACAGACTTACCCAACTGAGCTGTAGCAATACTTCCCAAACAGTTATTTGATAAATGATTCAGTATTAATGAACTGCATAAGGAATTTTATCTACCATTACCTCCATCCTGCAGTTTCTTAGAGGAGGCTTACCTTGCTATCCTCATTTGAATACAATCATTTCTGGTGCATTCCTGAAGCTAGCAACAAAGTCAGGAGGTGTCTTCACCTCTGCAGGAGCAAGCAGGGACTCTGGAGTGAGTGGATTATGATTATGGCCGGCAGGAAGGAGAAGCCTCCATCATGACAGTGAGTCACGAGATCTCGGCCTCGCCAAGGAGAACTACTACAGAAGAGCCAATTGTGTAATATCCCAAAGAAGAGCAATTGAGTGGTTTCACTGACAGAGGCTTTGCATGAGCTACACACTACAAATAGCAACTTCATTTAGTCCATTTCAATGACACATGCTAGAGATAGGAAGATCCAAGATAATAATGTTTTGCCATGGCATTTTGGGAAACTGGGGATCAGGAATTTTTCCAGAACACGAAGCTTGTTTTGCTCCCTGAAGATTTTGTTTTGATTTCAAGCACTGCCGACTATGCACTGTTGTCACATTGTTTAGATACCTTTTTTATTGCTCCCTCGATCGTAGGGCACAGGGAGATGTTTTCAGCAGGCAAAGACTTTTCTGAGGCATATGCTATAACAGTGGAGGGAATCTGCTCCAGAAGTTCCACAAATACAGGGTTAGCTCACTGTATCTAAGCGCCTTTACATCAGGAGCATTGTTTTTGAATATCCAATGGAGGCTGGAGATACAGGGTGACAAAGGGAAGCAGTGGGTGGTTCAGGCACCCAGTGTCTGAGTTCCTGGGTGCCAGTGTCAGCCCTGTGTGCTGACAGTCGCCTCCACAGCCCTGAGATGCAGCATGTTTCATCTCTGTTAGTCGTGTCTGGCTGCTACCCCTTGTGAGATATTACAGTGGCTCAGGCAGGAGAGTAAACCTGCCCTGGGTCTGCTGTGCATGAGCCTCTCCCACTTTAAGAGGCAAATCCCTGACTTGTATGGTTTAGAGTAATAGCAACTTGGATGCTGCTAGAGTAAAAGCGCTTGGATGGCTTAATAACAGTGCCAGAAAACATATTACAGTGAAGTGTACCCTGATCCTTTGTCTGCAGACATATTTATAGCCTGCCAGAGTAGGAAATGTCCAAAGTGACAGGAATCCATGAATCAGGGAGCCATTTGCATTGTTGTTTTTTTCTTTCTTTTTTTTTTCCCCCCCCTTCATTTTCCACATGCAAAACAATATAGGTTATCATAAAACTTAGGGACTTTTGATGATCCCCAGTTAGCACTCCTAAACCTTCTGCTTGCTTCAAGTTCGTGAGTGAAACAAAAGATAAACCGAAGCAGAATGCAGTCCTGAGTCTCCTTGAGCCAGCAGGAACTTTGCCAGCACTTGACTTTTTAAAATCTGATTTCCTTTGCTAATTCAGTCACGCAAAATTAGCAGCCTCAAGAAGAAAAGGGTAAATGTGAGTGTGCTACTCCTGTTATGCCCAAAAGTGGGTTACGTTTCCCATCAGCTCCCTCAAACAAAACCTGCACAGCTGTGAAGCACTTTATTTTTTTTTTCTTGTCTCTCTCTGATGAGACTTTAGAGACACGTGAGCAGCAATGTTTGTTGCAAACCCTCTTTTGGGCTTCGGGTGCTGTCATAGCTCTTACCTGGGGGCTGTCAGCCCAGCCACCACATCTTCTTTCAGCAGAGGAGAAGGAGAACATAATTCTTTCCTTTCCCCTCCTTGTGGTAAAAAGCCACAGGGAACCACAGAGCTGTGTCATCCTGAATTGCTGTGACCAATTTGCCAGGGCACTTTTCCCACTGGAAGGCAAAAGTGCTGCGACTGCGTGTCTGCCCGCGAATGTACCCTGGGCACTGTGTAGGAAATGGGGTTGGCAGAGCAGCTCCTGCTCAGCACAGCGCTGTAAGTGTTTCCCTTGTACCGTCCTGGCTGCACGGGATCATGGAGCACAAGCAGGAGTGAGAGCATCTGGCAGTGGCAACCACCTAACACTGCCATGCGGGCTCAGGTCCCACCTGCGGCATTGTCTGAAATGAAACTGAGTATTTCATGGCTGACTCATCCAATGAAGGAAAAAGTAAGCTGGTCTTCAGGTACTGGGCTTCAAATATACAAATTAGGCTCCTGCAAAGAGAAAAGGTATATTTTGTCTCTTTGGCAGATGAAAGGTAAAGGTGATGTTAAAGATCCACCAGAGAAAACTGGAGAATTGCCATCACCTGTGCTCTTAAAAGGAGGTTAAACACTCTAGGAGAAGGCAAGATATAGGAAAAAAAGGATTCGGTATCCCTCTGGGGTCCTTCCCGAGGGAATACCTCTCAGGCTCTGTAAATGTGTGATTACCCACATCTGTCAGTGGATAGTGCATTCACAGGGGAGAAAAGTTGCATCCTTGATGAACCAAACAAATGACTCATTAAAAATCAGCAGCCCAGTCCAGACACAATCCACTGTCTGTGTAGTCATGAAACCAGGAGGAGTTAAAAAACGAACAGCTGTGGCACAGCAATGAAACCCCCAGCAATTAAAGCCCACCAATAAATATTGGCGAGTGTTGGAATGAGCTTTTGTATTTCTAGAAATTATTTTAGCTGTGGAAAATATAAACTGAGTCTTCCCTGCAGACGCAGCCAAAACTAATCAAAATACTCCTCATAACACAAAGGAAATACCTCTGGGCTGCGATAAGGACTATGAATGTAGTTCTTTTACGTCTCCACTACCTAATGACAATAAGATGGACTGGTGGCACTGTTTTCAGCACAGAGATTAATAGTCAGGGAGAAACTGAGAAGGAGAAAGTACACTTTCAGTTTTCTTTCCGATGGCTAATTAAAAAGCCCATATCTGAGAGGAAACACGGTGGAAATGGGAGTTATTTGGATGTGCCTTCCCCATATACTATCACTCTGCTTTGTGAGGAATGCTTTATTAAGGCTAATCTCATCCCTGTGCTTTGACAGAAGTTACAGTTTCCTTCCTTTGCAGCCGCTAAGGCTCAGTTCTATTACAGGGTTTGTTTAATGGGAGCTTTATTATTTTACTAAATTACCTCATCTTCTGGGAACAAACTTAACCTTGAACTATGAAGCTAAATGTCTTTTTAATGATGCAAGTCTGTTTGGAAATTGTACTTTGATGACTCTAAATTTTCTTCATTCTGCATGTTTAATATGTGAATTATACGCAAAAAAGTAATTAATTTCTGCAGGCTTTCCTGATTTGGTATTTAAAATCAATTTACTGCAATTATTAAGGTTAAGACAAGAGGGAACAAACATTCTTAATGGTATTCAGGCACCAGAGAGGAGCCCCTTGTAATCACTAGGGAACCCATCTTCAGTAAACTGGAAAATTATATACAGTACTGATGCTTAAATATTCCATATTGAAATGTTTAAATTCTAAGATAATATAAATAAAACTCCTAGGTGCATTTTGGAATGGAGCCCTCTTGTGCTGCCATGAGACCTAATAAGAAACTGTGAGAAACAACGAGAAGCTACCATTAACCCAAATGAGATGGTGATTTGATCCACACTTTGTAGTCAGGCCACATGAATGTGATTTTCTAGAACAGTCTATGGTACGGTGGATCTCTCTGATTCCAGGGAAACAAGGCTTTGGTTACAGGGTGGTTGTCTGAGCACAGAGGGTGAAGCAGGGTACAGGGCTATTTTGTTAGGATCTGATGTACACCAGAGGAATTACTGTCTTGGTTCCTGGTTGATTCCCTCCCAAATGCCTCTGAGTTGCTGCAAACCCACACAAAAGACTCCTTGACTCTACAAAAATGTGTGTCTATGTTTAGGGTGTGTGCAGTTTGGGTACTTCTGAGGCTGTATTGCCCAGAGGTCACCTTTGGGCTAAGCTGGGGGCAGTGTTTTTTGTTTGTGTGAGACTTGAGTGGGAAGAAATACATGAAAATTAAACAGAAATATGCTGCTTGCTAGTGGGGTAGACACACTGTGATGACTTATCTGTTTAAGAATACTGTTAAAGCTTGTGAACTTCTTTCCACATCTCCATTCAGAAAAGTCCTGTACCTTCCTGAAGTAGGCGCAGAAGTCTGGGCACTGCCTCCCCTTCCTCATCAAGCTGTAAGACCCACACAGCCAGGCACAGTCTCTCCAGTGCTTCCTGGAGACACTGAGCTGCTCCAGACCTCCTGCATGTGTGTGCACACACATCCCTTGCCTATCACCTGTGAAAAATGGTTCAGGCATCTGGGGTGGTTATGGAATCAGCATTGGAAAGATTGATGCTCTGGGGAAACAGCAATTTCTTCCCAGCCACTATATCTCCAAGTGAGAGGAGCCCTGAAAGAAATGGCAAATGTATCAGGTTGCAATACCAGAATAGCTCATCTGGGGTGCCAGGAGGTTCCCAGGAGAAAAAGATACCAGGACCAAAGGAAGGGGCTGGGTAAGTTATTCTGAGGGCTCCAGACAGCCCTTTACCTGCGTCAGGTTTCCAGTTTTGCCCCGCACTGCTAAGGCATTAGAAGTAGAGTTGCTGTGAGCAGGTCACTTTTAGAGCATGATTTCTGTTCAGCCTTTCTCATCCTATGAAATAGTCCTGGCACATCTTGTGAAAACAAATTCTCTGATGACAGCCTCAGAATTGGCACTAGTTATTTCTTCTGTTGTTAGACACCCAAAGTCAGCTACATATCATCCAGAAGAAAAATCAACAGTTCTGATACCCGTTTTCCCAGCTCAGAGGAAGAGAACTGGATATGCTCATCAGATGATCCACTCTTCTACCATAATGCATCCCAATCACTCTAGATCAAACTTGTAATCCCTTTTTGGTGCCATGCCAGTAAAATCACCTCTCATTCCCTTACTGTAGCTTTTTTATACCAAGACTTCTGCACTTACCCCAAGGAATGCTGGTTAGTTGACCTGAAAAGATCACAATCAACCAAGTGCTTCCCCACCCACAACTTTGTATTCCCTCCAGCACCCCCATTCCTGTAATAGTCTTGGGCAGCCACAGTGTTATGAGTCTCTGAAAAAGTCTCTTGCCCTGCTAAGCAGGAGGGCCAACTTTCCCCTAGGCAAACTTTCATAGACATGTGTCAAAATCTTTTCCAGGCGAGAGCCGTGGGACAACGTAACGCTGTAGGCATCAGAAAGCTGAGGGAGGAGGTCTGGCTCAATTCATTATTTGGGGATAGCAGCTATTCCACATTACTTTCCAAACGAGATGGGGATGATTTGGATGTGGACTGGGTTACAGTGTCATTTAGTCATGTTAGTCTCAATGTACTCTGCCATTTTGTTTCCCCCAGCACCTGGGATTGCCCAGGAGCCTTTTGCCAGTGCAGGCCCAAGGTGTCTCTGAACTGAGCATGGAAAGAGCACCTGCCTTGCACAAGGGCTCCCCTCATGCCTTAAAAACTCCAGCTTGCGCACCTCTGCTTTATTCCATCTCTGACTGTAGTGTGAAGATAAAATGCCCTGCAAGAAGCCACTGAAAGTGAAAAGTCCGTATTTCCTGCAGATTTTTTGCGTGCTAAGGATATGTTTTCATATTTTCTTCTCCCTGGCCCTAGGGTTAGGTGCAAGTTTTACCACTACAGTTTTATGGCATTGATTGGAAATTCGGTTGACAGACAAGGTCCTGCTGTGCTACTAAACATAAACATTTCACCTTCTTGTTGTATTAAGCCTCGGCTGGATTTTTTTTTTATCAATTTTTTTTTCCTGAATGGGAATGCAAGCAGCTGAAGCCCAGTGAGAAAACATGAAAATAGATTTCTAGGAAAGTAACCAAAAGGGCTTTACCAGCACGACAAGCTGCTTATCAAGAACTATTTTAGGAACGTGAGGAAATGAAACTTTGATGAGAGAGTTCCAAGAGGGAAGATTTACTAGGGAGCTGAGGGTTCAAAGCAGGATGACAGCACAGCTATCAGGAAACCTTCTCTGCACCTGTTTTTCAACCAGCTGCCTAACCATACTCCCCCTCCTTTCTGCTGGCAGCTGAACGGCCGGGATCTGCATCCTCTTTTGTACTAATCCACTCTACCGTCTGTCTGGAAATGTTTGCCAGTCAACTCATCCCGTCCTCCTCCTGAGCACAGACATAAGACACAGTTTCTGATTTTAATGCCCAGCTGTGCTCCAGAGACCTCACATAAATCCCAGTCACACTCTCAGAGAACAGGATCTCAACATGCCTCAGCTTCCCATCCGTACAAGGCAAATACATTACAGCTTTCCTTCCTTCTTTATACTGTCTGTATACTATCTAGTTGGGCATCGGCCTCCTCAGGCTGGTAGATACTTCCTTCACCTCCTTCCTATGTCCAGCATCTAATGCCAAATGAACCACCTCAGCTTCAGCTTACAGGTGCTGTCATGATTTAATGGTGCCTGAAGCATTTCTATTATGGCCCATTGGTGCAAATTTACTGCAAATCAAAGCCCTCTTAAGGATGGTGACAAAGTGTAGTCTTCCCCTGTGCCACAGCTTTGCACATGGGCACTTGGTGAGATCTCTTCCGAGCTGCATGGCTGAACCATCGGTTTCACAAGCAGGACTTTTGCCTTCCTCCTGCAGACTCCTCCCCTGGAGAAGTGCCCAAAACCCTTGCTTGTTATGCCAGATCCCAGAACATTGCATTTATGCCCCTGTGCCGTGATAAGCCAGCACGGATGGCCTTGCTGAAGTCAGCAGAGCATTGTACAGTATCTTGGTTTCCCATGGGATTTCAGAGTCAGTTTAGGAAGATCAAGCTAAGATACCTAGGCACCAAAGAAGGCTCACATCCCCTTTTTGTGTCAGCAAGTGATTCTACATCTAGCTAAATGAGGGTAACTGGGAACAATATCCGTCTCAGCCAAACTCCAGCTCTATCCTGAGTGGAATTGTTGGCTTTCACTGGTCGCAGCACCAACCAGCCTTCCCCACTTGTCTGCATTTAGGAAGGAGTGGGATTGTGGAGCAAATAGCACAACAGACTCCTTGTCAGCAAGCCTGGGACAGGGTGATAGAGGCTGGTGGTCCCAGGGACATCCTCGGATGCTCTCCCCAAAGCTGCACAGTGGTAGCCCAAGCTGCAGTGTGGGGTGGATGCGGTGGTTGGCAAAGCCCAGATCAATAAAACCTGGAAAGCAAACACGACTGCAGAGCCTGCCTGCGTGCATCGTGGGGGAGATGCCTCTCTGATCTCTCATCACCCACACACATAGGGCTTGCACTGGGCTGGTGACAGGCTCAAGGCAGTGAAAAGAGCCACGCACAGCCCAGCACTGTCTGCCATCTTAGCACAATTGGTGGTGTGAGGGGGATGTCGATGGGTCTTCAGGCACCTGCACCAATAAAGTCCAGGCCGGTTGTTTGAACACTCTTGCTTGAGCCTTGTTTTTGCTTGATCCCACATTAGACAGGGCTGCTGGGTTCCAGGCAGCACTAGAGAGGCTGATCATGGGACATGACACATGGGAAGTGACTCAAGCCATGGTGGTGAAGAGTCATGGGCAACTTGCAGACGAAAGACCAATCCAGAGGGTCTGATGGTTTGTCCACTTCTCAGCCACAATGCAGAGACGCCAGCACATCTCCAGTTTGGGGGGTGAGGACCTTGTCCAGACCTTCCTTTGAAGCACTGTTTTGACACCATGCACTGCAGAGACACAGAGGGCAGAGTTGGCTCCTGTCTGAGCATGACCCAAGGAGTCTAGGAAAAGACTTCTCAGAAAAGTGCTGTCCTCTCTGAACTTGAACTGTATCCCATAATGATGGATTTCAAATAAAGGATGGCCCACTTAGGTAGCTGAGGAGTCTGCATCAAATTCCCAAGCTTTTCCTCCTCCCTGACAATGAGAAAATAACTTGTAATGTCTCATATATCAAGTTCATGACCTCCTTGAAGAAAATTATTCTTATTTTAACATCCATGGCTGAAATACTTTTGTCAGTGTGTGAGCAGTTTTAAGGACAGAGCTGTCTCTATCACATTAGGCCTCACTTTACACCGTTTCTTCTGCTCTTTTCCGTCCATGTCCTCCCTTTGCTCACAGGCCTTGCCCTGGTTGTTGGCTACTATAAGGATGGCAGAGGGGGAAAGAGCAGCTGATTGCAGATGAGAGGCAAGGTGTGGGTCATGCACTTGGAAAATTTGGTCAGACGTATCTTTCAGTATATGAATGCCTCTGTGGTTTTCAGCAAACTGATGGGATTGTTGCTCCCATCACTGCTATTATTATTACTCAGGAGAACTGGAAGATTCGTCCCAAGTACCAGACCTTTTGAATAAGGTAGAGAAGTACAGAGAATATGCTACAAAAGCTCCAAGTAGGAGATGTATACATAGTATACACGCGCACGCACACAAGTATAGACGTCTCCTATCACTGTACAGCTCTCTAGGAAGCAGGACTGTGTTCTCAGTGCCTGGCCACAGTGGACGTGTCTTCTATGTCCCCACTGCATTCACAACCAGGAGGACCCCCTAAACTTTGGGGCTCTCATGACCAGTTTCCCCATATCTGATTGCACAATCAAGAGTTGGCTTTGTCTGCTCTCTGCTTTGGGCATCTTTTCTGCCTGGACAGGGAGCTCAGCCTGGGCTGAGCCTGTTCCAGGCACCACACTGATGTCTTTGATTACAATGATGTCCTTGAGACATCTTATAGCAGCAAGGCTGTGCTTCAAGCTGAAGAGGCAGACAGAATAGAGTGGATGTTGTTGCATCCTCTGTAGAAAACTCCCGGGACAGTAAGACCAAATCTTGAAGCTTTCACCCAACAAGCTTTGACTCCCTTGGAAAAAGCTGCCTTTTCCCTTTTTCCTTCCCCCTCCCTTAGCAAAACGGTGAGCATGTGCCAGTCCTGGGGCACTAGGACACAGTGCCACTCTGCTGCAGCCGCCCTGTGACAGCCTGACAGGGTTGGTAGGCGTTTGGGGCCAAGAGGAAACCCAGCACCTTTGCACACTGGAGCCATTTACAATGACTTTTGTTGCTGATGGCACATGTTTGGTTGTACTTGTTAAATCTTGTTAAACAGGAAACAGGTTTCGAGGCGAGAGGGTCCCTTGGAGTTCAAGCTCCTGCTTTCAAATGTTCTTACAAGATGCACAATTGGCACTGAGTTACAGGAAATGTTTAATTGGAGTCGGAAGGCGCTGGCTCCACCGACCTTGTATTACATTCCTCTGTGAGCTTCTTTCACAATGATTTTCACCTATAGCTTAAATCAGTGATTTATTTATACCAGCCAGTGATGAGTACAACACCATCAAGGGAACGAGCAGACCATGGATATGCAGTGAACTAAAGGGAGGAGCAAGCAGCAAGGAATAGTCTTACGAAGGAGAAGGGGCTGCCGCAAACCCAAGAGTGACATATTTATGAGTCCAGTATCGGTTGCCTGCACTGATAAGCCACGGTCATTAAAGGAAGGAAAAGTCACCTTTGTGTATATAAAATATACAAGATTCATAGTCTGAAAAGACTTGACAGGAAAACATTAGGTAAATAAAGGATATCCCATAAAGCATAATGTGAAAATTAAATTACCTCAAAGGGAGGGAGGCTGTCTGTCCCAGCAGTGAAAGTGAGGAAAAATGAAATTCCTCTTTTCCAT
Source organism: Pseudotriccus pelzelni (assembly GCA_035584735.1). NCBI lineage: Eukaryota > Metazoa > Chordata > Aves > Passeriformes > Tyrannidae > Pseudotriccus > Pseudotriccus pelzelni. The sequence goes on along the minus strand of JAWMRA010000078.1, from coordinate 103,479,403 downwards.
CTCAAAGCTGATTTGGCTTTAGGGTTTTGGGTGGATCTAGAAACGTTGCTATTGATATTTATAAAAAAAGCATTAAAGTCCATTATGTTGGACTGGAAATGCTGCAGCTTCCCATAAATTTTCCCTACATGCTCACAACGTGGTAAGAAGCATGTTATGCATTGCTGCTCACAGCGGCCAAATAAAAGAAATACTATTTCAGGGGTGAGCTGGACTTTCAACATTATTTCTAGTTTTCAAATCTCACCAGATTTTTTTTTTCATCTGATTTTGAGAGCTGTAGTTGTAAAACACTTGGAAAATTTTCTGTCCTCCTCCCCAGACTTTTCTTTTCTGGTGAGTGAGACATATCCAGGATCCACATATTTTTGCTTTAACTGGTTTGTGCACCTCCAAAGCCAAGGAAATATCAGGAAGAGGCAAAAGGAGGGAAATCGAAAGAGTTCACTTATTAAGCTAAAAAAAAAAAAAAACCAAACAACCCACGGGGGGGGGGAGAAGAGAAAGAAAGAGAAAAATAATCCAATATTTAAAAACTTCATAATTAAAGAAAGCAATTTTTTTAAAAAATTATTTTTACAGAATGAACAATTTCACAAATGTCTGTCTGCTAGAGGCTGTCCCCATGGAAGGCATGCACAGCCCCTGCCTTGCATACAGGTGGCCAAACAGGTGAGCAACATATGAGTGTGTAGCCTCAACAGCAAGTCCCTGAGGGTGCAGCCCTCAGCCCCTCCAAAGCTGATAACCCAAAGCCTCACTGATGCCCAGGGTCTTTGCAGTGTTTTTGTTGGGGAGAAGCTGATTCAATCTGAACCAAGCCAATCCTTTTTTTTATTTCAAACCTTTATCCTGAAGACACAATCCTGCAGTGGTTAGGTAGATCTGAATGCAGCTTGTAGCCATTATTAAAGTCTCATTGACTTTTTTCCTCAGCAGAATTCACAGACTAACATCTATTTATAAATGTGACAGTTCTACTTTATTTGTCCTGTGAAAGTGTACTTTATTTGTCCATCTTAATGAAAGTCACTTCCCCGGTGTTCTGTGGGATTTTGGAGTCATAACTTAAGCAAAGAGCTCAGCACCAGTTTTTTGGATTTCTGTTCCCAGAGTCATGTGCCACAGTTGCTCCAACTGAAAACCATTTGACTGTGGTGTGTCACAAAAGCACAAGTCTCTCTGGTCCCCAGTGAGAGGCCCAGGAAAGAGAGGCACTTATTCAGCACAGCCTGCTTTTTGCACTGGAGTTTGCATCAACACCTCTTCCCACTCACTCTGCTGTTTCAGATCTTTCAAGATTTGGGTCACGTTACATCTCAATCTGCCTGAGAAGCATTTCGCTCTCCAGGAGCTGACAGTGTCCTCTCCAGAGCATCTCCAGCCCTTCAGGATTCTGCATCTGGCAAATGTACTGAGCATTATTATGGGTGACCACTGAAGGGAAGAAAGGGACCAAGAAACTTATTTTGGGCAAACTGAGTTGAATAAGTGAGGGTGAAACTTCATTATGTTTGCAGACCAGTTGTCTACTGGCATCGCTTCTGCCCATCAATACAACTACTAAAGGGTCACCATAAAGAGGTCTTCTCCTATTTTTGAAGTGTCCACATTATAGACCCACGGTGTTAAACTTAGAAGTTTCTTTTCCAAGTCAAAACAAACAGAGGGCATTCTATCTTGGCAATCAGCGTTGCTTCAGTGACCTCCATTGACCTGGCTTTTACCAGACAAAGCCCTTGGTCTTCTGGAGCTGTCTTGTCCTTCCAAGTAGATGGGAGGAGATCCCTAATTTTTATGATATATCTTGAAATTGAAAGGTGCCTCTGAGCAAGACAATCACTATCACAGCCAGGTTTGAACTTAGGAAACTGTGACTAACAAAACAATAAACCAGTGATTTTCCACCTCTGGAAATGCAATTTAGTCCAACTGTGTCATCTTTATCCACAGCCCTTGGGGACATTTCTTTATTTGTAAGGGGTTTACTTTCAAAACTCTGCATGAGATCCCCCATTAGATAAACAAGGTGAGATCAAGAAGAGAGATCAGTTTTGCAAGAAGCCTGCTAGATGAGGCAGCTTCATTTCATTTTTCTTTTATTCACACTTTGGCCCTTTGCTGATGTCTCAGCTCCCTCTCTAATAAATAACTGGTCCACATCACTAAACTGCTGCGCATAACTCAGAGCAATTTGTTACTGTTGGCAATGTCTGTGCAGCAGGGGCCCAGGAACAGGCCAGCATGGAAGCGGTAATACCTCCCACTCTTCAGGAACATGATTTCTGCCTGATTACAGAAGGGGTCATTGGTAGGACAATGCAGAGAAGGTCATACGCAATTGCTTCCACACAAATTGTATGTGCTGTAAGATACTCACATGAGCTGCTTTACCCAGGAGTATCTGACAGGAGAAATCAGTCCTGTGATAGAACAGATGTGGCAGGACATTAAAAAAAAATTAATATGTATTCATAATAATCAGAACACAGTGAAAGTGTCTGAACACTTTATACAGCCTTGGGCCCAGAGAATAGTAAAAAATACAGAAATTCCTCTAGAAACAATGATATAATAAATCCAGTAGGCCTAAGGTCCTTCCAAATATAAGACTATAAACACAGTCTCCAAGTACTTGGTGAGACTGTAACAGTAAGAGTCATGTATAGTTTTAAAAAGAAATGAGAAAGGGCTACATTTTTTCCCCCTTAATCCCCACCTGTCTGTCTTTCATGAACACTGAGCAGTGCAAAGAGGGCACATTCTTATAGCGTAGTTACTTTGATGGCACCCACCATGAAGTAATCATCTAGGAGTCAAGATGCAGGGAAAGAGAGAGTTTCAAGGTCCTGCCTGGAACAGAAAGGTCATGAGGGCTGAGGGACAAGGAAAAGCAGCTCCTGGTCTTTGGAAAAAAACCCTCATCTGAGTGCATGCCAGTTGCTCCAGTTCAGCAGGGCCTTTCTCAGCTTTCCCTTGTCTACACACTTCCCAGCATACAGTGTCTCATGCACCTTTCTCGTTATAGCCACCTTCCTTGGGAGCCCTTTTAGGTATGGGACATGGAGAGAGGAAGCAGAGGGAACATTATTTCTGTACACACCCTGGTCTTCCGTTGCCAATTAGCGTGTCTCTGTGGATGTTGGTACTTGAGCCTGGAAACCTTGGGGCTCAATGGAAGAACATCAAATGGAAGGTGAAAAATAGGTCAGCAGAACAACTGGAGGGCAACTGTGGTTTCTCAGGGCTGGAACATCTGGGCTTAGTGGCACTGTGTGCCAGTGCTTTCCAATTTCAAAGCTGTCTTATTTGTTTCTGTGGGAATTTCAGGGAAGTTTGTTATTTGCTGTTGGTTTTGTGTTTTTGTTTTGCTTTTTAACAAAGCATCTTTAGAAAGAGTATGCTTTCCAAAAAGACATTGTTTAAGGTAATAATACAAGAGGGAAAGTGGAGGATGTGGGGTAAGGCAAGAAAGTAGCAAAGCAGACAGAATCTCCTTAGTTGCTCTCACTACAAAAACACCAGGTCTATAGGGTTTGTGATGGATTAAAATCGAGAGGGCCTCCTGGAAATTTTTGGACACATTTCTTGGAAGACCGTTTACTCTGGGAAAAAATAAAAACTCCATTTTATTTCTTGAAATGTTATGTTGTTGTTTAAGAGCATGGGAGAGCCAAGCAAGGAGGAACACCAAACTGCACAAAGCAGAAAGATCTATGGCAAATTGGGTGTTGGCTATGGTCGCACTAATGATCAAAATACAGGCCATTTCCTGAGGGACTCATGGAAGCCTTGAACAAAAGCCACAGATTGCCCAGTACCCTCACTTACAGCCTACACCACGTGCTCTTTGGCAGAACTGGCTTGTCCATTTCTGAGGAGGCAGTCAACTGGAAGAGGAGAGTGATACAACTCAAATTGGGGAACCAAAGGTAATTTGAGCTGCTTGGCTCCAAATACAACAGGAGGCAGCAAAGGGAAGGTGAGGGAGCAAGGAGGAAGGCCAGGACTCAGACAAGTACAACATCCCATGGCTGCACTCTGTGAACAGAAGAGCAGGCTTCCTGCCCTGTATGTCACCACTTTGGCAAATTCTGGGAAGGGTAAGAGCATAAAAGGTGACTGTGCTGGTGATGGACCCTTCCCATGTCAGTCATCTGCAGAGGAGAAAAACAAAAAACAAACCTGCTGCCTTTGACATCAAGCAGAAAGATAAACTCTAATATCAGAAGGGGCAGGCAGAAGATCATCTTTCTCTGTCCTTTTTAAGATTTTCCTTGATCAGTCGATGATTAACGCTAATATGCAGGTACCTCAAATAATGCACAATGTTCAGATAGCCCCAATGACTACCAATTAACTGTATGAAGGCAATAACAAGCTATTCATGAGAGGTTGATATTAAACTAGAATTACTAGTTTTACTTGCGTAACTTACATTAGCGACATCTTATTGGGCAAAAGGCTGAACCCAGACAACTTGAGCTTCAACAAGCTTCATAAGATGGTGGCATTCACCTCATTCTGGATGTTTCACAAACATCTGGATACTTAAGGTCTCACGAAGGAAGACTTTTGCAGAGTAACTCTCTGCCTTGTAACACTTGCTGCAACACTCATCCTCTGCATTAGTCTCACAAAAATAAAGGAGCTACTCACACTCTTAAAAGTCAGACACAGCTACTTGTCTTGCTGGATTAAGATCAAATCTCTTGTGTTTCTGAAACGGAACTAAATGGAACTAAAAATCACAAGTTCTCATGTGATTTTCAGTATTTCCTATCTCGAGGCAGGCTACAAATCCTGCTTGAACATTTAATGGTGCTACACCTTGCAAGCTAATTCTGGTCAGCCACAGCCTCCTTCTTAAAATGGAAAATAGTTCATGTAAGATATCTATGCACATTCAAACTTCAAGTTTCAGTGTAGGCTTGGTTCAAATCTTGGCTTTTAGATTAACTTTGCTTACTTACTTATTTTTAAGCTATATTCATTTGCCTCCTCTTAACATGATTTCTGACATGCTTGTCCTTTCCTGCTCTTGCCCAGCATTTCCAAACCTGCTAACTCTGCCCCTTTCACCTGACTTATTTCTCTGGAAAGAATGAGCCCCTCCTCCTGCCTCCCCCTTATCCCTGTGTAAGTAACATCCATCACTGTATCAGCACCTGACTGAGCAGCATTAGGGAAGGGTCAAGGTATTATTTCCTACCCTTGACAGGTGTTACAACAACGTCGAAACTACCTCAGCTTATAAAAGTTTCCATTCTACAATCTGCTGCGCATACTTTTCTTCTTTCTGTTCCACCCTCCCTGGAGGTTTCTTGGCTCTGCTTGTGCCAAGGCAAAAAGCCACTCACACTTCTGCAAGTACAAAAGCAAAAGACAGACTTTCCCCATGTTGCACATGAGAGCAACCTCAGGGGACCTCTGTGATAGCCACAGGTGGCGTTGCCCCTCGTGGGTCAGGCATTGTCTGAGGCATGATGCTGGGAAAACCCCCACCAAGCAGGGCCGTGCTCGGACTGAAAGAGGAGACCCAGAGGTAAAAAATAACCACACAGAGACACAGCACAGCTTCTCGGACACCAGTTAGTCCTTGTCCAATCAACCCACACGTGCACTTACAGAAGTTACTTATACAGGCAACATTATAACCAGAACTAGGAAACCAGCACCGCAATAGACTCTGAGCAGATAACAGAATTTGACCTACTGGGATGCCACTTTGGTTGCAAGCAGGTAAAAAAGTCAGAGGAGGTAACAGAACGCCAGGGCTAAATAGAAGCAGTAGTACAGACATGCACAGCTCTCTGGAGTGCTCTTCAGGGAGATGTCAGATATTCTTCTTCTCACTGCCTTCCTCACTGTCCTTTTCTGCCTAGCATAAGTGTCCAGACTAAACTAGGTTAAATCACTCCTTGCAAATAAATCTCTATGGCCATCAATTAATCAGGACAATTAGCATCTAACTTTCAAGTAAGTGGGATTATTTCCTCCCTTGGGACACAGATGCTTAGATATTATCCAAAATTTCTCATTTTCTACAAGATGGGTTTCCCATTATCTTCAGCATTCAAGACGCAGTGCAGCAGGTCATTTGTACAAGAAAAAGAGGAGCTCCTTGTAGGGGCTGCCTTTCAGGACTCTCTACCCCATGTGCACCTTTCCCTTTAGCAATGATATATTCTACCTTCATGCAAATCAAGCAATTACTCCTGAGCACACCGGTGTCTGGACATGAAGGTTATGCCTGGTCTTAACCTCAGGAAATGTGAGAAAATTTGTATATTCAGTGTGTGGAGAAAGCATACAGGGGAGGTGAGAAATTGTATTTTTTTAAAAAAAACATTTAATATGATTATATATTATTCTGCATCCTCCATTTTGCATGGTTTGGGTAATTTTGTTGGGTGTTTTGTTCCCCACAAAGAAGCACTGTGCTTAAGCAGTAACTTAGTATATCTTGCATCCAGTTGCTGATGACCATTATGGAAAAGCTGCAGACTTTCAGCCTCAGAAGCAACCGAATATTTAAAGATTGACCGGACCTGTAGATTGACAGTATTTCTGGCATTCTGAGGCTGGCAAGCAGTGGAGAAGATCCCAGCACAGCCCCAAGCATTAGTTATTCCTACTTTCCACTTGGACTCCTGCAAACAGAGCGGTGAAATAAATGACATTACAGCAGCCTTTGTCCATCAGAGGCATCCCCCAAGCTGAAGAATCCTTGCAAAGCCTGCCTTTTTAGAAAAAGAAAATCATCTAATCAATTCCTTAATTGTGATTGGTTCAACTTAGTTTGGCCATAATTCATAAAGCAAATTTAGGCATCTATACAGCAGAAACACGCATAGCTTCTTTGACAGTGGTGTTGAATCTCCTTATGCACTGGCAAAAGTGCTTTCAGTAAAACCCAGAGAGAAACTGCAAAAACAAGAATAAAATGATACCCTATGCAGAGGACAAAGAAAAGGCTAAAGTCAGCATTTTATGTGATAGACTGTCTTCAGGAAATGCCTGTGAAAACAGTTTTTGAAAGGAATAGCTGATCTGGCTGCAGATATTCCCTGAAATAAGAAAGGTGCAAGATCCTGGTGCCTTTTTTTTTTTTAATTTTTTTTTTTAAGAAAACAAAATAGTTCTCACCAGAAGAAAAGTATTCTGCCACCCCTCGAAGGCAGAGTGCCTTATTATGGGTAAAGTATTAGAAGATACAAAGTTGGCAGGAGAAGGATTCATACACTTGTAAGAGCAAAAGGAAGTAGCTCTGCATGAAAAATGAGGGAATGGAAAGCGAGAGACAAACACAAAGGAGGCCACTATGATGTTGAAGTGTTTACCTAGTAAGGCTCTTTCTGAATCTCTGAGTGCCATCATCACAGTTTTCCTCATTCTCAGAATTTTTTATATGCTTTGTTTTGTTTTGTTCTATTTTTTTTTAATTGACAGACAATTGTACCCATGAAACCCTGAACCCTGATCTACTCTGCTGTATACCTTCTCTTCTTCGCTCACTTGATGGCACGTATTCTGCGGGAGAGAGAAACAGATGGAGAGCTGGCAGGTGTCGTGATCCCATTAAAGACTAGAAATACAGCTGAAAAGGTCTTTTAACTATTATAACCTCCTGCCTAACCACTGCAGTTAACCAAAGCACTGTAAGTGTTGCTCCTAAAAATGAGCTCCCCTTCTTTCCTCATATTCACCCCTATTCAAAACATACATGCCTCTTGTAATGGCAGTGGAATTGATCTCACCTCTTTCTGGGGACCGAAGTTGAGTGCAATGCAGAGCAGACACATCTGCAATGCAAATGATACCCTAAACGTGTCTCCAGAAAACAAAATGCATGGCACATGGGAGCCCTGACAGATGTACTCTGTCCTGAAACCTGGGAGCAGCATAAAAAACAGTACCCTCACTATCAGCACCCAAAGTCCTGCTGCAACACTATCACGGGGACACATTTGGTTGCAGGGGGATGCTGACACGTAAGAGGGCATCATCTACTCCAGTTCATTCTTTATTCTGCATTTCTTTAAAGACAGTGGGAGGCTCCAGGGGATGAGACATGGAGAGGTGCTCCCATGCCTGGAGCTGGAGGAGTGGTCCATAGGGAATCCTATGGCCACTTGGCTGAAATGGCAGCTCAAGATTTCCCTCAATTGTGGTTTATGGTTTCTTGGGAGGAGGGGCTCTCAACGGGGAGCAAGGGAGCTGATGCTATAAAACAGACCATGAAGTCAAATGTCAGCTTTTATGGCCAAGAAGAGTATTTGTAGGAGCATATTCCAGATTGCCCAGGCTGTTGCATAATGGGATGGCTCTTACTGAACTGGGCAATAGTGGGATCATGCAAGCAGCATAGTGAAAGCAGAAGATCTGCCACACTGCAGGCAGTACTGGGGTTAGGATCCCAGTGGGTAGACTAGGATGGATGTTTGGGGGCTGTAGAAGCACTTGCATTTTTGTTACCTGCGGCCAGTTGCCAATCTCCAACTGTAACGACTGGGTTGCAGGTGAGGGAACCCAAAGCAATGCTCAACAGCTTTGGGAAAAACAAGGGCCTCGACAGGATCCTTACATGGGGGAATCCTTCCCAGAGCCCCTGAAAGTGTCTGGTATATTAAATACTTGTACGCTCAGGTACTGGATGAAGCATGCCTGGAAACTGTGCTACAGAAATGAAGCGGCAGCCTGCCATCCAAGTCAGCCACTTCAGCATCCATGTCTTCCTCTCATCTAGTGCCAGAATCAATCAGCCAAACCAGATTCTGATCTGCTATAGCTGTTATTGGCATGGAAATGGGAAGGGAACCATCCCAAACAATAACAGCAAAATTAATATCTCTTTAGAAACTGTTTAAGCAAACAGGGACAATAACCTAATTCAACCAAAAATAAAAAATGATGCCTCTGAGCAGCAGCAAGTGGAAGATAAGAACTAGCCTTTATCAAGTCCAGAGGCCTCCTGGACAGAAGGAAAAACAAGTGGAAGATCAAATGGATTGTGGGTCAAGAAAAGCACTAGGCAAAGAGGTTTGAGCCAAACCACAGGACACATTTGTCAAGCTCTTAAAAAAATAGAAATGCAGGATCAAAGCAGAAGCACTTTGCAAATATTAACATTTGTCACCTACTTTTACTTTTGATGTACTTCATTTTGAAGACATTTTCCCCTTTTCTCTCTCTTTTTTTTTTTTAAACAGGATAATCTAATCTTTCAGTACACACACTTGCCTCCTTCAAAAGAAACACAATGACAATATTACTGAAACATGGAAGATTTTAATAAGAACACATTAAAAGAATCAACATATGGAAAATAAATAATAAAAGCATATTAATCAGCAGTCCAGGGAAATGTTGTTGACATTGTTGTTAAATATTCTAATATAAAAGTTTTGGTAGTTCTCCCAACAAAATATAAATGAAACAATAACTCCTTGATTAACAGGATCAAAATATGGTTTAAAATGAAAAAGAAGAAATTTAAAAAAAGCTTGAAAGCTCCATTAGGAGAATTTTCAGCTATGTGTTTGTCCCTGCTACACCTGCCCTGCAGCTCATGTCCTTCACACAAAGACAGCGAGAAGAGTCCTAACTCAAAGGTGTGCTGATGTTTCTGCAAGATTTGGTTACAGTTTTCTTCCACCCTTCAGTCAGAAGGTTTTCATGTCTCCACTGACATCCCAAGCCACAGGACTGTAGAGGGTTGGAGCAGCACTGAAGGACTTTCATCACTGGAGGACCTTTAGCATGTGTCTAGAGCAACCTCCTGCACACTGAGAGATTGCAACCTCCTGCACGCTGCGGCCAAGGTATCGCTTTGCTCAGCACTAGATACACAACAACAACAGTGCCTCAGGCTGAATTTAGGAAATTTGGTAATTGTCAAGTGTGGTAAATAATCTTTAAAGCAAACACTCTCAAAGGCGAAGAGATAAAGTTCATTCCCCCACAACAAGGCAGTAGCAAGGAATACAGCGAGGCTGTGGGCAGGGTTTCAAAGCAGCGCCATCTCACTGGGCGAGATACTGCCGCCTGCTCCTGACGGGATTTCTGAGACTGCTGGCACCAGGGCGACAGGCCAGTAATCGTTAACAGGGGAAGTCTGTCTGGTGCCTGCTCTTTGTTCCAGCCCCACTTTCATATTTGAGAACCCTTATGGTATACTTTCTATTCACAGCAACATTTTAGACTGTCGCAAGTGTGGCCCCAGTGATTATAGTTAGGCAAATACAGCAAGAACTCACACATGCTTGAGCCCTTCAAAGTATCTTTTTTCCCCCCCTGCTCAGTTTCCACTTGTTAATATTTGACTGAGTCTGTAGTTTGAACAAGTACTTCCCAAATATATTTCAGCTTTCAAAAAGAAAAAAACGAAAAGCCACGGAACGTTTACGGTGTTCAGAGCATTTATGGCTGAAACCCGTTCTGCAAGTTCAGCCGTCTGTCCTGCCCATCCTTGCACAACCGTTCCCTTGTAAAATGCAGTCCCTCGTCTTATTGGGGAACTGGCAACACTCCTGGCACCACATTCAGTTCCTGGACATCTCACCAGGACGACTTCTTGGAAACAGTAAAAGCAAGGAAGATGCTAGGAAGATGTAGCTCGAGATGCTTACAGCTGGAAGGAGGGAGGAGGCATTGAAATGCAGATAACAGTATCTCCAGGGATCCACCCAGAGGAAGGACATACCCAAACTGGGGACTGTGATCACCTCCACAGAAAGATGATGACGGGACACATGCTTCTGACTACACGAATGGGAATTGCTAGTACTAGTAGGAACAGCAGAGATGGGCCAATGTGATTATTACTCAGACTAACCAGTGGAATAATTGCCATTACTAACTGTTATCCACATAAAAGAGCTTGCAAAGGGGGTCTATTTTTGCTATTCACCACTGGAGAAATGTACCTGGAATTTCACAGAAGCTGGAATATACAGGGTCCCATTAACTTCAGCAGCTGCCCTTCCAAGCACTTTACGCAGTCTTAGCACAGATGATTCAGTACGATTTTACATAAAAGCTTCTTCGTTCTGCTTCTGGCAATATAAACCATTTTAAAGAGGATATCAATGATACCATTCTGATAGAAGCTATAACTATTGTTCTTACGCAATTTTAAAAATCTTTTTTAAATCTCCTTAATCCTATGACTGGACAAATGTGAAATCAGAGAATTTTAGAAACCCAGCGTCTGGTTTTTTTTTCAGTCATGCACAAAAATCAGTCCTGGATTTCTTATTTCCATACATAAGACTATTCCCCGTACGGTGATATTGTTTGTTCACCAAGACTGGCAAACAGCGACACTGCAATATTAATACCAAGGCAGCCCGTTTTCCCTTTGAAGAAAAGCTCCTCTTTAAAAATAAGCTTTATGATATGTGTAAATAATTGTGTGTTCTTGGAAATTATAGGTACTTTTAAACATGAAAATACGACATTATTATAATAACCACACAATCTCCCACTGGCCCTGCAGACATTCTGGGTGAAGGCACAGTTTTGTTGAGGTGAGTCCTATGTGAACAATTAAATAAATATCAAATTTTCCATTGTTTTCTTCCTATTCTTCTCACAAGCCCTAGATGCTGCCTCTCGATCTCTGCCATTTCACTGACTGTAGACGTTAACGTCACATCTCCATCATGTCTCCTCTGTTACCCCTTCTTCCAGGTGCCACTTTACCTTTGTAGACCCTTATTCCACTGTATCTTCTAATCTTCTGGTTTGCCACCGGGCAATCACAGTTGGAGCTGTCAAGTAACTTTCTCCCTGGAAGACACCACTTCTACTGTATCTCATGGGAAGATCACAGCTTTTCCTTCAGTAATAACATCCCACCAGCTCAAGGAGGTAAGCAGAGGCAACCTGCAAGCTCTGGTCTGTGGGGTCTGTGGGGTCTATGGCCTCTGTTTGTAGCACTTCTTCCTCCTGAAAATGCAGCCAGGGAGAAGTTCGCATTTTCAAAGCGTAAATCAGGTTCACATCTTGGATGCAACTGGTACAGTTGGAGCATAGTCAGTTTAAATCAGGTCATAAAGTGAAAACTAAATAATGAATGAGCACAGAAAATCAGCTTGGCAAAACTCCACCACAATGATTTGTTTTCCAAAGTGCAGCTGATTTACAGATTTGAGGCCTTCATTGGTGCTCTCTAGGTTTAAAGCAAGATATTTCAACAAAAATTATAGCTGAAGAGCCGTTCTGCTAATCCAGGAAATGTTGTGAGGGTGACAGTAAACGCTCGAGATATGTGTGAGAGGGGTATATCCCAGCTGGTACTGTTATATCTCTACACAAAGCAGCCAAACAAGCAGAGTCCCTGAATTTATTGGTTTTCCAGGCCCCTGCCCTGCCCGTGGCCCCAGGGCTGCCTCACTACCCCAATGGGCCAGGTGGGGGTTTAGCCATATTCCTGCAAATTCCCACTGAAAAGGCACTCTGTGGCTGGAATGGGCACAAGGAGGCATGGCTGGCTCTATGTGGCTCCCAGCTGCCCACCACCAAAACCACCCCTTCCCATGAGGGCAGAGGAAAGCCTTCAAGAGTTAAACCACAAGTAACAGCCCTTGAAAGAAACAAATGCTAAACAAGGCGCTTCCTTGGGCCTGCCGCAGTTTCTCTTAATGAAAGGAGAAGATGCCCACGTGCTAGCTCCTATCTGCTTTCCACCCCTAGCTTTAACTTGATCAAATTCTTGAGTGAGGACCAGTAAGTTCTTGGAGAGACTGACCTATTACACCGTAACATAAGTTTTATTCCTTAACAAACTGGAAAGCGACTCTATTTTGATGACAGAAGTAGTGGTAGCTGACATCAAGCGGAATACCTGGCTGCTCACCCGCCAGCTGTGGGAAGGTGCCCACAGGCATTTAGGAGCTCTCCAGGATGGATCTTTTTTTTTTCTGAAGCAATTAGGTGCAATTAGATGATGGCAATTTAAACTAACTTAAGACACGACAAAGTGTCCATCAGAGATTATTTAAGCAGTACAACCTTATTAATTTCAGTGTCCTGAGCATAAGGACCATGTCAAAAAGCAACACAAAAGCAAGAGGTAAACTCAGTAGGATGGACTGTGCCCTCATTTCAACTCCTATACTGCACTTCAATCCTCTGGTATAAGGATGTGATTAAGGGGGTCAATTTGTCTTTTAGGTGACGTGACATTGTCTAGGAAAGTGATGGGGGTGTTTATTAACAGCTTCCTCACAAATAAAAATGGGGAAAAGTGTTCATTAAATTTTCAAACTTCTGAAGTTAAGAAGAGAGCCACAACCCATTGTTCCATGTATGATGTGAAGAATGGAAAGAGAGACCCTTCCACTTTGAGGAGAAAGATGGCTTTGTTTCTAGCACACCTGAACTCTAGGAATTATGAAGCAATGGGGATTTCAAACGATTAATTTACCAGGGTCTATGGAAAGAGAAGCTTAAAAGTTCTGCCAACAATATTCTCATGACCAGAAATACTGACAGTTATCAAACCACCCCCAGGAAGCTGGGAAAGGTTTTAAAAACAGGAGCTTTTACAGGACAGAAATTGGAAGGAGACATGCTCAAACTACCCAGAAATCACTTGGCTGCAAGAGGGGCTAGTCAGAAATGTAAATTCGGGGTTAAAGGCATGAGATTTTCAAAGAGTCTTCATGATGCCTTGCACATCACCACCTGGACCTTTGCAGCACGTAGATTTTGGTGGTGTAAAACCAGCAGTGTATGGGGCATCCTCTCCAACAAAGCAATACAGAGAGCTGGGTGTTGCAGAAAGCCTTGTCCTGGTGCCAGGATGTCCCCACTGAATAAGCAGGGGGTAGTAATGCTCAGGGGCAACCAGGAAACATGGCCCTGGCTAGTCCAGCTGGGCAAACAGGGCTGGACCTCTACCCTCCCTGCCACCCAGCATCTGTCCAGCAAGGCATTCAGAGGCTCCTTTTTCAGTGTTTTCTTTAAAAAAATATGATGCTTCAATTTTTCATGACTTTTTCCTTGCTTCACTTTCTAGCCCTGGCTTCTTTCACTGTGCAAGTTCTTCTTGAAGAAGACTTTCTCCATAACTTTCTTTTTCTCACAAACAGAAGTGTAAAAATGTCAGAAAAATAATAGAAAATTCTCCAATTCTTTTTTTCTGAAGACGAATTTTGAAATTTCTTCTCCTTATTTTTATTTACAGATTTTCAAGCTGATTGTTTTCTATACCTGTCAAGTCGCCTTGGGAAGACTTGATAGCTCCTAAGGGCATGTGAAACCAAACTCACTGTCCTGAGACTTAAAATCCTCAGAAGGACAGCACTCAGCAATGCAAAGCATGAGACTATTACTTCTTGTATTTGCACATCATTGTTACCTACTTGGAACTGTAGCTGAAGGAGAGACAGGGAAAACCAAAGGGCTGATTTCATGTGGCTAACAGAGAAAACTTTCAATTGCCTTTGTGTGGATGATATAAATTTTTCATCAGTGTTTCCAGGAAAGTCTAAGGCGACAGCTTGGCACTCTACATGCCATTCACACAGAGTAGCAAGTTGGTAGCACAAGCAGAAGTTTGGGTGCTTGGGCTTTCTTTTTTTTTGCAAGTGCTTTACTTTTTTCTTTTTTTTTTTTCCCCAATAGACCTGGGCAAAGTTTTGTGTAATTTTCCAGTGACCTTGATTATGCAACTGGGTATGACTGCTGCCCTAGCCAACATGAAAGATGCCACTTTCATCAGGTGGCAGGCAGCCCTAGCCGGGAGGAGGGACACCCTGAGGGCTCCCAGCAGTGCCAGGGGCAGATGGCTCTCTGGCCTTCCTTGCTTAATGAACTTCTCTTGGGGAAGCTCTTATTGCTCCATCTCTGTTTTTTTTGAAGGGGGAAGTTACAGAGCTGGCAGTCATAAAGCACACAGCGGCATTATCATCAACTGAATCTCTTTATTTCCTCTTCCAAATGGAGAGAGGAAGGTCCCAAGCCAGAAACAGCACGTGCTTAACTCCAACCAGAACCTCAAACCCCACTGAAGGGTTAAATTCATTCCCCTTTGAAATCAGAAATGGCAACCGTTCACCTGCACAGGGCCAGTTCTTCCTCCCAGTACTAAGTCCTTTGATGAATCCACACTGTAACACCCAAAGGAGGTGCAAAGCAACATCACCCCTTCCCAGGTCCCTCCCTGAGGCAGGCACAACCCTTTTGGGCCAGGCTGGAGCCAGAGCTGGGACATGGCTCCTTCACCCTTTCTCCTATAAACCATCAGGAATATCAGGTAAGAAACACCACGCTCAGCCAGTCCTGTCTCCTCTCTGCAGCCTGGCCATGGGCAGACAGTAAAGACCAGTCACCCTGCAGAGGCAAAAGGGGGAAAGGAGCAGCAGTGATGTTCCCCGCAAACTGTCATAGGAGTCCCTGATCTTGCTTGAGAGATCTCCTTATCAACCTTATGGATACAGGAGGAAACAAACTGCAGTCTCAAACGGCAAAAATATGCCTAACATTACCCAGAAACCCTCCCACCACAGCCAGATTCAATTTTACCATAATTCAACCCTTCCCCCAAAGACAGATGAAAGCCACCTACACCCAGTGTTTCAGGTGGTTGAATATTAGTTCTTTTTGTGGTAGGATCTGGAAAACTAACCTGTGAGAGGTTTCTACCTGCTCCTCTTTGAATACTCCTCTCTTTTTGGTCCCTTTTCCACAATTTCTTTTCCCTGCAAGCCTGGGAGGGAGATTTTAGCAAGTAGGTGATCTGTCTCCTAAAAGGTCTTGATACAGTGTGACAGAAAAGAATGAAAATTGCCCATTAATTCTTGGGTTTCAGAATTTTTTTGCATCGACAATTTTCTGATTGAAGCAATTAATTTTTAAAACACCTTTTCTCCCCCACACCCCTTCCAAAAACGTAGAAAATTGAGTGAAAAATAAGAAGGAAGAAAAAGAAAAGATAAGCTTTGGTCAATCAAGCCCCAGGTCTCTTGTCTCCAGTTTGTGATACGTTTTATGATCTCAGACACAACAGATTGTGAGCCTGCAATGTTTGGAAATAGTAGATGATTAAACCTTCTGGCCAGGTGTAAATGCAACCTTTGTCTTCTGATGACTGTGTGAGAATTACCTTCCTTCTCAAAGTCCCTGGCCGGTCCTGATCTCTCCACTGTTATAAACTTCCCTGCTCAGAGCTACAATCATAATCTGCTTCCAGTTTATTTCTCATCTATCCACAGGCACCAACACAATCCATATCACTCCAACTGTACTGAGACAGGGGGAAAAAATGCTGAGCAAGCTACTAAAAATTTGAAAGATTCTGCCCTGTGAGTTCTTCTACTTCTTCTCCCAGGGGGATTTTGTACCAGGTAAATAATAAAAAATGTGTAATGATTGACTAGGCTTTTAAACCTGAGCTGAAGGTAAGTTTGCCTTGCTGTTCCAGTTAAATATTCCCACTAGCCCCCTTCTCTTTCTCCAGCCACAAAGTCCTATTCAGCCTGATGCATTCTTTATTCTTTAGAAATTTGGGCAACAATCAAATCTGACCTTTAGAGCCATAAACAAATTAAATTGTTTCACAACCAAATAATATGAAACAATATTGAATAGCTAGGCTTCCGCTGAGTTTCCTCTTAAAGAGAAAGAAGCCCCAAAACAGCACAGACATGGGACATAGAGGGAGAGAGATGGAGGACAAGGCATGCTGATACTCCACACGGCAATGAGAGGGTGAAGCACCGGGGTTTGGCTTGGGACTGACAGGTGTCAGCACTGTGGAAGATGTTGTGGGAGGTGTTTATTACTATTTCCTCTTCTGGGAGCAGAGCACTCCCCACGAGCCATACCCCATTGCAAGCCTGCTGATGCACAGACAACAGTGCTGGTGGCGCCTTGTGCTCTGGCTACAGTTCAAGGTGGAACCCAAAGGTGGCCAAAGTGGCCTCGGTGCCACTGGGTTGGAAACTATTTCTCCTCTCCACTGTTTGCCTGAACTTTGGCTGCATGCAGTCCAGCCTTCCTGCACACGCAGCACCTGATGCCACACACGGTCCCGCTGACACAGGTGAGGGGCAGGGCTGTGTCACCCACTGTCAACTCTTCAGGGACATCCTTGAGAGCAGGGCTGCAGGGCTGTTCCCTTCCCCTTGGCTTGGGTGCATGCAGGAAGCTGACAACTTTTGAAGTGGCAAGAAGTGAGGCCTCTTTGGAGAGATGCTGTAGGGTTCAGAACATTTGTGGAGCATCGCTGGAATGTAAAGCATCTGGGGCCGATGTGGAGATGTGATAAGGTTTCTTGCTGTCCTTAAAAACACTATGAAGTGGCCAGGTAGGGATTCCCCTGGCAAAGGGGGATTCCCCGCCTAGTACCAAGCAGATCCCAGTTGCCAGTGAGGCTGTGGGACCACCACAGACAGCCCAGCCTCAGGCCCTCGCGGAGATCCCCTGTGATCCCCCCTTTTCTGTGGGTGGCACCCAGGCGCCTGCTTACCCTGTAGCCTTTGCAAGGGGACACCCCAGCTGGGAACAGGCCACTCCTCTCCTCCCTTGTCTGTGCAGTCAGTTACGCAGTTATTGCATAAAAGCACCAGACAGAGAAAGAAACAGAACAATAAATGGTGCCAATGCCAGCTGCACAGTACAGCAGTTATACTGGGAAGATGGGACCCACAGGCCCCTCGTTCAGACACTGACACCGTGGCCGTGGCCAGCAGAGACATCCCTGTGCCCCTGGATGCTCATCAACACAACAATGGGCACCACCAGCATCTGCACCATCATGGAGACCCTCCCCAGGGAGGGTGCACTTCTCTGCCACGCCAGCAACTGAGCCTGGGGATGCTGTCCTTGTCCCCACTGCATGGAGCAGCTCCAGACTGAAGAAGCAGTCACAGACTGGGTGCCAGGGACACCTGAGCACTGCGTTGGTGTGACCTGTGCCTAAACAGCAGCACTTTGAGATCAGCTCATTCACTTCCTTACACTTAAGTGACAAAAAGAGATCCCAAACCACGATTAATTCTTCCCGTATGTGATGTCTGCACACAGGACACAAGCAACAATCTGTTTATAGGAGATGTACGAACAACATTGATAGCTGTTGCTTTTCTCCTAGACTGGAGGCTCAACTGCAGATGTGCTGTGGATGCCTAAACTGCCATTACTGTCACTAATATGAAAAACTTCTAATTATCTATAGGTTTGTGCCATTTACAAAGCAGAGGCGACAGTCATGAGGCACATTTGGATGCCTTAATTAACTTGAAGAATTATGAAGCCATGCCAGTAACTGAAATATAGTTTTGCCTTTTGTAAACCATTTGACATAAGAATTATGAGTCTAAGAATTAAATGTAGGAATACATCTAAATATTTATACTATGTTCATTACACCAGTATCTGAGTGTATGTTCATGTTGTAACCTCCACTTTTACATCTGTTAATTCTGGTTTGCTGTGTAACCCCATGTAAGCCACTGCATGGTGCCATGGGTGCCCTTCTACAGGGACCAACTCGGGTCCGGGGTGATTCTGGAGAAAGCCCTTTCTCTGGGCAATATATTTCCCCTCTTGGTGCAAGACTTGCTGAGGCTTCAAAACCAGGACATAGGATTGAATAGACTCCCTACCTAAACCAGGCTGGCAACCTCTACCTTGTATAGCCCCAACAAACTGAACCTCCTCAGGTTGTATTTCAAAGTCCTCTGACACAAACGCAGCTCCAGCCACCACGTTTCATTACAGCAAGGAATTGCTGTGGCCGGGATCCAGTAGGTGCCGTCATCAAAATGCTGACAGAAACCGAGGTTAAGGGTACTAAATGTTTCACTCGTAACAAAGCCAATGTAATGTGCTTTTTTGAAGACTAGGGAAAAGGAGGGCTGTGCCAGCAGTGATCCTGAAATACATGTAAAGCTGTGAAAATAACTTTGAATAAGGTTTTACAAGTCTCCTAACTAGATGAAATACATGTGCATTTTGATCAAATGTTTTTCTCTATTTTTAATGATTTTTTTTCACTTAAAATGTTAACAAATTAAGTGAAGAACACTATTTTTGGGGAACAAAGACAACACGATTGATTTTGAAAAGTTTAAAACAGAACTTCTTGTGCCCTGGCATTTTGCTCCTAAAGTACATTTGCTAGTAAATAAATTGTTATCCAGAATAATCCATCTAATTCTACATTTATTATAATAAAAAGCGATGTTAGTAATTATACACCCTCACACAATCACACAGGAATATACCTTTTTTTTTTTTTTTTTTAATCTGCCCGTGGAACAGAACTGCAAGTGCTGCAGGCAGACTTTTTGACTGAAGGGTGTTTTGGAGCTTTTGTATTAGAAAGGTAAACAATTTGAACAGATATTTCTAATTTTTCCTACCAAACACCATGACATTTGCCCTTCACCCCATTCCAGAAGATCTCTTATTGTCAGCAACTTAAAGGAGGTGGTCACATCAGAGGCTTTCCCTCAGCATCCTCTGTTCTGCCTTCCCAGCCCCTGTCTTCTGTCACCCCAAGCACTAGACACAGTGTGATCATAATCTCAGTGGGCTCACAAAATGGATTGACATTAGTCATTTAAAACTGTCACTTTGTTTCTACTAAGCTATTGAAGAAAGATACTGTCATTTCCCTGAACACATTTCTTTCCCCTACACACACACACCACACACACACACACACACACACACACACACACTGATTTCACCAGTCAGTGCCCTAAGCGTGCCACTGGACACTAACAGTTTCTTTGCCATCCTCTTTGAAGAATAAGTTTTGCTTTGCAAGGGACAATTTAATTTTGCCAGTAGGGTAAAGAGGAGAAGAGCCATCCTGGTCTTGGCAGCTGCATTCCCTGGGGAGTGGGTGGGAGATGAGCTGGCCACTGCTGGGAGCAGAGCCTGCGAGAGGCAGTTTAGGTGGGACAGGGATTTGCCCCCTTGACACGTGTTGGCAGGTGGCTGCTGGGGAGCCCAGCATGAGTAGCCCAGGCTCCTTGCTCAGGGTGGACTTGCCTTTCCACTGCAGTGACATCTCTCACCTCCATCTCCATATCACATTGCAATTCTGGTTACTGGGACTCAGCCCCAGACTGTTTCATGCTACTCCTGTTTCATCCACCTGCTATTATCTTCTGCTGTTCTTCAGAAATTACTGCCAAATTATGCTGCTCTTTTTTTTTTTTTCCTCTCCATCATTAATTTCTTTTCTAGGGTGGAGAGCTTCCCAGATCACCCTCCACCCACTTACACACATGCATGCACACACACACACACTTTATAGAAAGTGTTTACTTATGCGGGGGCAATAGTTTAAAAGGTAAATGAAATAGAGGACGCAGCCTGGATTGGCTTAGCAACACAAACAGTGCCAGCAGGTAAAGGGCCCAGGCCTGTTCTTTCCCACCTCAGAATTGTTTTAAAATGACACCCCTTCATAATTAATTGTACAGCACCTGATTAGTCACTATTGACAGACCTAGAGCCAATTCACTCGGTTTTTTTTCCTTCTTCTTCTTCTTCTTTTTTTTTTTTTTTTCATCTAGCTGAGGAGAAAATATGAAGTGCCTGCAGCCACACACACAGTATAGGTACTGGTGATTACATCAGGCAGCTGAGCAATTAGAGCTGGTAGTATCAGCTCAGGAGCTGGAGGCTACAGTAGCAGGATCACAGCCAACCTTAGCCTTTAATATGAAAATGAAGAAAGGAAGCAACAAATCCAATAAACCCCAGAAGTGAAACAAAGCCAACTAGGAGTTCGGTTGCTGGTAGGCTGAAGGAAGAAATGGGTCTGATACAGCCGAGTGCTTTTTCTACTGCTCTGGTCTCTCTCCTGGATGGGGAGGATTAAACTAATCAGGAGGCAGCCCCAATCCACCCACCTGAGAAGGCAACCCCAGTGGCAGAAAACGTGTGCATGCTTCATTAGCAATGGAGTTGGGTCAGAAGGGGTGGGTTTGTATCCCTTTCCACTTTCAGGTATCTGTGAATGCTTTGCAAAGCAAATGAGTTTGCTCCAGGACAGGGCAAGGACACATCACACTAGGTGAAGGTACAGGCAGCTCTTGCTCACGTTGATCTAAAATACCATTATCTTGCTGGAAGCTTTGAAAGAACAAAGTCAGTCTCCACTACCAGGAATGCAGTTGAGGTCCTCCATCTCCAGATCTCCAGCAGCCCACTTCCAGACACTGCTTTCATGCACCTCAGTCAGCCTGGTATCAGTTCTACTCACCCATTGTACAATCCAGTAACGCGGAGTCCTGCCACTGTGCAAACACTTTACTCTCAAAGAAGAGGATCTGTACAAGACCTTAGCCAACTTCAGAGTACTTCTGAGTAAGGTATTAAGCCAATATCAGTGCCTACATAGGCGCTTGCTCCAGTGTGAGTTAATCAGTTTAAACCCATACCTTTAGGTAAATACTTGTGTGCGGGCAGACAATGGCTTGGGATTTGACCAAAGCTCAGTGAATACAATGTGAATGAATGTGTGCTCTGAATAAATAAATAATTAAAGACACACATAATTAAGACTCCTCTGTGGCCACTCATCTTGTAGATGAGGCACTGTAGGAAGAAAACGTTAGAGTCAGCCCTAGAGCAAATTACATGAATTAATCAAGGGATCTGCTGTTCTGGAAGCTGAGTTGAAAAAAACTCTCCTGTATGGAAAGGCTACACATAGCCTTTGACACAGGTGATTTTACATCTGAGGTGGTAGTGACTTCCAAACTCAGACCCCACAGCACACAAGACTGCAGAGCAGAGATCCCGCAGCTGACTGAGACGAACTGCTTGACTCCAGGAGGAGCCCAAGCCACCTTGGGTCCAAGGTGCAAACCCCTGCTAAACATGCCTAGCCCTGGAGTGGGTTAGTAGCAGGGTCCAAACGCGCACAGAGTTACTTTCTCAGTTCAAATCCGTATAAAAGGCAGCATAGGGTTAGTAGAGGTTGCACCAGTTAAATAAGAGCCGTATTTATAGTTACAGTTTAGGGTTTAGTTCTCTTTGGAAGAATGTAAATACTGTACCAGTTAATGCCCACGGAGCATATAGATGAATCCTGGGATCAGGAACATATCACAGAATTACAGAATCAATTACGTTGGAAAAGACCTCTGAGATCACCGAGCCCAACCTTTGCTGGAACACCACCTTGTCAATTAGTCCACAGCACTAAGTGCCACGCCCAGTCGTTTCTTGAACACCTCCAGGAAGGGTGGCTCCATCACCTCCCTGGGCAGTCCATTTCAAAGTTTAACACCACCTTCTGTGAAGAAATTCCTCCTGATAGCCAACCTGAACCTCCCCTGGCACAGCTTGAGGCTATGTCATCCTCTTGTCCTATCACTTCTAACCTGGGAGGAGAGGCTGACTCCCACCTTGCTACAACCACTTTTCAGGTAGTTGTAGAGTGATAAGATCTCCCCCCCAGTCTCCTTTTCTCCAGGCTAAGCAACCCTAGCACGCTCAGGTGTGAGGAAGAACTGTCCGGGAGTGACAGAGCAGCGCATTCAGCCTGAGTGCCTTGGGCTAGGCACTGAGGAAATGTTGGCAAATATGGATGGTCTGAGCATGGGGTGCATCTTTCAAACCTTTTGTGGAAGTCCCACCTTGATCATCAGGGAAGACTACGAGTGAGTTTGTACTCCTAGAGTTATTTATCTCTGACATTCTTGTGCTGGCTTTTGAGTTTGGAGGAATGTGAGGAGGAAAGAAGAGAAGGAGACTAAGAGGTATCACATCAGGGTGGCTTTGCCTCCACGGGTTTGAAGCTATACTTATGTACAAGAGATGTGCCTGTGCCCATATCAGCAGATACACATTAAGCCATAGCGTTATCTAAGGGATATTCTGTGTGTAACAGCTCTTACAGACTTGAATTATTGTTCTTTGTCATTAGTAGTGGCTAGGAATTATAATTTCTATTCTGCAGATTATTTTTACCATTATGATACTAAAGAGTAAGCCTCAATTGCTACCTTATTTTAAATACAGAACAGATATTTTGGAGAGCTTTGTTGGGATAATTCCAGGCAACTTCACTTTGCCAAAGATGATGACTCCATTGTTGAATAGAATCTAGAGCTACTTAGATCAAAATACTGAAATAACAGATTTTAATTTCATCCTCTGCATGAAGTGCAGAAGACTTAGTGATTTGTTTCAATGTATTCAGTCCTGTCAGAACTGGAATTCTTTTTGTATGAAATGTTTAGAAATTTCAGGAGTAACTATTCCACCCAGGATTTAATATATCCTGAAGTTATGCCAAGCATCACTGTTGCTAGTTTGCATACTTTTTATTCTCTTTTTAGTTTGCCTGTGAGCATTAGCCAAGAGGTAGGGCCCAGAGGAAGATCATTCAAAAGGCTTGGTAATCCATGAATAAACTGTCTAGGAGAAACCATAAATTTTGCCACAGCAGTCCAGCTCTCACTGTCAAGATGCTTCACAGCACTCCCACAGCATATCGTTATTCCAGAGGACCATTAATTCCGGGCAACTTTTGCTTGTTTTTCAGTACGTATTTGACCGGGTGTTTGTTCAAACTGTGGAATGATACCCTGAAGACACCTACACACGGGCAGCATTTGCTCTTTACTGTTTGCATCTTCTACCGTCTTCAAGCAATGGAGTAAAGATAGAGAGACTGCGCCGTGGTAGCAGGGCAACGTGCCACAAGTTGTCTGTGATAAGCCTTTTATCAGATAAGCAGCATGTTGATCTAAGAACCTGTCACAAAGAGAAAATTTGTTAGACAGCTTATTTCCAAGGAAAACTTGATCAGTTTGAAACTTGGCAATCTTCTTCCAGCACCAGTCAAGACCTAGGGAAAGAAAAGAAAATAAACCCATAATGCACCTGGAGAATTCTTGTTCCAAGAAAGAGCTCTGCCTCTGCCCCTACTGTTTCTGGTAGGATGGTAAGGGTGTAATGGGGTCTCACCCAAGAAGGGGCAGGGGAGTGAAAACAGTGCTAATGGATTATGGCTCTTGCTCTGGTGTCCACACTTCCAGAACCACCAAAAAAAATGGAGAATATGTGGGAAAATACAGATCAAAAGCAGCATCTCTCAGTCAGTGTTCTGCTTTTTAAAAGAAGGCTGAGTTGTCTTGCTGATGGTACAAATTCATTCAGAAAGAAATGGCATCATTTAGTAAACTCCACTCAGTTTTGGTAGGGAAAGACACAAAATAAAGAGCTGGAAGTTGAAGCCAGATTTAAAAAAAAAAAAAAAAGAAGTGCTGTGAGAACTAAGATCTACATTCTTCCCAGTGAAGCATGAGCAGAATGCCAGCAAGCTGCCAGGCTCAGCAGAGGGAAGAAATTCAGGGAGGAACTGTGTGGACAGCATGAGGTGGGAGACCAATAGAACTGTGCTCTGGTGCCTTCCAGCTGTGAAAAATAACGTAGGAAGGACTAAACCCACTAACACTTGTGTTTACCTGCTCCTCTCAGTAGCCATGTGTTACATAATTTTTTCATCTTTCACAATCATTTCTATTTCTGTAGGAAAATGTTTGGAACCTCAAAAGCATCTTTATCCACTTACTTCAGTGCACATATAGTTTTTCACAGGGGAGACCACCCGCATCCACTTACTAATCCCTCAGCTTTCCCAGATTGTTGCGTTCCCAAATGCTAAACACTAATCACCAAGCAGAGAGGCCTGTACGACCACCAAAAATAGATCTTTTACATCCTGCATTATGTGATGACAAATGACTTGCCATTAATGAATTTCATCAGGACTAGCAGGGTGGGTGTCGCAGGTGTGGTTTTCAGAAATCCCAGCAGCAGTTGTTTGAGGTCCAGCAGCCACAGAGACATCAGCAAGAGTGCCTGCAATGGTCAGACCTGACAAGAGTTTGTCCAAGAGACAGAGACATGAAGAGATGCAAGAGACAGAGTAGCCTGAGGTCAGTTTAGGCTGACATTGCTTGAACAAATCCAACCTGTACAAAAGACTTGTTGATTTAGAGTGCTTTTCCCTCCTTTTCTGCTGTTGTTTTTTAAGGCCTCTTCACCCATAATATGCCTTATCCTTTGATTGTCCACAGTTCTCTCAGTCCATAGTTCCCCTTTCCATCCCTCTCCTGTTACTTCTCCACTGCTTA
Source organism: Pseudotriccus pelzelni (assembly GCA_035584735.1). NCBI lineage: Eukaryota > Metazoa > Chordata > Aves > Passeriformes > Tyrannidae > Pseudotriccus > Pseudotriccus pelzelni. The sequence goes on along the minus strand of JAWMRA010000078.1, from coordinate 103,454,279 downwards.
TGAAGTAAACTTCAAGCATTGGTGGGATCATTGTAAGTTAGCCCTCTGCAAAGTCAGTTTGGTGCTGGCCCTGCCTTTCCTGAGGGTGGGATGGGGTGACATCCTGGTGCTTTCAGTAGCACCATCGATGATGCCACGCTCCCCTGGCTGGATATCCTGCAGCTTGTCAGACCAAGGGAGAGTGGCAGAAGCTTCCCGCTGCGTTCACACAGAGATGCTTATTTCTTCAGCCCCATCACCCCGCCTCGCCAAGAAACATCCTCCCTAGCCAGACATCCCATATTATGACTAAGGCAGAAGGCCACAGGTTTAGTCAGTTTGTGTACAGTTTGCAATTATTCAGCTGTTTTAATGAGAAGAAAGACCTTGAGGCCCGTGATGTCAGAGATAAGGAAGTGTGGAAAGCAGCAGATGTGTGACCTTGCGGCTCTCCTATTGCTTTCTCCTTTGTTGTGTGTGCTGCAGCTCTTCAAGGTTTTAATACCGGGAAGGGGTGAGGGGAAGGCGAGATGCAGGTTTTACAGTAACTCAAACTCCTGGCTCATGGAGCAACCCCCTGGTTTTTAATACAAGCCACTCTTGGTAACTTAAATCCAGCAGCTGCTCAAGAGTTGTGGTCTTGTAGGCTGCAGCCCTTTCCAGCACCTGGGTATTTGTTCTCATCAGTAAGTTGGGGTAAAAGTTTCCAGTACGCAGTATCTTCCTGGACAGAGAAGTTTTCCAAAACAAAAGTACCAGTTCATGGACTCTGGGAGCCTTTTTTGTACAGTACACCATCTCCAAACACATGAACATGATGGACTAAAACATTTCAGTTTGATGTGAGTTTGTGCCCTTTGGCCTAACAGGGAGAGCTGCACTGAGAGAGCTGGTGTCAGCAAACAGGCATAAGTGCCTAAACAAAACCTCCACAGTCCCACAGGCACCTAAGTACAAAGGTTGGGCACTTTGCTTTGCTGACCGGGTGCCATTATGCCCTTCAGACCTCTGGGATGCACTTGACTTCTTAAGACGTGGCCAAGCTGAGTTGCAAAACATCCAAACCCTATGTCTGTCTGTCCCAGGGTGTTCTCCCATCTGTCTTGCCAGCAGCACCTTCTCTTCTGAGCGCAGTCTGGAGGTGGGGTAGCTGCTGTCTCATGTATTTTCAAGTAAACCAGAAAGATACAGCTTTGATACAAACCTGGTTGGATAATGTGATCCAAGCTGTTGGTGGTTCATTGTCAAAAAGGGGAAAGATGCAGAGAGGTGGGCACTCAAGGCTTGTACCAGCTCTACCTGGCATCATTTGTCAGAGCATAAGAGAACACAGAGTGTGTCAGCAAATCTGGCAGATGCAGGCATTTGGGAGAGAGAATCGGAGTTTAAAATTTAAGAAAAGGCAAAAGGGGGGAAAAGAGACATTGTTTTGATGATTAGAGAAAGGGTGTGACAAAAGTCAGTGGAGAAGAGTGCTAAGAACATGTTTCACAACACAGTGTGTGTATAGTTGGTCCCTTCTTGGGCAGAGAGGTGCTTCTGGAGATCCCTTCCAATCCCTCCATCCATTTCTGTACTCCAGGCATAGGATCCCTCACCTGCAGGCAGGCAGTCACCCATACCTACCCAGTGCCAAATAAACATCCTCACCACCTGCCTTCAGGCCTGGCTCCCTTTGAAATTATTCCTCTTTCCACAGAAGGACTATGAAGCCATTTGTCTGGAGATGGAGATTGCACTTGCCTGGACTGGTCCATGCAGGTCTGCTCAGAGCGGTGTGGATTGGAAAAAGTTGTCACAGCTGAGGGTCCCTGACTGACCAGCCAGCTACTCCCTTGGGGCATTGATAGGAAAGATAGGCCTATTTGAAGAGTATTTAGACCATCTGTGTTACCCTCGAAAATACTTCCTGAGGGAGTTTCTCTCCCTTCCTCGACTGTAGAGGTAGCTAGCATGACCAGGAGGGTAGATAAGCAAACTAGGTGCATGGGCTTATATGATCTCTCTCTTTCCCAAAATGCCCTGCTTGTAACAAAAGTGCCATTTTTGCATACATTTCACAGGACATTTAATCACTTTGTTGCCATTTCTCCACAGAAGATATAAACCCTTGAACTGCGAGGGGGAAGCTAGAATTAAAAAACAAGCCCGACATGATATTTATTTTTCAAATGAAAAACCCACAGCACAGCACCTTATTGATTGCAGCTGGAAGTCACCATGGCAGGCCGTTCCCACTTGCAAATATTTTGCCTGACACGTCAGGGAACAACAGCTCCAAACAAGCTGTGCCAGCCACAACACTGGGACAAATAGTGCCTGCTCCCAGAGTTCGCCCTGTGCCTATGAAGGGGCCACCACCTCACCTCCAGCCCCCAGCACTGCCAAAGCGACCAAGGAGAGGGAACAGAGAGACCATAAGGCTACGATATTGGGAGCTGTGCCTGTCCCCATCATTACTTGGCTGCTACATTCATCAAGGCAACCTTTTGGTGCAAGATGCTGTGTTCACACCACCCGCAGCAATGGCCAGAAAATACCCCTATTCCAGCCATACGATGGCTTTCTTCCACTTAACCCCCGTGGCTTCCCCAAGAACCTCTCCTTTTATACCTTCAAACATGTATTAAAGGCCGGTGAGGGACGCATGGCAGGGTGCGGGATGGAGGGCAGGTGCAGGTGGGGGCAGCCCCACAGCGACTCTCCCTTGCCCCACGGAGCAGGTAGTCAGCCATCAGGGCGCTCCCCACTCACGGCCCCTGAGCACCCCATTGTAATTCTTATCGGGCTGTTGCACATTTTTCACTCAAGGTGGCAAAACGCCCAGGACTGCCAGGCTGCCAAACTTTCTGCTAAAAATACCGCTCAGACACTTTTCAGACTGGGCTCATGAAAGGAAAGAAAGAGCAAGCGTATTCTGGTTGCAATGGAAGTGACGTGGAATAAGGCAGGGGAAGAGAGAAAGGGAGAGGGAGACAGAGGGAATGAGGTGGCACGAAGGCTGGAGGGCTGCCCATGGCAAGTCAAAGCCAGGCTGAGCCTGAGGGAGGTGTTTGCCATCCCCAGGGGTGCTGAGTAACGTCACTGGTGCTCCATCCTGCTCCCCCTTCTTACGCTGCAGAAAATGTTTGTTCTTGCCATGCTTCCTGCTTGTGCTGCCACCGGTATGGCAGTAAAAGAGGGAGCACCCACTGGGATGTGCCCCAGCAGTGTTGCAGACCTGGCATAAGGGACAGGGGGACCAGGGTGAGGGCAGGAGGAAGACCGAGAGACCAAAGGAAGCCTAAACACCTTAGGGTGAAGGTGATCTGGTATGGAAAAGGAGGGAACTTGAAAAGTTGGGAGAGCACACACAGCAGTGCATACAGAGCTTGGGAAAGGACTGAAAGAAAAGGGAGAGTGATGCTGGGTGGGTGGCAGGAGAAGGGGAGAGGAAAAGATGAAAAAGAAGAACAGGAAAGAAAAGAACAAAGGATAATAAAACACTCTTATAGCATGAAAATCCCCATGCCTCCCCATTCTCTATCAAGCGGGACGCCATTAGCTTGAAGATCCCTGGAGAGATCCATATTTTGTGAGTCCTGCACAGTGACACAGTGAATTTCCATTAAGTGTAACTGATTATGTTTTATCAATATTGCAAATGGAAGGAGCAATTTGGGAGGGCAGGGGACAGTTAGGAAGGGGCTTACGTTTTTGAGAGTCAGGACCAACTATAACACACCTTGCTTTTCTTATTTTTAACATATGCCTCTATGTTTAAACTGTATGAGAACTGAAGAACCTTCAGTAACACAGCCTGTACTTCTCTCTGACCTTGCAGATAACCATGAACCAGCTCCCTAATTGCTGTTCCTGGTGGCACTTCACAAGCTTATGCTAAATTTAACAAGGAGGAGGAGAACAATCTGACTGAAACTTTTCTAACATTTCTTTCCTGTGGCAGAGGGAAGGACTGGACATCTAGGAGGATTTGAGTCACGGTATGCCTCCTATAGAGGGCAACAAAAGTGCAAGAGATACAGAAATAGCCAGAGAATCCAAATCTACTTTAGGGAGTTAAACCAACAGAAGCCTAGAGCCTGCATGCACTTACATCAGCATATGCATGTCCATACAGCCGTAACAAAAATAATCCCAGGTTTCTGTGTTGCTGGTCACAGTCCCTGTGCTTCGGGTCCTGCCACACACACACGTGAGGTTGGTATGACTGGAGAGAACCCAAGGCATAAGGAGTCTCTCCTTGGCTGGGGTTCCTTCTGCCCCACCATCCTGGGGAGACCCCCCATGGTAGGAAGGATGTGAGGCAGCAGCTGGGTCCACAGGGACAACATGCAGCTCCTGGGAGCTCAGCACCGGCCAGGGCAGCATTCCTGGCACACAGGCACGCACACACCCAGCACCGGTCCAGCCTCGGTGCCAGAACATACCACTGACGTACTATAGCTGCTAAAGGGTATTTTCTTTTCAATTTTTTAGGGTTTTTCCTTTCCCAGTTCTGTCCCTTCTGGCCTGGTATGTTCCACACTTGTGATATGTCAGAGGAAGCAGATGTTGCCCTGACCACAGAAATTGCCACAAAGTTTAATTTTATTAGTCTCTTAAGGAAAAGACTCTTGGCATCTTTCACAAGCTCCATATGCCAGCCTGAGAGCTTCAGATGACACCAGACAAAAGCCTTCCCTTGGGAGGATCACAGTGTATCCAAAGAAAGACCTTACAAGGGGAGACATCAGACCAGCTTGAAATTACCTGCTTACTGAGTTAGTACTGCAGGGGAAACCAAACCAAACCAAACCAAACCAAACACAACAAGAAAACCCCCAATCAAACAAACACCAAAACTCAAACAGAAAAAAAACCATCCTACCAGAAACACAAAGAAAATAAAATGAAAGTTGTAACTATCAGAATATTCACTGATCGAATAAAAGGGGCTATAAAAGTCTGTTTAGAATTGATGTCAAATTTGGTGGGCAACTTGGAGCCCTGGAAAGTCCTTCATGAGCAGAAACCTGGATTTAATTACTTCTCACTCTGGTGCCCGTCTTTCTGATACCTCCTCTCCCTTCCACCAAGCTTCTCAGGCCAGGGATTGTTTCTTACTTCGGTTTTGCCTGTTCCTGGGGCAGTGAAGTTTGGTTACCTCTCCCCTCTGAGCAGTGGCAGCAGGAGCAGCAACAGCAAAACAAACCTTTGGGCACTCTGGATGTCAACAAGCACTGCTGCTGACTCTGTCGACAGAGCGGAGACTTTGTACCGCATCAGAGACCAGGCTGTTGTGTCTTTTCCAATTGTTTTGTATTGCTTGGCTTTGGAAAAGAGGAGAAACACGTGACTTACAGGGACATGGGAGAATCCTATGCACATTTCAGTAAAGCAAAAATTTGCAGTAAAGCAAAATTTATCTCTTCACAGGAGATGAAGATTTGGTGTGGGTAGAATTGCAGTGAGCACGGTGAATGCGGCAAGGAGGAACAGAGCAGAAACAAATCAGTTCACAAACAGAGGAAAGATAAAAAGGTGATGCAGATAATCCAGTTCAAGAAAATATGGACCAGCTTCTGAGAGCTACCTGAGCTGGGAAAAAAAACATACAGCAGCTTGTGCAGTACATGACAGATGAAAACCCAAACTGGTCTGAAGGATTAGAAAGCCACATCATTCTAGGTACATATGGGCCAGATGTTACCATGGTAGTGAGAGAAGTCACTTCAACTTTTCAGGAAATATTTAAAGGAAGGCTCTGTTTCCCAGTGTGTGAGGGACAAGGCTATGGAGGACGTGTTGAGGGAAAGAGCTATGGATAAGCTTCACATGGGAGAGGAGCATTTAATAATTCCTGCTCGTATTGCAGAGAGCCTGTTATCCATTTATTTTTCCTGAAAGAGCATTCAGCCTTCAAATAGTGTAGGAAACACCGATTAAGGCAAACAGCCACACTCCTTCAATGCAAGGAAGTGGGCTGTCAGCAGTTAGACTACCTGCACTATGTTTTCTCCCAGAAGTTGATGTGTAAAACCATCCAGCTAAAAACTCAAACTCCTGCCCAGGCACACCGGACATTTTCCCACCTTCCCCTCCTGCCTGAGTGTGCCTGTGTGTGTGGCTGCCAGCTGGGTCTGCAGCATGGGGAGAGAATATGAGCAGGTGGCCCAGGATAGCGATTCCAGGGTGCTGCCTTAAAGTGCCATGTATTCAACAAAACATCTGAACTGAACATCATCAGTACTTTAATGAATAAGAAACGCAAAGATTCGGGTCTAAAGGGTCTTTCCTGTCTCTAGCCATATGTGGATGCACTGGGATGTAGTACCTGACAGAGCCTATGTGAATGTTTGGTTTAATTTCTGCTGGAATCCAGGCTAGAGAAATTACCTCAGATGGCAGACAGGAAAACAGCAATATTGGTAGAGTTTGACCAAAACTGGGGCCTTAGAACAAAAAAATACAGCTCTTGACATCTGCTCATATTCCCTGTGTTCCTTGCCAGCACTGGCTCTGCTGCGGAAAACTGAAGAAGCTCTAACTCTAGTGCAAGCAGTGGTGGGAATTTTTGCCCAGAATTAACTGGTTAATAATAATCTTTACATTTTTCCTCACTGCTGTGTTCCAGGACACTTGAATTAACAATTCGCCAAGCATGTTCACTTTGAATGACTTCATTGAAATCAGGACAAACTCAAACAGAAGCCCTATAAAAAGCCAGAGCTTTATCGTGTGCTCGGTGGTGGCAGCAAGGAGGCCTGTGGGAAGGAAACAATACCCGTCTGAGTGGAGCGACGGTTTATCTGCTTGCCATCAGAACAGGCCAGTCATGTTGTTTTTCCGCTCGTTCACCATGTAAGCCAGCTCCGGTGTACAGTACCAGCCTGAGCAAAAGCCCGCGGCTGGGTCCTTCTGTTTGTGGGGCTTGCTGACATAAGGTGGAGTTGGGGTTATTGTGGTGTGGGACGTTTCCTGCCGTGGCCGCTGATAACCGCAAATCCCAGCAGCCTTACAGGCTCCCTTTGTTTGCCGGTCCAGGACCTGAGCTATGTATAGCCCGCACCCGCCCAGCCTGGGGCAGGCACGCTCGCATCCCTGTGCCTGAGGATGCTTTGCTGCACACTGATTGTTTCCCCGGCGAGCTGGGTATGCTGAAAACCTTTCTACACACCGAGTCCAGCTGAACTTTTTACCTCCAGAAGAAAAGGAGGAGTCTGAGGATGGATCTGTGTGGGGCAGTCCCAGCCGTCGAGCACACATTCTTTCACACCAGAAGTAAAAGGATTCAATTGGCTGCTAAAACCTGGCTTCATTTATACCAGCTGAGGTGTAAATGAAGACCTTGCCACGAAAATAGCATTAAGCTCGCTTTGTGTTGTCTGTCTCCGTGTGGACAGTGACAGGGTGACACCTCCATGTCAGCATGTGTCCCCTGCCCGTCCCCCTGCCCGTGCAGTGTCAGTGTGGTCGTGCCAGCCGATGCGTGTGGTGACATGACTCTGTGTGTGGCTCTCATGAGGAGAAAAGCGGTGCAGGGGATGTGTTTTCATAAAGAGGTGATACAGGAGTAGGTGTGGACAGTCGGTCAGGAGAAGGATGAAGTGTGGGGATGCGGGAGAGGGGAGCGCAGGCACTGGAAGGTTTGAGCACCAGCTCCCAGGACATGGGCAGCACAAAGGCACTGCAGCAGGCAGTGCAGAGAGAGAAGGACTGCTCTGGGAAAATGCTGGAGCAGCAAAGGGGTAATACACAACACAGTGCAAAACCAAAGGGTGTAGAGCCCCAAAAGAGTTGCCCTGAATCCAGGGCTCTCTTCCAAGCTGTGCCACCTACCTGCTGCAGGATCACCCCAGGGACCAAGCTCTGCCTAGTGCTGAGTGCACACTGCAGCAGGGAAGTAAATTAAATGCTCCAGGGCTGTCCCTGGTCCCAAAGCCTGCCAGCCCAGTGTCGTTTGCAGCCATATGGTCAGTTCTCATACCTCTAAAAGCAGACTTGCCACAACCAATGTGCTCAGTTGTCACAGCTGCTGCACATACCTTAAACACTCTAATCACAGAGTCACAGAATAGTTGGGGTTGGAAGGGACCTCTGGAGACCATCCAGTTCAACCTGCCTGCCAAGGCAGGGTCACCTAGAGCAGGTGACACAGGAATGCATCCAGGTGGGTTTTGAATGTCTCCAGAGAGGGAGACTCCAGGACCTCCCCAGGCAGCCTGTTCCAGTGCTCTGCCACCCTCAGCGTAAAAGATCTTCCTCATGCTCAGGTGAAACGTCCTGTGTTTTAGTTTATGGCCATTGCTCCTTGTCGTATTGCTGGGCACCACTGAAAAGAGTCTGGCACTATTGTCTTGTCACCTCTTGTTTTTGAGGTATTTATATGCATTAATGAGATCCTCTCTCAGTCTTCTCTTCTTTAGACTAAACAGGCCCAGCTCCCTCAGTCTCTCCTCATAAGAGAGATGCTCCAGACCCTTCATCATCTTGGTGGCCCTTGGCTGGACCCTCTCCAGTAGCTCCTTGTCTTTCTTGTACTGAGGAGCCCAGAACTGGCTCAGCACTCAGCTGGACACAGCACTCCAGATGTGGCCTCACTAGGGCCAAGTAGAGGGGGAGGATCACTTCCCTTGACCTGCTGTCCACACTCTTCCTGATCCACCCCAGGAACCCATTGGCCATCCTGGCATCAAGGGCACACTGCCAACTAATGGTCAATTTGTCACCCACCAAGATTTCCAGGTCCTTCTCAGCAGAACTTCTCTCTAGTAAGTCAGCCCCCAATGTATACTGGTATTTGGGGTTATTTCTGACCAGGTAAGGACCACGCTTGTCGACCCATCCTGCCATGCCATCATAGATGGCATGACCAGTCAGATTGGTCAAGCATGATTTCCCCTGGATGAATCCATGCTCACTACTCGTGATGACCTTCTTTCATTCTACATGCATGGGGATGACCTCCAGAACAGTCTGTTCCCTCATACTTCCAGAGATGGAGGTGAGTCTGACTGGCTGTTAGTTTCCTGGATCCTCCTTCTTGCCCTTTTTGAAGATGGGGGTAATATTGGGTTTTCTGTAACCACTGGGCACCTCTCCTGTTCTCTGTGATTTTTCAGAGATGGCAGAGAGTGACTTAACAGCAGAAGCTCAGGGAGGTGATAACTGGCGTGGGCCAAAACCATGCAGAGGCAGTGCTAACAATTCAGTGATACAGAACAGCTATATCCTGGCCTCATTTAATTTATTGGCATAGATGTTGCTGGTTACATGGAATCCTCTTTCCTTTTTTAGATCCTTTGTGTTTGGGTGACAGCCCAGACTGGGTGCTCCCTAAGCTGCCCCGTACTTTCCACATCCAGGCCCACCACCAAAGCACACAGATCATCGTTCCCACTCAGGCAGGCTCTGCTGCCCTGACACCTCATTGTACCAGCTGCAAGAGACAGGGCTGGTGCTGGAAAGATCTCCTTGGTCTGTAACCTTCTTTGGTGCAAGGCAGAGGGCCAGAATCCCTTCCATCAGCTGGGCATTGGGACCATGCTGCAGGGAGCACCAGTCTCAGAGCAAGTAGAGGGGGCAGCATAACTTCTTGAAGACGGGCGACCCCCTGGTTTCAGGTTCGGTGCTGATACTTGGCAGGGAGGTGTTAACAAGCAGCAGTATTTTACCTGGACTCACATGAAGCCTCAGCAGGCTGTGCCCTGTGGCTATGCTGTGCTGCTGAAACAAATGGCAGTCTCCCTGAGCACCCCAGGGGGCTTACTAGGTGTCCTGGTGATACCTGTTATCCCAGCATGAAGAATATCTCCTCTCCACCCCACCTGGTGAGCAGACCTGCTCTTCTCAGAAGATGAGGCTGCCCAACAGCACACATGGAGAGGAAAAAAAATATTGCTGGCTCCCTGTCCCTTACCCCAGTACCCTGGCTGCTCACTGAAAACCTGTCTGTGAGATGGTTCTGGTGTGGGTCTGTGCATGACAGAGCAAAGAGTGTGGGAGGAGTAATTAATTCAAACCAGGGCTTCAAGGTCTTGGTGGCTACACCTTACTGCGCCTGAGATATGATTCACTTCTTGCCTCCACAAGTAGCTCAGCAGCTCCTGTTACTGCTGGTACAGAGCTGGTACAAACTGCGGGATGCTACATTCTTCCCACAGCAAGACAAACTAATGTGCCCTCCAGGTAGGAAGCACTGAAGACTTTCACTTTTATACATATTTGCTTCACTGCATTCACACCAGCTTGGGAAAAGAGCAGTAATAACATCAGCTATCAATGTCTGCCTCCCATAATCAAATATCCTGCTCCCTGTGAACCTCAGACACCACGAAATCAACATTGCTACTCCAGTGAGACTGCAAGGCAGGAAAACCCCCCATCTCCTGAGCAAATTCAAGTGAGAAAATAATCTGAATAATGTGTCCTGCTTGCCTCTATCTGCAGCTGCGATGCCTCACACTCACAAATAACCCAGCCATGTGAATCAGACCAGATCCCATTTAACACAAATGTTAATTTATCATGTGTTTCATCTCTCTTAAATGTTCATTTCAGTGCTGGTGGATCAGACAACATCCACATCTTTCATTTGGCTCAGTGTTTTTCCACCTCTTTGAAAGCTCAGGGATTTCATTCCTCTCTTTGAATTTGTCATAGAGTTTGCCCAATCTGGGCACTGCCCTTCTCTCTGAGTTTGTCCCCCTACCATTTGTGGGGACAAACCTCTATGCCCTAAGGATGCTGCTTCACACATGGCAGTGATGTGGTGGTGGCAGAGGCTGGAAAAGGTCTTGGGAAAAGGATGTGGCAAACACAGCTAAGACAAAGCCGCTCTCATATGAAGTCTGTAACACTAATGGCATAGTGAGTTAAACCTTGGAGATTTCTCTTACTTGAGCAATGGTTCCCTGTGCCATGCCAGAGTCCAAGCTGTGGCATGGGCATTGGATATTCTTCCCCCATCCCCAAGGCCCTTCCATCAGCCAAAGGTGTTCACTGAGTAGTTTGCATGGAGCACAGACCCTTTGAACCCCATCTTGAAGGCAGTTTTTTGTGTGTTACCACACCAGTGAGAGAATGCTCTCCCTCCAGCCACATTTGAGCTGGAACTTGTACCCCAGTTTTGCTAGAGCCCGGCAAGCTCCTCTGACGAGCCAGCTGTGCTGGCCTGCACACCAACCACAGAGGGCACAAACCAACACATAGAATGGAGCAGGGAATAAACAGGCAGAACATAGATGGCTGGAAATGTACAGGCTGGGACTGGAGCAGTTTCACTGGCTGCGTGTGGTTTGGCAGGGCTATGCTGGTAAGAAACAGCACAGGTTCAATGCTGCGGAGCAATGAAGACTTGGGAGGGAGGGAGAAGCCTCAGATTAAATCCCCGTGGAAGCAGGGGAGCATGGGTACAATAAGCTAGACCCAGGGTGACATCTCAATCAAGGCCAAACACCCCATCCATCTCGCTGTGCTAGTCACTGCCGGCAAATTTTTCTCTCTGTGAATATTCTACCCGGCTCCCTCAACTCACCCGGATAATGGCATTTCTATTCCAGTTGTTTAAACTAACAGCAGCACAATTCGCAGCCAGCGGCTTCTGCCGTTTTGTGTTCATTTGCTTAATCAACATTCACCCCCTGGTAAGTGACTTTCAGAGAAAACTGTCACCGGCAGACAATGGGCTGGCAGTTAACAGCAGCAGTTCTGTGTCTAAATGTTTGCAGACGCTGGGGTAAAATGTCTCAACCCAAATTTATAAGGACAGTCACCTCCCCGCGGTGCGTGGGGCGGGAGAGGCAGCAAGGGGATGAGGATGCCTTTTCCTTCTTCCCTGTCCCTGCGCTACGAAGGTCGGAAAAAAGCGTCTCCAGGCGGTGAAGCTCAGCGCTCCTGCTGATGCTCGGCCTCCCGCCCTCCCCTCGCCTTGCACCGACAGGGAGCTCTTTCTCCAAAGGACATGACTCTGCTTTGGAATACTGCTGCAAACATCCATGCTGCCTAGGCTCGACAGCCCCCGTGCCACCAGCAGCTCCCTGGCATCTTCCCCAAACCTCAGAACTTCATGAGAATAATTTGCCTCCCTTTCTGCGGCTCACTTAAAACATTTATTTTGACAATGAAAGCGATTATTAATTCCATCCATTGATTTATTTTTCCTAAAAACCCATTGTTACCCCCTAAATGTGCATGATAACTTGCCATTTGAGATACCAGCAAGTGGTTTATAGACTTGTCTACCAGGAAAAGCCATGTCAGTTTATAAACAGGCTGGTTAATGTGGCTCCCTTCCGGCAGTGTCCTTATTTTGCTTTGACAGTAAAGCTTGATAGTGTTTAAACTTTAGACAAATCATTACTTATGTAAATCAATACAATTTTCTCGTGCAGCTGAGACCTCACGTCTCCTGGTTTTGATCATGCTGCACAAGTACTATACACCAGCAGGTCGTCCAGAAGCTACTGTTGGATGACAGACTCCTTTTCATCCTTCTAATAAGGGTGAGGTCCTGAAATGTGAACTGGTATGTCTTTCCTGAAACTTTTAGGAGAGTCTTTTAAAAAAAGGTCTCTACTTGCATGCCTTAGGAAAATGAAAAATACATTTCTAATCTTCCTGACTGTACAGCAAACCTCGACAGACAGATCTTCCAAAGATTCAAAAGCCAGAAAGAGAAAAATCGGGAGTGTCTTGGATTTTTCTCTGTTTCTTCAGGTTTGCAAGAGTCTCCACCTCCTTAAGCCAGACGTGATTGCTGCATGTGTGAGGCTCTGGCAGCGCAATCTGGCAGCCTGGGCTCCTGTAAGGTGATGAAGCTCCAGGTTTTACATAGCTTGAGAAAACAGTGTCTGTTTTTTACCACTAGCGTTTCTCACACAGCATATATTAAAATGAAAGCCAAGAGGTTGTGCTGACATAAATCACCCTTGCCTGCTCATAGAGACCTTGCCTACCCCAAGACCTGTGGCCCTTCAGATGCCCTCTCCCTCCCTCTCCCCAGTAACACCACCAAGACCCTGCTCTCCTGGGGGTCTTTCCCTAGGGACATCCCAGGGATATCCCCTCCCAGGACCGACTGGCAGATTGATCCCAGCTCCACGACCCGGAGCGGTGAGCCTTGCAGCACACCATGCATTTTGGGAAGGTAAATACACAACCAAAACATCCAAGCTGCGGGGCAGCTTGACCTTCGAGCGACCCTTAGCCTGACCTAACACTGGTCACTCTCACCAGCAGATTTGTTTATCTTGGGACCTGGAGCCTCCCAACCTGAAAGCACCGGGTTGACTCCCAGCTCCAAGGCCTGCCAGCGCTGGCTGCCAGCCCCCATTAGAAATGCCCAGCGAGATGCAGATTTTATTTTTAGCCCCATCCCCACAACCTCATGCTAGGCAAGTGGCTTCAATCCTGCTAGAAAAACCTTGTTAAGTTAAGTTGGAGTGTGAGCCTCTTCCCCTGCCTGCAGACCAGCTGTTGGCATTCACTCGGGAAACAGCTCCTAGAGGGACTTTTCCTTTCTTCAAAGATTGGAGAAAATTTTGCGCAGGGGTTTCCTCTCTTCCGGCTGGAGAACTGCAGTACGGACTAGGAAGCAGTTAGGGCAGCAGATGCAAAAACGGGGGGAGATTTTTTTTTTTTTACCACGGGAGAGCAGAACAAGGGGGTGGGGGGTGGCGGGGGGCGGCAGCAGGACACATCATTTCGGGAATGTCTGCTATCCCAGAACTGAGTGGAAACAACCCATCTGAAATATGCAGAGCCATTATCAGGCCAAGGCTTAAATAAACTTTACTGTCCATTCAGTGATCAACCTCCCTGGGAGCCACCGGCTCCATTCATCACTGTCACCTTTTCAAAGTGACTGTGATGACAGTTCATGATCATTAACTAGTAATGGTGTGCTTTGCATTAACAGGAGGGCACATCAAACGAGAAGGCTCGCAAGCTCGAAAGTTAACTAAATTATATAATAAACATTCTCCAGCTAACCATGTACAGATGGTGACAAAAGGTGGGACAAAGTGGCATTCAGGAGAAAGCAAGGAGTGGGAGGAGTGGGAGGATGCGTCGTGAAGAAGAAGCACTTTGGCACCTACTGGGTCACTCTGTTTACTATTGATTAGGAATAGCAAAACATGGCTCTCCAGCCAGAGGGACCAGAGCTGTTTGCTGAAGTTGCAGAATTTTTACTGTCAGAAAAGTAGCTTTAAGATTTCACAGATCTGTCATGGCCATGGGCTTTTTTCTGCATTTTGTCTTTTTTTCCTCAAATGGTATTCATTGCGGGCAAAGCCGAGGCGCTCCAGGCACAGTTTGGATGGGGAAGATTGAAAACTGAAAAGAAAAGGGTGTGTGGAGTGAGATTTCAAAAATTTCCTTCATCTCAAAAGGCTGGGATGGCTCGTCACCGCTTCCTGCTGGCACAGAACATCAGGCTCCTGTGCAACTTCAGTGTGTGCTCGAGCCAGAAGTGCCCATGCTTGATCAGGCCCACCAGCTCAGCTGGTTCAGGGAAAACAGCCTTGTTCAGAGAATAGCTTGGGAGGCAAGAGCTCCTAGCACAATTCCCAGTACAATCCCTACTGACTGAGAAACTTAAAAAAAAAAAGAAAAAATTTATTTTTTCCATCTATTCACAAGCAAAAAAAGAAAAAAAAAAGTCATAAATCTATTTTAGCACAATTTATTTTATTATACTTGTAACCAGATCTTTCACGCAGACAAAAATGGTGCCTAGAGTTGGGTTCTTAAGTCCATAATTCAGCACATTAAGGAAATGGAAATATATTTTAACTGAGACTTCAGCAGGAGCTGCTGAATGCTCAGGGCTTTTGCAAAAGTCCAGCAAAATTCCAACAAATGCACTGCAGCAAAGGGTTCTCCTACCCTAGACTTCAGCAGCCTCTCTACTTAAATGCTTAACTATAGATTTTAAAGGGTTTAGTAATTTTTTAACCATTCATCTTAATGCTTTAAATTAGTGCATGGCTACAGTCAGGCAGACCTTTGTGTTCCCTATGACTTAGAAATTGCAAAAAAATTCATCAGTCACTAACAGATTGTCTTCCTTCTCCACACCTCAGTCCCTGTAACAGTCTCTCAGATTATGTACTTCACCAGCATTTACCCCTCTTTCATATCTATGTCTTCACAGAAAAACGTCCCAGGAAAGGTAATCTGGTCTCAGCTTTTATCCTAACCTAAATAGTCCCTGGAGGGGAGGAAAGGGAAAGAAGACGGCCTTATGTGGGGAGTGTTGTCAGAATTCCGATTTTAAATAGAGGCTTTTAGATTTGGGTCATCCACTGTTTGGGTGCATAATTTTGAAAGCATGTGGCTTGACTGTCCAGGGTGCCCAGAGCTCCCACTTGTGTAAGGCAGGGACAAAATGTACCGGGTGGGTGGGAACTCCCTGGCAGTTAGGTCACTCGTGCTCCCAGGGAGCTGAGAAACCTGCAGAAGGAAGGTCCTGTCCAAGTGTTTGAGCAGACAGATTGCACTTCAGAGCATGATCATCTGCTGCTGTCACCTGCCCCGTCCCAGAAGTTGCTGGGCCCCCACACCAGAGCAACAGCAGGAGAACATGAGCTCTCCCATCTCAGCAACATTCCTGTTGGCTCCAGCTGCTGACAAAAGGAGGGCTGCTCCAGTACAGCAAGCTGTGAACTGCTTTGACTGAGACACAGCTCTGCCTCTGCCCCTGCTTGAATCAGCACCTCGGGGAAATGGGTAGAGCAGGCACTATCGGCATCTCTGGCCACCTGAGCGCTTTCCCTCCCAAGGCACAAGCTGAAGCCCTTTGCGTTCCCCTGCCACTGGGATCACTTTGTCCCCAGCCTTCCTGGGTCTGTCCTATTCTGAATGGATGTCCTATCCTGGATGAAAGACTATGCCTAGTCTGGGTCTTGTATAGCACTGGCTGTCTGAGCACCCCCATGCTGTATTCAAGCCACACAGAACAGCAAAAACAGTTGTCAGATGCTAAGGCAAAACATGATGTGATGTCAGCAATTTACATAAGGAGGCACGGGTTTGGCAACACCCCCCTTCAAGGCTGAGGAGATGAGAGAGAACCTTAAATTCCCCTACAGCTGCCCTTTTCTCCTTTAAGCAGCAGGAAAAGAAGTGACAGTGTCCAAACGCTAGCAAGCCAGCTAGGACACCCACTGTCTTTCACCCCTCCTCTCATGCTCTGCCAGGATCACAGCTGGGCTCTGCCGCCTGCTCAGCACAGCATTTCTCCTTGGGAATATGTTGGGACACCAAGCATATACTGTCCTACAAGGGACGAAAGCCTTTCAGAAATCAGATAGAATGAAGAGGCTGCATTATTTTCTCAGGAGATTTATATTTCTTGTGGGATGTTGCTTAACAGATCTTTCTGTCCCTTTTCTGTGGTCCTAGAACAATGTTTCTGACAGAATAGAAAAGCAGAAAACTACAACTGGCTTACGATTTTTTCTTTTATACATGCAGATGTTTCATAAACATATTTAAAACAACAATCCACCCTGGGAACATAGTGGGCAAGAGAGGCAATACAGACGAGGACTGCTGGGTCCTAGTCCAGGCCCCATCAGTTGTCACTTGTGTCATCTCGCCTGAGTGACAGCAGGATTACTTTGTGCTTCTGTGTCCTGCCTCTTTTGCTGTTACCTTTCTTTAGATAATGAGCACATCACAGGGCAGGAAGGCAGGAAATGATTATTTTAAAATGTTTGTGCAGCGTCCAAAATAATGAGGACCCTATGAGTGACGGTCTTGCAAATGAGATGCTTTGTATTTTAGCATCAACATAGTCTTTCAGGCAGCCCTAATGCTGATAGTGAATGGGAGCTGATGAACTCAGATGGACTCTCAGCAAAAGCAAACAAACAAACAAAAGCTGAGCCATAGTGTAATATTAACCATATGCCCCACAGGGGATTGACAGAGATTTTGCACTTATTCCTGAAGGTCTGTGCTGGACTAAAGGTTACCATATGCCATAGGAATGCTCTGCAAACACCAACAAGTGGCCATGAAAGTTGAAAACTTGAAGTTACTATACAGTCAAAGGTGGTTAACTGAAGTTTCTACAACCTGTTTGCCCAGGTATATAGAGCATTCAACTGCTTAGTTACAAGAGATGTTAGCTTTTCTCCTCACACATGACTGACTAATTTTCTACATACCATTCAAAAGAAAATGCAAATACAAGTGGTTTTCAAACAGAACAGTATTTCTTCTCTGGTGTGGCCTCTACAAACCTTTACGAGTTCTACAATGACTGGTCAGGAAGAGAGGTTCAAGAGCCATAGCCGAGTGGCTCAGAAAGGAAAGGGAATAGAGTCTTTAGCAGGAAAAGCAAACTCTGATATTGTCAGGAACTGTTTTCTGGTTATGCTGTAAGGTCTCCATCTATTTCACAATCAGTTAACTCCTTCCACACACCTCACACACCAAGAAACTTCCCTCAGCCTCTGATATGGGTAAGGGCATGTGATAAAGACTGTATTTGCCAGAAATGCTCTACTCCTTTATGTGTTATGGACATTTTATCTTACAGAAAGAGCAAGAATGCAGATGGACATCAAGGAACAGGGATCCATGGAGGCTACATTTAACAGTCACAAATGCTGATCTGTCATTCCTCAAGGACTGTGAAACAGGAACAAGAAAAGTGGGGCATGCAAGCACATCAGAAGCATGAATGAGATTTGGTTTATACCATCACATAATCAACAGAAAGGGAAAGAAAATAGCTGTATTGATCTGCCAATATCTCCTGAAGGGAGCTGTGTTCAAAGTGGAAGATGCTCCTCTGTGTGAAAGTGTCTCCCTATTCACAAAACTTAGATGAAAGAACATGCTGAGAAAGAACATGCGGTGGAAGGCAGAGTGGGAATTAAGACTTCCAACAGTATTATCCAGCCATTCTCCTACAGTCTTCATTCAAAAGCAGGAGGTGATTTAGGTTTTTAATTTCACCAGAGTTCATTGAAACCCCTCTGCCCCCCCCTCTGTGAGCAGCTGAATAATCTTTCACAAAATGCCTGCCCTGGTGTATTAAAGCAGCTAATCCAAACCACTGGTTTCTTTGGAAACATCTGCCCCCACACACACTTGATTCCTTCTTCCCAAACAAAAAACCCCAAAAACCCAAGAAAACAAAAAAATTACAAAGCCATTTCCACTTGGTAGGAGATATGAGAGACATCACTAGTAAGGTGACTTGAGGAGGAAAGCATGTCAAAAGTAATTTAATTAATCCAGAAAGACTGGAAAAGACAGGGTGCATGATTCTGTTGCTAAGCTTTTCTCTAAAGGTATGGGAAACATAGGCAGCAACCGAGCAAAAGGGAAAAGGGAGCAAACCCTAAATACTGAAAGCTGGAAGAAAAGCGTTTCCTGCTGTGCTCCATTGCAGATTAGATCCCTGCAGCTGGAATTCCCACTTCCCACTTTCAGGAAAAAAGCTCCAAACATAGAAAATGGCAAGCTCAGTGCTGACTAGGAGGCAGGTCTGGTTAACGTTATGAAAGGCACTGTATTTCCCTTCCCCCGGCCTCTTCAAGGCCCGGAGATTTGTGTGCAAAATAACTCCAGTTTCTCCCTGTGGTCAAAGTCTGGTGTTTTATTTATTTGCGGTCAGTAATGCTGGACTTCTGTCATATTTTGTCGTGGTACTCTATTATTTAATAAAGTCCCATGGAAACTGGCCAATGCCTTTGCTTGATAGGGGCTACTTTCTGACATTGCACCTGGCCACGTTTTTTATTGAGAGAAGAATTAAAAGTACAAGAAATTGGTTTCTAGCCCAAAGGAAGGGGAACTGTCAACCCTTGCAGTGGGCCTTGGTTTCTTTTTTTAATACATTAGATGAATATTGCTGCCTATGCCACAGAGCACTTGTGTGTATATATGAAGCTGCTTTTAAATCCTCTTAAACATAACACACCTCGGTGACTTTCCCCTGTGACCAAAGCCATAGTGTGCCCAGCCACTGCTTAAGAAAGCCTTGGGTTTTATGCATTCTAAAAGTCCAGAGACTCCTCGAACAGCTCCTTATTCCCCTGTCCCAGGGAGGCAGCTCAGCTCTTGCAGTCCCTTATGCTGAGAACCACCCACTGTAATCAGATTTTAAAGCCTTTCCTCAAGATCAAGACCTTACCACTGCTCACCACCAGCCTGGAGATTTCATTACTGTCCAGCATTACTAGACTTTTAGGATGGAGGTGTAATGCAGCAGCACCGTAATACCAAGTCCTGCAATTGCAGGGATGAAGACAGTGTGAAAACAGGGACCTCTCTGCCTTCTTAGTGAGAACATTTCAAGACAGCAGCTACTGGGCCTGGGAAAATAAACCAGGGGTATTAGACAAGAGAAAATTATAAACTGTTGAAGTGCTGGAGTACTTCCAGGTATTCAAACAGGTAATAGATTTGTTTAAATAAGTGGAAATAGTTTCAAAACGTCAACTTTGCCACATTGTCTAGCTTCTCCTTTCTGGTCTAGCTCCAGTCTAGGAGGTTTCTTAATGCATGAGCTCAGAGAAAAACACCTACTGCAGAAACATAGCAAAATCCACAGGATTTCAGCAAGGGGATTTTCAGCTGGCGCATGTCTAGTGCTTTCATGACTTCCTGTTGGGCAGATAGCTCTGAAGAAATGCTGATATGACCTACTGCCCAAATAGCATCAAGGAACTATGCTATGCATAGACTGTTCAATTCTTGACAATCCAAACTCGTATTTTGGCCAAAACTTTACAGCTAATTTCAACTAAGTAGGTGACACAATAGAGCAGTGAACCTAATGACTCCCAAAACCCATCAATATACAACTCTCTCTATATATATACACAATACCAACCAACAAATAAATGAGAAATAAAAAAGGATAATTATATTCCATCTAGGATGCAGCACATAAGTATATTTGCATCTCAGGGGAATGACAGCATTTCAAACCTATGTGGACAACCCGTTGCTCCCCACATGGTTTATTTTAAGACTTTTTACTGTCTCAATATCCAACATTAATTTGCAACAAGGCCTGCTATCTAAGTATTTCCAAAATTGTTTTTTTTATCTCTGCAGCCCTGGCTGGGACAATAATAATATACTCATGAAGTACAACTGTCTACCCGAAGATATTTTATAATATAACTCACTGTTTCTGTAGATGTTGTCCTTGAATGAGAGTTATCAGAAAACAAGGCAGACAGTGATTATTGGATACTCACGAGAAATGTTCCTGGTAAGGAGATGGCGCAGATGTCCGAGTTCTCATCAGCGTTCACACACGTCAAGACACTCCCCTTTGTTTATGTGAATGATCACAAATTGGCTGCAAGATGTAGACCATTTTGTATTTAGCTCAGCATCCTACGAAACTGAACCTTGGGCAAGCCAAATTTGACAAACTGAACTCGTAGTTAGTAAGTTCAGCAAAGCTTGAGAAAAATATACAGCTGTATAAAGGGAAGAACAAGGGAGAGAGAAGCGAAGAGAGAGAGAGATTGAGAAAGAGAGAGTGATCTGGAGAGACCAGCATGGTTCACTCATGGAACAGCTGAAGCTTGAAGAATCCCCTCCAGCAAAAGCTGATGAAAATCTGATCCAGTTCACTCCATTGCTCAGAGAGTGACTTGTTCCTCCATATGCTCCATAACAAAAGCACTCCTGATGTCAGTAACATGTGGAAAGAGCAAATATTTCCCAATTGCGAATGATTCATTGACTCAATAAGCATCTGGCCTAAACATCTGATATATATTTAAAAATCCATCTATTTCCTAAGGAATAGTCCTTATTTTTTGAGTGATCAAAACCAAACGACAACAGTAAAAAAAGGCAATAAGGTAGTCTTTTTTGATGCCACTGTGATCAGAGGCAGAAGCTGTTTACCATTGGTGTGGACCAAAATGGGAGCAATTCTTTGCTAAAGCCCTTCAGCTGCTCCTTTCTCAAGCAGAAGAAACTGAACGCAATGCCCCAAACTCCGGGCAGTTAACGACCATGACCATCGGTGCTACTGGGGTCTGCTTCGGCAGGGTAGGTGATGATAACATTCCTGTGCAGAGGGCTATTCCCAAAGGTGATTCGTGACTCAGGCTGCCAGGTGCACACCCACTCCAGGAGGACACAGCTCCTGGCTCTGGCTCCAAGTCACACCCTTCAGTGAGCTGGTCCCTATCAGATGACTTTTACCACGCACGGAAACCGGCATAAGTTACAGATCAATTTATCACTTCTGAAGCTGGATCAAACACCAGCCCTTCAGGTCACTGTGGCTCCAGCCATATGTGAATCAACATTTAATATGGCATTAAAATTCTCTTGTAATTGCTTTTAACTTTTGCGCAGTGTGTGTTTAGGATTGCAGAATGGGGGTTTTCCTGTGCAGCATTTTGTATGCCAGCTTCAGCTGCATGTCCAGAGTGACATTCTGGATGATCCAGAACAACACATTTCCCCTCTCTTTTCCTATCTAGAAGCAAAGCAGCCCAGGCACAGGGATGCAATGTGCAGAACAGTAAGGATGTGAAGGACTATGACACAAGGGCAACTTGTTATCATTTACTCCTTCAGCATTTTAACTTCTTTTTTTCCCCTTCCCTGTTTTTGCTGGATTAAGCTTTTCTAACATAGCAGGGCTGAGTCTGGATGTCTGGACTAGATTTAAAGTTCAATGAGGTTCTTTATTTTCCAGGAAACATTCTTCCTTCCTCTACTTCTATGATTGTTCCCACAGTTTTCAGTTTCTTGTTGTTGGGGGTGAGGGCTTCTCCCTTTCTGGGTTTGACCTCTGTCCAGTTGCTTTATTAGCAGTAGTCTTGAGGGTCTCATAGCAGGTTTCAACATAGCTGTGCTTCCACTCCAAAAGGGGACTTAGCTGGGCAGATTGTGAGCCTCAGAGCTGGAAGCATGGGCTCAACCATTGCTTGGTCACCTTACTCCACACAAGATTTACACCACCCAGCAGACTGCACAGGGGCTGTTGCTCTCATCACCTAAAAGAGCTCATTTCTGCCCTTTCCTACCACAAGAAAGGATGCCTACAAGACATTTAAGGCAGCATTATTAAGGAGGAATACCTTCCTAGTCCAGACATATCAAGGCTTTTAATGAAAACTACATATATATGTGTGTGTGTGCATATAAAATAATGTAGAAATAATATAGAAACAAACTCTGCGGTCTTCATCACTTCTCACAAGAGTCTCTTCTCTACTACCAGGTTAAATACTTACCATCTCATAGACTTGAATACATTTATTCTGAGCTGCTTGATACCACTCTACTGGCAGAGAAGACAAGACATCAGTCAAGTGTTATCTGACCTAAAGCCTCCATATCGTTTCTGTCTTTCCAGCACAGTTTGTTTGGCTCAGGACTGCTCCTGCTCTTCTTTCCTAAGGTTCCCTCAAACTAGGCCATTGTAATGAATATTGCCCTGCCTGCTGCTGGCTTGATCACTTGTCTTCACTAATCTGATAATGCATGTACTAAACGCTTTGAACATTCATCAGGTTGTCTAAGCTTCTCATCCTGGAAGGCTCATCCAGAACCTCACTGCTCAAATGATTGGAATTTCCTCTTAAATCTGCAGCCTATACTTATAAACCTACACTTCATGGCTCTCTCTACTGTTTTATGCTCATGTACACTCTTTATGCTTACTTACACCAATGTTTTCTTACACTCAGCGTTCTTCAGTTTCAGCTCCTCTTCTTTGTGCCTTTCCCCTTCTGTACCTTGTGAGTGAAGCTGGTTTAGTTTTTCACAAGACTGATTTTCCAGCCTCCTGGTTGTCCTACTAGCCATATGTTGCACTTACTTTCAGCATGGACTGTTTCTTGTTCCCAGTTCTTCCTACTGAGGCAGCTGCCCAGAGCCACATGCAGCATTTCGCATGAGTCCTCTCTCCCCAGCACCTGGTTCGGCAGTAGGGCTACAGTGCTCCCCTCTTCCCTGGAAAGGGTTGCACTGACACCTCATCCTGCTAAAACTTCCTGTGACTCAATACAGCACCCCAGCTTTCACCTCCTCTGAACCCTTCAGCTCCTGTTCATTCCCAAAATGCTTATTATTTCTCTCTAAATACTGTGAGATGTTATCTTCTGCAGTATTACATTTCACATCACTTTTGCCACTGTGATTATTTAATTCTCCTTGTGAAGATCCAAATTCCATTCCATGGAAAATTCTTCCCAACTCCAGATCACCAGTATACAGAGTATACAACAGTATACATAGACACTTGGTGAAAATATTAGTGCAACTTAGTTGCCAGATGTAATTTTATGAAACTCTGCCATGAAAACTCCCTAAAATCTCATATTTCTTTCTCCTAGGTAAGTCACTGTTGTTGCCTTACTGGCCAGTTCCTTATCCATGTTAAATAATAATTTTAGCAGAATCCAAACTTTATAACGGAAATAAAAATGTCACAAAATTTTAATAAAGTTGTGAAAGATGAAAATATGTGTATTTCCTATCTATAAATAAAGATCCATTACAAAAGGAAACAAACCCGCTAGTCTGTCATGAGTACTTTTTTCTCTTTTTCTTTTGTTCTTTTGGTCACTTGCCTGCACGTATTTAATAATTCTTTCCTTCAAAGTCTGTAGTGAATGTTTTTTAGTATTTGAGGCTGGATTGACAAGGGAGTGGGCATTAAAATCCCCTAACACTGCCTTCTTAATTAAAGGTACTTAGATTTCTTGTTCATTAACAATATATTGAATTCCCAAATTCAATAATTTGAGTCAAAGTTCAAATAAAAATCATGACCAATAATTTATTGTTTTTCTTAGCTTTGTGAGACAGAAATGGAAGAACGTCTTTCTATAAATCTTCTACGGGTGTTACGTGTGCTAGCTCTGCCTTCATTAACTAAAGCAAAAGGAACAGGCACTCTTAATTTGAGCTATCTGTGTAAAAATCTGTGTTAAAAGTAATCAAACTTGCAAGTCTTTATGAGTTAGTAGGTTTAAAGTTCTAATAGCCCAACTCCTACAGTCTTTAATTTAATGGGCTAACAGATATAAAACCTACAGCATCCTTTACTTGGCTAGACTCTACTTTGAGCTGATGCTGCATCAACACTCCTCTCCTGGTAGCGAGGAGAAGACCTCAGACCAGCAATGTCTAACCAAGATCCTCCAAGTCTTTGACACAGTCTTCCTGGCACATTTGGTCCATGATTGCTTTTGCCTCCTTCTCCAAAGAATCCCTTAAATACAAGCAATATGAATTGCTTTGCCAGATGCCTGATACAATTTCTCTTGAAAAACACAGAAGTTGATGTTAATCTCACATGACATTGGGAGATTACGAATACATTTCCTTCAGGGATGAAAAAATAGAAAACATCCTGATTTTCCTCTTCTATCATAAAAAGCTGGATACATGGAAGAGAGCACCCCATAGGTCTTATCTACCAAAATATTTAATTCAATCATCCTTCTGCATCGAATTGCCCAAAATTTGTGTCTCTATAACTATGAATCGTCCATGTTTCCTTAATTCCCAAACAGGCTTATGAGTTTGGAGACACCTTACTGACCCAATACATAAAGAAAAATCTTATTTCCATCTCTTTGGATCAGATCTAATGCTGGAGACCAATATAAAAGAAAAAGGGGAAAAAAAAACAAAAGGGAAAAAAACCCCAAACAGATAGGAAAGAACAAGAAGCTGCAGCAGCTGAGGACAAAACTCCAAGTCAGGACTTACCCAATATAACCACAAGCAATTCTGTTAAACTAGTAACATCCCCGTGAACGCCAGGCAAGGCAAAGACTCGCACAACTGATCAATCAACTCACTGGCACCAACCCACCTCTCTGGTAACCCACCACACAGCCTGCATTTCAAGCTCCCAGTCTCCTATCATGGCAATGTGGTGGACCAGGGAGCTCAGCCCCTTCCCCATTCCTGCTGTTTTTTCCACGATGGCCTCGTCACCCAGGAGCAGGCCGCTGAAGGTGGGCACACACGTGCTCTGCCGCCAAGATTCATTAGCAAGGACTCAACACTCCTGCCACGCGATGAAGAGCGGGGCTGCTGAACGTCAGCATCCTTTCCTGGGGGTGCCCAGTGCCTCTGAAGATCAGGCCCTCGGGTACTCGCTGCGCCATGAATAGACCTTTCTCTCTGCCCTTACCGGAGACACTGGCAGCATTGTTAGAGCACAAGCACAACCGAGTCTAAACTGGCTGAAAATTTGGCTGGCCTTTTTGCTTCAGCGTGATCAAATGGCAGCGTTGCTCACCGAGTGTGAAGGGCATGAAGGGATTAGCCGCCCTCCCCCACAACCAGGTGAGCCGAAACCCTTTCCAATTCACTACATGTCAGTTTACAAGTAAAACATAAGGTATAAATGCAGCTATTGTTAAGGTGAAGCAGCCATCCTGGCTGGGGAGTTAGATTAGCAATTTACCCTTTGTAAAAGGATTAGCAGAGCCCTATTGTTTAAGTGTTTATTTATCAATTTGCATTTTTAAAAGGGGACATATATCTGACAAGGGCCCACGTTCTCCATGTACCCTGGGCCACACCATTTCCTTTCAACTCCCCACTGCCAGAATCTACCAGAGCATTTTCTAGACCAGAAATCGAGGAGAATCCAAAACTTTGGCACCACTACTGCTCACACAACATTTTGTTCCGCTGGCCGGCATTCCTGCATCATTTGTCTGCTAGCCATGCAGATCAAACACCAGAACTTTTTCCCACTTTTCCTCAAAGAGCTGAGCTGAATGAACAGATATTTACAGCCCATTCACTCCAGTTTCTAAGGACACGGGCTGCAGCACCCAGCCTATGGCAAGTTGCTCCCTTACATGGATTGCAGGCACCAAAGCAATGAAGGCTTAGGATGAGGCACCTCTGTAATTAGCACTGATTCCACACTTGCAGTCTTCAAAGTCCCTCAAATAATTCATGCAGCTTCCCCCTGGCTCACAAAAGCCTGGGTTTTTTTTCACTGACAAGGGTAGTGGTGAAGGAATTACTCGGTTCATTAAGCACAGAGGTTAGCACTAACACAACACTTCTTGGCATCCCAGCACCTCCAAGGGATCCTCAATTTTCGTTGTGTTGGGTGCTTACAGAATCTCTGGGAGCCTTGAAAATGAGCATTTATTGCTGCAACGACTAGTTCAGTCTCCACGTGTGGCAGGGACTGCTCACTGGAGTTCAAGTTGAGGGAAGCGGTTTCACACAGAGCTCTTTGCAGCATGGGAGAGGAGGAACGCTCACCACAGCGAACTCCGCCAAGAGCACAGACTGGCCATTTGGCAGACAACAGCTGCTCACTCGGATTAGGTAAAAATTCTTTCGTTAGAGGGAACAGGGATGTTTTGGAAGGTGAGTGAGAGAGCAGATTTTTTAATTAAAGTGACACCGGTATATTTGCGCTCTGGTGCAGCCCCGCACCCCACTTCTCCATAAGACGGCAATTTAGGAAGCTATTCTTTTAAACCATAAAAACAGTTTGGAAGACGAACAAGCATCCAGCTGTGCTAAATTATTTTCCTTCTCCCCTAGGACCCAGCAGCAAACTGCAGCATGTATTTTACAGGCATATGATTTATTTACATGGACTAACATACAGGTATTGATTTTGACCCGTAAACCCCTCTGTGGCTGGGGGCCTACACATCCCAAAGCCTTCTCCCAGCCCGGCTCCACCACCACAGCTGTGCAGGAGCGGGATCTCCGTTTGTAAGAGGGGGAGAAGAAACTACAGGGTGTTCTCTGGCTTTTTGTAACTCCTTCCACCCATGCATTTATTTTCCCAAACAATTCTAGTTTGTTGATCAGGCATCTCACATGGGCAATTCATTTTTCCTAGTCATGGGGGAAATGAGGAGGCTCCAGTGGGACATGCTATTAGATCTTAAAATATGTTCTGTGCTGCTGACTTATTACAGATAGTCTTTTTGACCATGAATCAGAGAGGCCACGAGTGGCCTTGATTAAGTACATGAATTTAGGAATCATCAAGGCAAGTGATAGGCATTCTGCTCTGAGGCTTGTGCACCAACATAAAATAAAATTAAATTAAAAACACACAAAAGGAAGGGAGAGAGTGCAAGGGGCAGATCCTGTCCCACAGGGCTTTTGATTTACCTTTAGATTAGCACAAGTAGAAGCAACATTGCAGGGAAGACGGATAAGGGTTACAACAACAGAACTTTGTTGCACTGTAATTTCACTAATTAAAAAAAATGAAAAGTTTCCAGTTAATTACTCAGCACTATTGACATTTCCATGAATTTGAGGGAGGTACACAAATACCTGTGGCATAAAATCTTTGATTGGATTTAGCCATTCTACTCTCAAGAGTAATGGTTTTCAATCATCAGCCTTTGAGGTCTGCTTTGAAGATCTGCAAAAGATATCCTAAGAAGAAACAAGTCTATTCCCTAAGCTTACATTTACTATATACCTCTGAATAATTCTGGGGGGCAGGAAAGAACAAATCACATAATACTGCAAGCAATTGCTCTAGAATGACAGACAGAGAGAAGATATCTTCCTCTTCTTACTCAACTGAGAAAATCGATTACCTCATCCTCATGGACAGAGGCTGGCAGTCTCCCAGTGTGTGGAGTTACTAACCTCTCCAAAGGAGCTGGACTAACCAGGCTGACCACTGGTGAGCATTCAAGTGTCTGTAAACACTGACCTATATGCGGATGCCACAATTTGCAAGTAAGTTTTCTCAACAGATCTGCAGAGGCCTCAGTCATCCTTTTAGATCGGACTAGTGTGGCCAGTGTTAGCAATAAATACCTAATCATACCTCAACATGGCAACAGCCCGCAGACATTCATCTATCACCAGGTGCCATGGCTACAACACAACACACCACAGCAAAGCAATGGCACCCCTGGCACCGTCCCTGTGCTTTATCGGTGTTGCACGCACCACCTCCCTTCACGAGGCAGCAGCGTGCCCTGGGAGGGCAGTGGCATTGGCACACACGATTATTCATGGCTCTTCCCACAACAGGGCCCCTCTTTTTTTCTGCCAAGTTTCCCCTCTCCGTATGGAAGTGGAGAAGCGACCGCAGCTCTCTGATACCTCTTGACACTCCTCGAAAGACTAGTGGTGATGGCAGCCTAAGATCTGTGAAGACAGTGGCCGCCGCCAAAAACTGTAGTGAAGTGTAGTTTTTGTTCAGCTTTTGATAGTATAGGTGGAACAACTACCAGGCATAGCCGAAATGAGTGCTGTGTGAATACAACCGAATGTATTGCCTGGTCCAACCAAGAGTAAAAGTCAACTACTCTGCTGAGAATGCTTTCCCATGCAGCTAGCTAGAAACGTATCAGGGATCTCTTGGTACTGTTAATGTTTAAACCACTTTATTTTTCTGTACTGAATTATGACCAGGTTTTCAGCCTAATATTCTGCTGTCATAAACCTTTTGTATTTAAATGAGGAAAGAGAAATCAATATACATTCAAAGCCAATTGAGCTTTTGGATGGCAACCACGTTCTGGAAATTTAGCATGTAAGCACATGTATCTGGAGTGGGACTTGGGCACAGAAACTGGAAACCCTTCCAAAGGTATCTTTTGTTGCCATACTTCAGATTCCCCTTCCACACCCTGCCAAAATTGTTCATCGAGCGAATGGGGTTTACAGAACTCGGTGACTGGCTGGAACCATGAAATTTTCCATCTTAACTCGAAGACTACCAAAAGGCAAATCAATTATGGTCAACTGGTTTTAAGCAAAATGAAAGCTTGAGAATGAATTCTAGCTTTAAGGCAAGCTTCAAAAAATACTGCACTGCGGGATGACCAGTGAATATTCCATGGTCAAGGCTAAACGGACGCCAGTGCACCAGGCAAATATTCTAGAGAGTACCGTGACTACTGTTTAAAGGCAAATAGATAGAGTGAATTGATAAGACAGAGGTCGACAACTGGTTCTGATATAAAACATTTCACAAAAAAGATCATGCTACAGTAACTTTTATTGCAGAGATCAGTAGGCCAGCACAGCTATTCATAAGTACTATGTATACACGAGTGCCTCATGCTCATGCCAACCAGCACAGGGCTAAAATGGAAGCATATAACCAATTAGTGTTAATAGGCAAACAATCATTAGAAGTGTTAACAAGTGATGGTGGAGAGGCTGTTTTTCATTTTACTACTGATCTCTAGTAAGTGTTATTATCCTCATAGAATAACATTCCATTATGAAATGCACATGCACAGCATTGAAGCCTTTGATAGTCCAATGTTTGCCAGCAGCACCAAAATTGTAAACAAAGTAAAAGAATCATTTCTAAAATGCCGACACTCATCAGAATTCACAAAGTTTATAGGATGCAGAGAGCCAATAGGCTACAGTGTAAATAACAGGAATTTACTATGACTTAGGGATCTAAAGAATCAATTGAATATTCAGTTTCTTCCCATTTTTCAAAAGAGCCTGAGCATGCACGCTTAATCTCCATTGATTTGTGCCTGAACTAGGGCCTTGGGTCTGTTACATATTTTCAAATCTTTTCAGCCAATAGATGCCTCTAACATTTCTCTCTTTTATAATACTTTAATACAGCTGCAACTAATCATATTTCATTATGGTTTTGTATATCTGTTTCGCTTTAAAACAAATTTTACTTAACCAACAAAAATGCAACTGAGCTACTTCTGCTCACTGTAGAAATGAGATTTTTCTGAAGACTGGCAGAATTGGATATGGCATCAGATACCATTAAGAAAATGTATGTATTTTAAACTATAGTTAGGGAAAGGACACGGGTTGAAGAAAAAAAACCACAACGAAATGAAGAAGTTTAGAGGACAAGACAGACCTAATCTTTGCCTACTTTCTGTTATTGTTTAGAGACAGATAATTTGAAAATTATGGATACATTTTATACGACTACCTATTCATTGCGATCATTTCCTCAGCTCTGACGTACAGCCAGAACAGTAAGTCAACGGGGCTTACATTTCTGTGTTGCAAATGTGCTCCAACTATCAGGAAAAGCTGCAATGGGAGCTCAACCTACTCTATCATAACTGAGTAACACCAAGCCCCTCCCAAGCCACCTTCAGCAGCAACACAACACAGCAGGTAAGAGCACACAAGTCGCTTTACTGCCGTGTGTCAGCTAAACTTAGGAAAGTTTACTGAACCATTAAATAAGTGATTATGACAATGTAAGATATTAAATACAGATAGGGTTGTGTCAACCAAGCTACTAATTTTGGTGGGGTTTGGTTTTAATTCTTCCCTGCAGAAACATCAGAACTATTCAAGTAAGCGCGATGCCTTCCCTTCCAACACATACCCCTTTCTTCAGAAGATACCTAAAGATCACCAAAGAAAGAAAGAATAAGAAGAATGTAATACAGCAAAGTCCTATAGGGGAATAGGGTTTTAATGAACACACAAAGCAACTAGGTGACATCTTTATCAGCCCTCATAAACCTTGATTGAATACACAGTGATAAGGCCTGTTTAAACTGTCATCCTCGCGATAACATGGGCAGAGACAACGCGGGCCATAGCAACGACCCGTGCAAGAGAGGCCCTTCCCAAAGTGCAGGCTCCGCTAGGTAATGTATATCATGTAAACAATCCAAAGCTTGCACGGCTGGTCTGTTTGTGCGGCGCTGGGAGGTGGAGGGCTGCCCAGGAGGGAACACGCACATCTCCTCACAGCACCAGCCTGGAAGGGCCCTTGCTTCAGAACCAGTCTGGCTTTGGGGATGGCCAGCTGTCTGGGGAAGCTGGGCACCTGGAGTCAGAGTGACCTTTAGCACTTCGGTCTGCAAACACCAAGGATGCCATGTAAGTGGTTTTAAAGGATTCAAGGAAAGGCTTTTGGGGGTTCTTTGGTGGTCAGCATGGGGGTTTTTTTAAACTCACCATCATC
The DNA here is from genome assembly GCA_035584735.1 of Pseudotriccus pelzelni. NCBI lineage: Eukaryota > Metazoa > Chordata > Aves > Passeriformes > Tyrannidae > Pseudotriccus > Pseudotriccus pelzelni. The sequence continues at coordinate 103,423,411 of JAWMRA010000078.1, read as the reverse complement.
TATGAAGTGCGTAACATTCAGCACTAGGAAGCAAGTAGGCACTTGGGGCCAGCATGGTTATGGAAGTTGGCAGTGACATGACTTCTGTCAGAGCATCCAGCCTTGGCCATCTGGGATACTTATTTTGAAAAAAAATAAAATTATTTCAAACCCTTTTTAAGCGTCCCCAAGAAACACTTTGGCAAATTGCAAAGTTAGCAAGTAAGGATTTAATTTAACTATTCTCCTGCATTTATTTCTAACTTAAAAAAAATAAAACACACACTTGAACTTTTATTCTTTCTACCCAAAATTGTTCTTCTGTCACTTCAATGCTTGCAGTGACACCCACTGGCTGTGGGAGGTCAAGTTTCAGAGAGTACTTATAAAAATGATCCAGCACACTGGCAAGATCACGAACAGACAGAACCTCAGAAAAACGTTGCCACCGAAAAGCTGGCATTTTGTCAGTTCACTTAATGTTGTAACTCAGTACCTGTATTCAATACAGCTCTTTTTCATTAATAGCTTTAATAAGGAAATAATGATCCAACGGTTACTTGTTAAGTATAATAAAATATATATTTGTATATAATTACTAGTTAATTAATAACTCCCATTGCTTGGGTGGTGGAAGACATTAGTTCATTTTATGCCTATCTGCACTTTGGCAAGACTGAAGTAGCACTAGTACCAGGGTTCAGTTTTTCATCAGGATAACACTAAACTGAGCTGGTACACCACTGTGCGACTGGCTGGCAGGGGAGGCATTTTAGTTACTCAGGAACTGATCAGTGCTTTTGCAGGCTTCTCTGCATACACCAGCAGATTTCTTTTGGTATGCCCAAGCAGTAATGTCTTGTTTCATACTTTATAACGATGGGAAACACAGAACTAAGTGACTTGAAAAGTCACTTTTCAAAGGAAAACCAAGGAAACCAAATCTAACAAATCACAATCTAATGGCCTCAATTAGAAGACAACTTGTTTCTTCAACTCTATTACAGAAATTTCTCTATATCACAAGTAGGTTCTTAACGTTTAAACAAAATTATCCAAGTTTAGGCTGAAACACAAACAAATCACTCCTGTTACACAAGATAGTCACCAGAAGAAAAGGCTAGGTTTTAATTTAACTACAACGCAGTGGCTTGGAAAGGATAGAGGGAAATTTCAGAAATACTTAGAATTAAAAAAAAAAAGATAATTATTTTTGCCTGCCCCATGGCACGAGTCAAGAACAAATGGCTCTTGGCTGTAAGCACGCAAGGTGTGTTTGCTGACTTACTCAGATCAAAAATATTTTAGTCAACTTTATGTTATTTTCCGCATCTACAGCCACTAATGTTCTCTCCAGAGAGTCAGATGCAGAACTATTACATGCATGGAAAACACATTTATACAGGACTTCCCGCTGAGCTGAAAAAAAAAAAAAAAGTTATCCAATGTCTTCCCAGCCAAACTTCCTCCTGAAGTGAAAAATCCTTCCCTTTGATAAGAAAGCTGTGTCAGACCACATTTCTGTCCCTGACAAAAGAACCGCTCTCCCTTGGCTTGCTCCAGTTTTGGCAGCTGTGCTCAGCAGAACCATGCTGCTCTTTCCAGCCAGTCACCACGCTTCATAGAGCCACCAGCTTATCTTCCCTGAAGAAAAAAAAGAAAAATGAACTATGCACAAGCAAGCAGTTACTGTGGGTAACACTACCCACAGCTCTGAGGCAGGCAGTTCTCCTCCGGGTTAGAAATTCCATCAATAACATAACACATCATTAAAGACCTCTCTCTCCTCCCCCGCCCCCTTTTTTCCTATCCGTACCCAAAGCTATCTACAGACATCTTCAATGCTGGATATACAGAGTTTGCAGCAAAATAAGCTAGGCTTGTTAACTTCCCTTCATTCTTTCCATATCAGGAGGAATTAAATTAATAAAGCACAAGGAGGGACACTTTCACTTGAACATGGAAAGCTGGTGCCTTTTAGATACTCATGTTTCTAATCCACTAACAACCAATCCAAGGATACACATTGCTGCTTAGCAATCTTGATTCAAGATGCCTTAAGCTACACCTACCCTTGCAGGGTGTGTATACCTACCCCTCAAGTCACGCAGCATTGCCCAAGTTAGCATTTGGCCATGACAGGGAAGAGCTTAACCTAGGATGTCCTAAAAGCCCTTACCTATGCTCCTTAGAAAAATTAATATTCCTACGAGCAGAGCTGGCTGCTTTAATGGTTAAACACTTGTATCGGATAAAACAATCTGGCTTAATTTTTTAGGAAAGGACATGCCAAATCCAAGCATTCCAGACAAAGCAATGATGCCATTTACTTCCTCTGAAAATTCCATGCCATCTGGAATAAAGGAAGCTATCCATTTGAAGATGGTCAGAAATTAAAAAATCAGACCAAATCAACAGTAAATTCCTTTCCTTGTCCTGGAGGACAAGGAATTCAGAGGGTAATGCTAACTCTCCTATAACCCCAGAAGTGCATGCTCACACCCTGTGGAAGGACGTTCTAGGGAGAAGTAGTGTGGTAGTCAGAAACAGATGGGACAGACACATGGGATATATGTTTGATTTTGACTAATCCAGACAGCAAGTAGCAATTACGGCAGCATTTTTGGCTAAATGAAAATCGGTGAGAGAAATTAAAAGCAAGGCACAGTTCCCATCCAGTACAGTGAGCTCAAAAAGAAAAAAAAATAAAAAGGATACTTCTCTTCTGAAATACTGTCTACATGCTTTTTTTCTTTCCTGAAGACTACTTGACTATGTCCTCAGAGTTGAGAAACTCCTTCCTGCAAAAGCAAAGCTATGAAATCAGCCAATGACTAACTTTTCCTGGAGTGCTCAACAACTTGAGCTGCCAAATCTTGGCGTCACCATTTGATTCAGCATAGCAGATAAAGCCTAAAATTAAATGTCTGGTATCCCAATCTCGTTAATGAAGATATGCTTTTCATATCTAATTCATTTCCATGCCACTTACCAATAAAGCAATGTCAGCTCAGGACAGGTAGGTGCCCAGAGGGCTTGGCCCACTCAACCCTACTTGGCTGAAACACTTTAAAATGTAAGTGGCTCCCAACTTCTGCCTGCTGCAGGGCAAGCACCTCACACAGCTCATTAGTGAGTAGTTGATTTGCAGTAGCTTTTTCATGCTGCTGCCTCTGTGCAGACAGCCACAGTTCACAGCAAACCCAAGTCAAGATCACTTACCCCATTACATCCTCTCTGCGTGTCCTGGGAAGAGAGCTGTGTCAAACAGAACAGCAGATCTGTAACTTCTGCATCAGGGACTGCCTTATAACTCCTATGCCCTTCCTCCTTCATGTGTGGAATAGTTTAACTATAGAACATATTACTCCAGGGAGATTTGAGGTAGAGGGACATACCCAGAGTTGTAGGACGTACAAGATGCAGGAGACTGCAGGGTTAATTACAGCAGGGCTTAATGTATCAATGCTACAAGGTCTCAGGACAGGAAACAGAAGAATTTAAAGTTCCTTAACTTTAGTAGATCATTCTGCTCCCAGTCAAATCTGCCATTTGAGTTTCTCACCTGAAAAAATTCAGAAGAACTGTGCCTATTTCAGCTTTAAGTTTCCCCATGCCCTTACTCTAATACACTTTTCTATCCCAACAAAAAGGTGTGAAGTGCTTCCAGACTATGTCCTCCACAAGAAGTCATGGGAGAACATTTCAGAGGACAATAATAACATGAAGACTTCCTCAGCCTTACACAGAATCAAAATCATCTAACTAAAACCCAAGACTAACATGAATTAGGTGCTTTAAGTGCCATATGCTATAGAATGGAAAAATACAGTCAAAACCCTTGACCATAATGCTTTGAAATTTAAAGCTACAACAACCCAAGGCCTTTGTGTTAGGAAGGGCAGCCTGGTCTAAATAGACCTGAAGTAGTCTTTATTTTACAGGTCTTTCACAGACAAAAGAAGAAATGAAGAACAATAGTGTTGTACTTCAGAGCCTACAAACTATATGACATGTCCATTGGGAAATAAATGCTGTATAATTGCTATTTATTTTATATAGCTTTTATATAGAATGAGATCTTAAAAAAGTAACATATATGCACAGGAGGGATTATGGAATCTTAGTAGAAAAGTATCACTTGGAATGTAGTTTCAGATTAACTTAATTCAAAGAGGCAGAATTTTTTCCCTTCTTCTTTATGGAGGCAGCAAGAAGCCCCAAACCAGACCCCTTCTCTTTGCAAGTGATCCTACAGAACTTCCTCTGGTCAATGTAAGTGGGCAAGACGACTGTGACTGGAAGACAGTAACTTCCCTTTAGAGTGACTTTCTCTGAAATGTTCCGTAAGTTGTCACCACAAACTGAGTCCAAGATACAGTAAAAATGAAAATTTCAGGAAGTCTATGGGGAAAAAAAAGACAACACCAAAACCAAACAACCCTGAAACATTTGTTTCTGAATTCCTCATGTGGTGGCCAAAACCTCTTTCTTATACTGCCAGTAAAGAGAAATAAGGTATGTCACAAAGTTAATGTGAAATTTTCTTGTGACCAAGTTCAGGAATTCCTCCTATCAGTACATGAATTTAAGAGTTGAGTCAGATACAAGGAGAGGTCCCCCACTGTGCTTATGCCAAAGCACTGCGCTAACCCCACTGTAAAGGACAAAATGACATTCAAAAGGGACATACCACGAAGGGACACAGTTCTGATATCAAAAACGCAGACACAGAAAGAACTGAAATGGAGGATTTGAGTAGTGGGGACAAAACCTGCAAGAGATGAGAAACAGAGAATAATGACTTGCAAACACAATGGTAAGGAAGGCCCCTTGCTAATTGAGCAAGTGTAAGAACCTGTGCCAACCTGAAAACCACTGACCACCTCAGATTCCTATTTGTGAAACATGACTTCAGTACAAGGGCTGGAAGTTTTTGTTGAAAGGAATAGCTGGCTGTCTGTTCAGCCTCTTGGTAGAAAAATAATCAGTTACTTCAAACTTCTGCCTTCAAGTAACTTGCATACTCAGGGAAGCCTTGAGAAGCTGGACATTCCTTCTACTGAGCAGACTTGATAGGCTTCAAAGCATATTTAACTATAAGCTGTGTTCCTATAGGGTGGAAAATATTAATCAGCTCTAGCCACCTAGGGAGAGTGCGGTTATCATTAAGAATACGTGGGGACACTCATACAAGAATTCTTTTCCCCTGCCCGCTGGACAAGCTCTCTCATATAATTTATCTGCTCCCACTGCATGCTTTTGAAAAAAAGCTAGACTAAATGAATACTTTCAACTGGAGCTAAAGGCAAACACTCCACTGGAACTTTGCCCTAATCAATAGTAGCAATGTTCATGTCACATGAGAGTCAGAGGATAGAATATGGTGCTTACTGAAGTCAGCAAATAAGCTAATTATACTTAGCCTGCTTGAAGAAGGGGACAAGTGAGGTCTGGTCCACCCACTTATTAATGCAATCATCATTATCCTTATCCCTTGTATACTTTGTGCTGAAATTGTAATAAAAACTTGTCTCAAACGGGGAGTGCTACTGACACCTTGTGGGAGAAATACTCATACATCTTAGGATGCACAAGTGTCACTGGGGAAATTGGCACAGAATTAAGTTTGTCTTCTCCCACACATTTATTTTTAAGAAAAAAGTAAAGCAGTGTTATAGTGTCACAAGTGTATTCTCCTGATTTTAAGCAATTTTGCAGAAATTCACGTTTTTTACTAGCTTCTTTAGGGCATTCAAGTAAGTGTCAAACCCTAATCATAATAGATACTGCACTGACTTTTGTATTGTTGAAGACTAAAATTTCTACATTACAACTCTCAATTTTAATGTAATTTAAACTATTTTAATCCATCATAGCATCACTCCCTAAAGACTGCTTTTAAAAAAAAAAACAAAACCAAAAAACTTATCTCCTGGAAAGCAAGGACATACTACTTTCATTACTGAAAAGGGAACAAAGTATTTAGACACCTAAAGTATTTTTCAGCCAAAACCTTCTTGTAAGAAAAGTTGATATGATTAATTCTTAAAAGTAAAAGCTTTCCAATGCATGCTACTGTATTGCCATGAACAGGGCTGCACAAAGCACAACAACAACATCTTCAACAATTTTGTTTCTGACAACTGAAATTACCTTTCCATATGGTGGAAAACCAAGTCTGAAAAGGAAGGCTATTGCTTCTTATTCAAATACTACTGCTAACCTTTCTTCCCTAAATAAAACAGAGTGCACCCATGAGGAACCACCCTCTGCATTTCACTAAAAGTCAAATCCAACAGATGGACTTTCAACATCCCTGTCACACATGGCTGCATATGGGATATAGCTGGAATGAGTTAAAACAGCAAAGCACATTATACAGAGATTAATTATATTACACAGTACTTGCATTATAAAGTTATTATAATTTAATAATTAGCATTTATATAGTACAGGATGAAGCAGCTTTCTCAAAATCTAAACCCATCAATATCAAACACTGGCAAAACCTGCAGCTTCCACTGCAACCAACAGCAGGGGCTGAAACCCTACAGACCACACAGACCAAGTCTTAATCCAGTGCCAACAGTGCTCCCATCATATTCAATGAATAGGTATGGCAAACCAGCTTGTAAATCCAAAGCAAAGAATAAGTGGCTACTGAAAAAGTGTTTTAACAATCTGCATCAGTTATTTTTAAATAAAGTTTTTTCAAAAGTATCTAAAAATACTATATTTTCATATGTGCCTCTCATATAAACCAAGGTTGAAGGAATCTTGAAAAATGAAAAGAAACTGAGAAAGAGAGCAACGAAGTTTTTATTATGTCAGTTCATTTTTTCACCTGTACACTATGATAAATTAAAACACTAAGTCATTTACGTCAGGTTGGTTTTGTTGCCTTTGATTACATACACTTTTCTTTTGCATCCATTAAATTGAGTCCTAGAAGTATAAACTATGATGCAGCATCTGTTGTCTCAGAATATGGAAGTTACTGTATCTGGCAGATGTTTAAATGATCACATTCACGTAGCCAGATCTGGAAAGGCCATTCAATTATAAGTAAACACAGAGTCTAACACACACTTAACAGCAGCTCTAGTCAGTACTATGAACTGCATATTTACAAAAAAATGTGCACATATGTCACACGTAAAAATTTTAAATCAACCTTTTTGCTGTTACAACATAATCCACCCTTCGTACTTCTACTGTGCTGCTTTAACAATGTCTGAGTATATGGGAGATTCAAAGGCACGTAGCACTTCTGATGCTTCTACAAACTCTTCAGAAACAAAAGAGAACCAGTTCTTTTTCAAAGTTTGGATTGCAAATTTTCTCCATAAAGTCTGATGCACTTTTAAACACTGTATGCCAACAAGTAACTGAGTTTGCAAACATTCTTTCAAGCATACAAATTTCTAGTTCCATGGTGACATCTAACATCACTACAACTTATAAGGAGGAAGACAAATGAGCCACCACTCCTTTCCCGATGCTGTGTGCACAAAAATCAGTATTAATTCAGTCCAATTACACTTGAAAGTCAAAGCTTTTGAAAAAGTCAGTATACATCTTATATGACAAGTTTTATTAACCATCAGCATTTGCTCTCAAAAACTTAGACCTTGCTAAGCAGTTTTAAAGGAAGCAATTATATAATGCTATCTGCATACAGAAATCCTTACAGGCAACCTTAAAATTCTCCAAATGAACAGTCATGACAAAATCTACAATTTCCTGAAAATACAAAGTTGATTTTAACATAAGCAAAAATGTCCCTGTGGTTCAGTAAAACCTGTTTTCTAACACTAATAGTCTGCATTCATAAAGACTATAAGCTTGGGACAAAGAAAGTATTTCCTAAAAGCTCCAAATGAGACCACAACAGTTTTCTGACTATGAAATGGCATGCAAACATACTGATTTGTTGTCAGTTGTTTCTCTCTCTTATAAAAGAATTACTGGATCAGAGTAAAGCAGGTACTTTTACATGTTTGTTTAGACAATGACCTCTCTCTCACACTAAAAACATCACATACAGAACATTTTATCACATCTTTGACACAAAAGCTGCTTCTGTAAATTTCAATATTATGCCCTTTAGACCTCCATGACCGCAATCAAACAGGTTTCAGAAAGCTTAACTATACCTAGATTTGCTGATTTTCCTTTACAGAAAGTATATACAAGTTTATAAACCCATGGCAGGGCTATTACAATTATATTAACATCAACTCATTAACTGAATTCAAAAGATACTTGCATTCTGTAAAGACTCTATGGCTGATGCCCATTCAACAGTTCTATCAAGGCACTGTACAGTCATTAAATCTCTAGTATTCTCCAAGATGTGCTGAAGAATACTGTGAACGTGTTTAAGCTGTTAAAAAGCCCTGAGTCAGAACTTGCGTTATTTACCACAGGGTTAGCTATAAAAACGGCACATATTAAAACTTCTGCAGATAACAGTTTTGCTTTGTCAACACAAAAAAGTTATGAAATGCACAAAAAGACAACAGTATGGATTCCAGCAAACTTATGCAAGAAAGCTATACAATGTACATTGTGGCAAATCACACACTGCTATTGTACATAATTTATACAGTCAGTAAAAAACTTTGAAAATGTATTCAGACATTAAAACTGATGAAGCAAAACAATCCCTTCCCAAAGACAAAGAACAGCTAGAGAAGAATTCAGCACTTTGACAGAAAGGAGGTAGCACTGCTAAAGGTTAGGCTGTAAGTGTTGTTGGGGATTTTTAAGTGAAAAGTTGACCCATGCAGCACAAAGAACAGGATTAGGCTCTTCGGTTCCTCAGCTGCTACTGGAAGAGTAAAATAAGTTTCTGGTATATTTAATTTTGTAGAGGAAGCTCAGATCACTAGCTTAAAGCAGCTTCTTCAAACAATTTAGTGTTTACACAAACTGCAATTAATACTGCTAATTACACATACATAAACCTTAATCTCTAGAAAATATCTACACAATAAGTACTTAGATTATTTTTGAAAGACAATTTCACGTCTTTAAAAGAGGCTAAAATACCAATTGTAAGACTATGCTAACAAGGCACAAGTACTTGTGCAAATCCGCTATATCCACACCCAGTCCAAGTTCAGAACAACATCTTCTAGGGAACTTAGACACTTACAAAGTAACTTGTTTACTATTTTGCCAGTTTAGTTTTCAGCATCCACTTCAGGAAAAAGGGACTGTAGTAACAGCCAAAATTTTGAGAAGTGCCATATGATCCTGGGGCATAGCAAGTGGTAAGAAGGTTCAGGAGGGAAAAATGTCAAAACATAGTTATACAAAAGTTATCACGCTACAACTATTTAGCGTATTAGCCTCTTAGGTAGTCTTTCTACTTTAAATCATTGTGTCCTGATGTGACAGTATTCATGAATTTTAATAAAAGGAAAAGAAAGTATTTTACTTAAGCATCTGAGCATACCTCACATCTGAACAATACCTATTATTAGGTACCTTCTTGTTTTAAGAAACAAATAGAGATATTTCATTCCATTTAATTTCAAAACTGCTAACAAATACTGGGGGATAATCATAATAAATCTTGCAACTCTCGCATGTTATGATTTTACAGTATATTAAACACCTTACTGATTTTTCTCATTTTCATTTTGCTCGGGTGAGATTTACGTGTTAATCTTTTGCTGAAGACAGAGCCATAGTGACATCCTCAACTCTCCTACTTTTTATAACAACCTTTGGCTTCCAGTTGAACTTCTGTTTTTCATCCTTCCACTATGTGTTACCCAGTTAAACATTTTCAGTCTACGCACATTGCACAGATGATACTAGACTAAAGAGAGTGAACAAACTTACTAGGTTCCTCAACAACACTAGTTCACTTTCTATATTGTAATCCAATGGGTGAATATATAATATCTATTTCAAGAAATTATACTGGATTTGCAAACATTTTTCCTCATTAGGTTTTTGAAAGGAAAAAAACTGTGTAGCCTTCCCAAGACAAGATACCACTCTTCCACCTTTCTATAAGAGGCCTATACTAATAGTTCAACTGTTAGTTAAACTATGATATAACTGTTGGTAAACTTCTCTAGTTTTCCTAATTCAGCTGTTTCTTGTAGCACCATAATAGCATCAAGTTGACATCCTTCAGTTTCAACCAGCACACAACACTGCCAAGTGAATCCAACCACAGATTCCTATGCAGTCACATGCATCTGCTGTAATTCCAGTACAGAAGACTAAGTCTGCTCCTTGAGCAATACCTTCACAGTCTCTGTTTCCATGGGACTGTGATGGCATTCAAGTATTTAGAGTGTTATAAAGTAGTCTGAAGCTTCTCTGTTGAAAGTACAACCCTAACAGAAGAACTCATTTATCTATGTTACAGCATGTGCCTTCTGCAGTCAACTAGTATTTAACATTCAACTCCCGTTTCCTACCCAATATGCTTTAGATCAGTTCTTACTCAGATGAATTTTTCACTTCATAATAAGCTGGAATACTTTCAAGTAATTCTGGCTTGTTGCACTAAAAAAGAATTAAGAAAATGTCAACTGCTATACTGAAGTTTCAGTTTTGAGTTGCACTATCAAGAAGAAATCCACCCTGCCTTTGTGCCAATATCAGTTTATAGAGGTCCCCATGAAGAATAAAGAGGACACAACATTCAAAATATGTCCACCAGAGACAGAGGAAACCAAGGTACAGATCTGACACATTACAGGCTAAAGCTCAGAATGGATTGTCAAATGGCATATCCTATTATAGAGGTATTTCCAGGGAAAGCCTGACAGGAAACTGAAGCCTACTATAGAAAGTTCAGCTGTAAAACATGCTAGCAAAAAACACCCCAATCAAACCAAAAGAAAACTGCCCTCCCCCTCCCACCCAAAAAACCAAAACCATCTTCAAACTTAGTGACATGCACATTGGTCAAATGAAAATCGCAGTGAACACTCAGGTGCACTCAGAGTTCAAGTGGAGATAGCAAAATGCTGAACTAAAGAAAAGGCTTGTTATCAGCAACTTTCCAAAGCTCCTTGAGATTCTGGTATTTTAGAATAGGAACCCGAGAAGCAACAAGGGAAGGCTATTTCATTTTGCCAAGAATACAAATACACAGATTATCTGAGAACAGATGACTACTAGTGTACAAAATAAACCAGACTACTATATTGACTCCAGATTGTGACACTGTCCAGTGAAAAAACACTGAAAAGAATGAGTAGCATTTGCAATGCTGGAGCAGGATTAAAGATGGCTATAGAAAGGCTGTGTATTACATCACTTTGCAATGTTAAAAGCTACTCTACATACATTTTTCCAATCAGTTACTGTAGTTGGTTCCTGGAAAACTCTATTCAGTGTTTAAATCTTATTGCTTAAAGGTTTGTCTGTCTTTACAGTTTATTAGTAGCATTCTTCTGAGACTTTTGCCAACGTTTGCACAATTCAGGCATATCAACATAAGCTTCAAAAGACAGATTGATTTATCTGTAGAGACCACAATTTTATGCCTTTATCCTTATTTGGATCTTTCCCTGAACTATCTTTGTCCACATTTTTAACATGCAATGAGAATTAAGTGAGAAATTAATATTAGCTGCAAGTAAGGCACCTAAATGACTCCAGCGTGGATTTCTTTACTGTCCTGCAAGAGCACATCCAAATGAAGTCTGCACAATGGCAAAGGGCTACACGAACTGTGCACTCAGACAACTTAGAATCACACATTCTTTTTAGCTACAAGAGATCCTCAAATCAGCGTATTTTCTACCATCAAAACGATGAAAGAATGTATTTGTTATCAAAATGTTAGTAGTCTACAATTGCTGACAAGTAGCATTTTTGGGGTCAGGAACAGCTGTTTGTCACATCAGTGACAGCAAACCCCTTCGGCCAAATTCAGCTCACCTAGGCAAGGCTCACAAAATTCACTGTTCTGTCAGCAATATCTTCATTTGCAGTATTACCCAGCAATGCTCACAGATAAATTCTGGTGTTAATACCCAACTCTGATGAATAAACAGTATTAAATCTTCTCTTTTGCTCTTGACCCTGTTTGCCTGGAGATGGTAAAACCCACTTAAAAAGAGAGGAAATGTTGCAAAAACTCTAATTTTTCCTTATTTATATACCCACAATTTTTAAAAGGCTCCATATGTATACGTTCCTCGACAACTGATCAAATTCACTCATCTGAAATGGGTAACTACCCACTGCCCAAACATTTTCCTTTCCAGTCAGGTTAGAAGAAATTCCGTATAAAGTCATGTGACTAGTGCAGTTTTGGGAGCATAATGTTTCTAAAACAGATTTTTCTTTTTACTGTTTCCTTCCCAGCCCATCCTCAGGAACAAAGGACATGATAAAGTTAGAATTACCTTAGCATTGTATTCTGAGGCCTCATCTTATGGGAATGGTATATTTATTACTAGTGTGTATATAATTTGTACTGATTTTTCATGATTGTATATTTCAAGATGGAAATGAATGTGAATCAGAACCATCACAGGAAATGTGTCAGCCTTCTCCAGAATAGCATAAAGCAAAAAAAAAAATCCTAAATATTTATGTTTGGTAGTAACTGACAATATAAAAAGAAATCCCTCACATTACTTGACATCTGATATGTATATGGTACACATGAACAAAACCAAAACAAGAATGTCCCTTTAAACTTCAAGGGGAAGAAGACACAAAGAAAATGAAAAAACGACTGCTTAAAATTAGCTTCAGGCTTAGATGTTTCAGAAGAGTAAAGCTAAAAGCTGACTGTTCAAATACTGTTCTTTTATTTGGTGTGTTCACAGTCTTTAAACAATTACCATGTAATGAACCTGTGCTACAGCATTAGAAATGTTTTCATTAGAACCCTTTACTGCCTTTTAAACTTACAGAGATTTAAACCATCAAAATGACCTTAATATTTCACAACCTCATAAGAGACATCGGTTCCACTATCTAATACAAAAGAATCCTTCGTTCAATTGCCTTGCGGCATATAGGGCATTCACTCATTCGGTCTCCACAAAGTTGACACGTTCCATGGCCACAGAGAAAGATCATGTTCTTCAGCCGGTCCAAACAGACAGGACACATAGTCTGTAAAAGATTTTGACAGATTACATAGTCAATGGCAGCAGTTACACAGTATGGAAAATGTCAACAATTTATATGTTGTGCGTAACAACAAATACATCATCTTAAGCATAAAAGATAATTGCCATAGTATAACCCAGCCACTAATCTAAATTGGTTTGGGCTTTTTAAAATCCCATTCTTACTTGATATTGATTTAAAATACGTGGGCATTTCCTACACAAACAACTATGTAGCTTTTTTCCAAATATGATCCCTTTAAGTAAGACAATCCAACAGAAGGCTGACATCTGATTTTCAATATCACTGTCTTAATGTTGCAAACTTGGGTATTCTTCAGAAACAGTCATGTAATCTTCCAGGAAGCAAACACCACAAACAGCTTTACATATGCAATGCTTGGGTAATGATTTACAAATTTCTTCTCAGGTTATCCGGCCATTCAAATACTTACCTTTAAACACCAAGTACTGAACACATGCAGAAGTAATAAAAATGCTGCATAATCAATAATATATGTAAAGATTCAATAATTTGTTCATGGAAGTTATCTAGATTTTCAACCAAAAGAACACCTCAAGTTTCAAATGAAGAACAATTTAATCAATATGTGACCTTCAGTCATAACAGTAGCACAGCAAACTTTTAAAATCAGTTTTAATTGCTGAACGTTAAAGTGACAGCCAATGCCCAAAAAATATCTCTACAAGTTCTTGAACAGCAAAACTCATTTTGTACCAAGTCACTAAGAAACACCGTCCTTCACCTTTTGTCATATGCAGAAATTTCGGTACGGCATGTTCCTTCACCATAAACATACTGCAGCCATATTAGGATTTCACTTATAACAGTTGATCAAAGGTTAGTAAATGAATAGATGTTACAACAGATGATAATTTCTAAGACCATTCTATAGTCCATCAAGTCAAATCTAAGATGTCCTCAGATCGGAGACACACCATACATATCTAACAATAATAAATGTTGATCTTGTACATAATATGAAATACTGAGAGGGTTCATATTTCAAATACAAATTCATTTTATCACCATCTTGCACCTGTAACTTGTTTACATACTCGTCATTGGGTGTTTACTTCAATTTGTTCATCTCAAGAGAGAAATCCAAAGCAGGAGCCTTATTCAGGATAACCTTAAAGCACACTTTCTGTGGAATTAAGATGTATTCAAAGAATCACAGAACCAACTAGGCTGGAAAAGACCTCTGAGATCATAAAGTTCAACCCAAGACGTATTACCACCTTGTCAACTAAACCACGACACTAAGTGCCACTTCCAGCCTTTATTACTTCCCAGGGTAGACAGCTTAGTCGATGACCAAAAAAACCCCAAATCACCGTCATTCTGCTTATACAGAGTTTAAATTGGCATGGAATCTGGCCAAATGCCTATTTTAATCTTCAGCATACCAGTATAATGCCAATTTATGTTTAAAAAAAATCCTGAAGGGGAGTGCACTCCAGCTTTGCCAGTTTCCACAGTACTATAACAAAACACTTTTAAACAAAAAATTTGCCCGAGACTGAGCATCTGTCAATCAGTCCCATTCATTTTTCCTTTCACACCAAGTCACCAGCTTCACATCCCAAGAGGACAATTAAGAGTATTCTTCCTTCAGTAACTCACAGACTTCAAATATCAGTGAAAAAGCTATTTCCAAGGCAATGAACACAGAGCTGTCCTGTGACAAGTATCTATAGTATTGGCATGATGTCCTTCGACAAAGGACTGACAAATCAAACACTAATCTTACCTCTTGGGGAAAAAAACCCCACAACTTGTAGCCTTTATTCTATATTTTAGCTAGTTATTTGCCTTTGTGTCTAAATATAATGTCAGATTTACTGACGTTAAAAGGATCTGTTTCTCTCTAAATGCCACAACATCTTTCAAAAATGAAAACATTGATCAAGGGACTCAGAAATAATAAAAAGTTAAAATCTGTTTAAACACCATTACATTTAACTGTTTCAATCCATGAAGCAGAGAAATACTAACATGTTCATCTTAGACATTTTCTGCAATTGCATGCAGTGTTAGCAAATTGTCCAATTTTTACTGCTTAGTATGAAAGCAGAGAATATAAAATACATTAGGTGTTTAATTTCTCAACATGATACTAACTTAACATTTAAGTTACTTTCAACACAGTAGGAGAACGCAGCTGGCAAGACAACCAATCTTCCTGTTTGCTACACAGGGTTTTCTCAGCTAGCTTGACAGTTTCCCAGTGGGACAGAAGCCCAGATAACTGAGCTTTCCAACTTCCAAGGAGAATTTCTTACTTAACTAGCAGTTTATAAGTACTTCTAAAGCATAAGCACTCTCTGTTTCTATTGTACTATTGGTTTGCTAGAACAGCCTTTGCATGAAAGACTTGACTCCCATCTTTTGAAGAAAAAGAAAGAAAAAGGACTATAAAAAGGCATTATGTCTGTTCTCTATGAGAACTACTTCTTTGGTTAAGTACTCTGAAAAAGTGCTCATAGGCACCTTAATTGGGTTTGCAATTAAAAAAAAAATTACCACTAAAAAAGTGTTTTAAACTGCTTGAAGTATCAATTCCTCCTTACTAAAAAGAGTTTTCCCAACAATATACAGGTGCACAGTAACAAAATAAATTTATTTTTAAGGAGGGAGAAAGTGATGTAAGTATGGTGAAGGAACATACACAAGATGTTAGACAGATGATGATGACCATGTATGAAATGGAGTGAAGGTATTGCAATTACAGTCAAAAGGATTCACATTCAGGGAATCCCTGAAGAATGGTGTGGTCATCAGATGTGGGAGATTCTGTTGACATCAGCATCACTTCTGCTTGCCACCAGAAATGGTTTTAAAAGCTTGCTGCACTAACATATTAGATTATCATTGAAGGTATGAGTTGAAACAATGGCTTATACCTGCTGAAAGAGAACAAATTAATTTTAAGTAGAAAAATATCAATTTAACACTGAATTGTTACAGCATAAATCAAAAGAATACACAACTATAGTGGACTGCTGTGCATCACTTCAAGCACAAATTAAAAAGAATTACATGATGAATTTCTATCAAATCCAGTTTGCTACTGACAAGTATGATATTCAATTTGCCCAATCACAAGACTAAGCAGAAAAGACCTAAGGAAAATATGAAAGTCTCAAGCCAAGATGCACACAAGAATGATCAGAACCACTTCTTTCTAGTCAGAGGCATTGAACAATTGTGGCTTCTGGCTAGCAAATCCCAAAGGTAAGACAAATTGTATAGAATAAAAGAGCACCTAAGGAAAACTGATAAAAATCTGAGATCACATCTAATCAAAAAGAAAAACTAATATAGTTTTCTTTTCATGTGCTTACACGTAAGAGTATTAGCATACCCAAAGAGAAATCTTTTTAAATTCCTAAAGTAACCAGAAAAAAAATACATCTGAAGGAAAGAGATTACTTGCATTTATGCATTCATCTGCATCTTTTACATATATAATTTCAAATGCCAAAGCAGTAACCTTATTCTTTCCATTCAATGCTAAAAAAGTAAAGCAGAAGCTAAACACTAGATATGTCAGAGATATCTAGAAATTCCAGATGTTACTGTTAAGACAGACATGCATTTTCAAATGACAATTTTCCATCTGCATGTTCTTTTACAGAAAAAAGCTACAAAGGAATCTGTTTTGAATTTCTACTACTGGGGTGCTGGCCCAGTCACCATAGGAACAGCTCTTCACAGACATTCCATGGAGCATATCAGCTCCCAGATTTAAGGCATTTAGAGATATGGGCCGTAAAACTGGCAATCAGCTTTCACATGCATGAACAGCTGAAAGCCGCAATGACCAGGACCAGACGTGATGCTACCATCACTCAAGTATTACTGACAGCTGTTAAGCCTACAAGAGGAAAAGGCAAGTTAGAACACCTCTGTTTCCTGTATCCGCAAAAAGTTTCTTCTAATTCTGTTATACACAGAAGCCAAAATCACATTACAAGGGTTCTAAGAGAGTAAGTTCATACAATAATCAGATACTCCAGGCTCTTTACTACTGAAAAATCTAAAAATCAAGCTTTCCTTCAGGTGGAAAAGCAATGAAACAATTCAGTAATTTAACACAACAAAGTTCTGCATGCAGACAACTACTTTAAGCTTTTCAGTGGAACTAGACTTAGAGACATAACAAATTTAAATAGGTAACTGAAAAAATATTTTTTCTTTTCATTAAATTTCCAAATTTCATGTAACTTAGCCAATGAATAATCAATACAATCTGTAGTTAATCTATATAAACTTCCTCCTGCAAACACTATACATAATTACAGGTGACAAACCATGACATTTAAATTACAAATATTCAAGTTATTTGTATAGTATTTGTATAGAAAATCTACTTTTACCACCATTCTGCGAAAACAGCTTCTGCTGTACCTACACACTCAGGTCAGCTAACCAGGCAGAGAACACACACTGACTGGGGCAGAGCACCCTTTTTTAGTCACACCAACACAGATGCGCTAACAGATGAATTATCAGATCTGGCCACTTGATTTTTTTGTTTTTAACCCTGTACACAGAGGACATACAAGCCCCATCATACAAAAAACCACATTAGTCATTTAACTAAAATTTAAGAGCTGATGCACTTTAACACATCATCTTGCTTTAAATAACAGAGGATGCACTGGCTTTTCCAATTAGTTTAGTGGCCCATAAAATTTTTATTCAGTGCTTTTACCTGTTCCTTGATGTCTTGTAACTGTTGCTGCAGCTTCTGTACATCTGCATTGACATTAGTGTTGTCTTTGTCCTTCTGCAAAACTGGAATGTTTCCACTTGCTGTAATGTAAAGAAAATAGAGAGACATGATTATGCAGCAATCCAATGAAACGGGAATAATTATTTACAGTGTCATAACTAAAGTTCATCTATTATCTGAAATAATGTTAGTCAAACATCTTTGGTAATCTAATTGAATTCACTACATCATCATTGCAGCTCAATTAATAAAGAATTTCTTTGAATTAGTGGCAACACTTCTTTGACAAATATTTTCACAATAATACTTGTAGTCCCTTAACGTTCTCGGAGTTCTTATTTGCCAGTAGTTTCTGAAGTAAATTTTTTGGGATACATGTTTAAAAAAAAAAGCCAAATCCTTCCACACTGAAAAGATGTATCTACACAGATGATTCTATTTGGTGTTCAAAACTGCACAAGTGTCTTGGAAGTAGTTTGTTCAGACTTCAAACAAGCTCTGATTAATATTCTTATATCTGATTAACCTGGGAAGCAATGTTACTACAGGAAACAGAAAACCTGTAAAGGTATTTTAAATTCCCAGTGTATTGAAAACATGATTTTACTGATTATCCTTACATTTATTTATTTCAGAATATTATGACAAGAACGAAGTAATATTCCAATTCCCATAAA
Organism: Pseudotriccus pelzelni; assembly: GCA_035584735.1. Classification (NCBI taxonomy): domain Eukaryota; kingdom Metazoa; phylum Chordata; class Aves; order Passeriformes; family Tyrannidae; genus Pseudotriccus; species Pseudotriccus pelzelni. The sequence continues at coordinate 103,404,883 of JAWMRA010000078.1, read as the reverse complement.
TTCAACTGAAATACTGCATAAAACACTTACACACACACAATAAATGCACATAATCCACAGAAATTATTCAAAGAAGTCACAAAAAGTTTAAAAACTAGTCAAAGCAGGAGATGTAAAACTGTACATTCTGTCAGGAAAGTTGCTTGTACCTAGATGCAAAATATTTGACATGCCTTCAGAATTCCGGAAGTTAAAAAAAAAAAAAAACCAAAACATTTATTTGCTCATTTGCACAACTGCAGACAACCTTCAGCTTCTGATTCATTGGACATTACTAAGTGGCTAAGTTGTCACACACTCGCAGCTTTACTCTGAACACTGGAAGCAATGCTCCAGTATAATGACCCATGTTATTATCACACCTGCTGCTGCCACTGTAGAAAGTAGTGCCAACAGCAAATGGATACCTGGGTTAACATTGTTTCTATGGAACTTTTCTTTAGAAAGGAGAGAAAGTATTTAGGTCATTTAGAAGAATGAGAATAAGAAGTTGGTGGAGGAACGTGAAAGAGTATGGGCTTTGGAGTCACTCACAAATATCATCAGTGGTATCTTCTGTACCTTTCCCTCCGCAGCACATTATGAAAGGCACTCTTCGCTCAACCACTGCCCGACACTGTACACACTTCTTCATCAAGCTTGCACAATCTGGTAGGACAGAGAAAAATCAACTCTGAATCCTGCTACTTAATTTTTCTTCTTTTCTATACATGAGCTTATCTAATCACAGTAACTATATAGCAGTGACTGAATAGATGTTTATAATACAAACAATTACTTTCTGTGCAAACTTTCTGCAAATCACACATATAAACAACATCCTGTTTGGGATTCAAAGTGAATCTATTCCCTTTACCGCTTTTTAAAGTATTTCAAGTGAACAGCTTCCTCTTTCTCCAAGTGGATGTCTATTCCACTAGAATTGCAGAAGTTAAAAAGTAAAATTACACACATTTGAGATCAGAATTTCTAAGAACGACTCACTACCCACTTTTTCCTTCAGAGCAAAGAATCTCACTAACTGTCCTAATGGTCCAGGGGCAAAGAAGTGCTGCTCCTTACCTTTAAGAATAAACCTACATCTTTTGATATAATCCTAGAAAGGAAGCTGCAATTCTTCTAGAAAAGGCAAATTATTATGTCTCATAAATGCCAAAAGGCCACAATGAATTAATAGAATGGGTCTTATAAACTACATAAATTTGGAGACTCTATCATCCTGTTTGAACAACATGTCCCAAAAAAAATTTGGAAAGAAATAATTTGCATTTGTTAAACCTTCTGCTGTCCGTGCTACAGCTTAGACTTGGTAATGTGCATTGCACTGCCGAAATCCTTCATCACAGCAATCAATCTTTTTTTGTCCTCTTTCCTGGGAAACAAATCAAAACCACTCTTCTCATCATCTTTCAACTGCAGACAGTGAAAGAGGCCAGATCAGGATAACTATAGTCAGTGCTTCGACGTCAGCTGCCTCAGCCAGAACAGAGGAAGAAACCAGCCTTCTTAAGCAAGACCAAGCAAGCAGTTACTCATGGCAGTGATTACCCTCCCTCTTGTGTAGGTCCTCATCAATAAGGACTGCTCTTCTCCAGGCAAATCACTCTTCAACAAAGGCCTGAAATGCCTGGGGACAAGGTGATGGCTGCATTCTCATCCACATTCTCAAAACCAGAAAATTTCTGGCAATCTCTTAGCTATTTTTTTTCCTACACAGGATAAATTAAAGTGAAACACAACTGGTGCTTTTTACAAAGATATATGACATGTTTTCTAGAGAAAAATAGAGCCCTTGTGCAAATCTGTAATTAGTGATGAAGCATACTAAATATTTAAATATTGTTTTAAAACACCACTTGCACACCTGAATGCCCAAAAAGCTGCAAAAAAGCAACAAAATTAATTCTAATCACTTCAGAAGTTTTAATGATAAACATTAGGCTTTTGTAATAAATAACTCTGATGGAAGAGCACTTGTTTCCTCAATTTTTGAAAATCTCTACTTTGTCCTCCAATTATTACCAGCATGCCAAATAATGTCAAAATTCTGACCATCACACCAGGCTATCATGGAAATTTGACATGAAGTCGGATTACTGATGACCTTTTAGCAATGCAATTAAAAACATTCTGTTTTACGATAACTTCAGAAACGGCTTCTGTCAAGTACTTACTCTCACAGGCACACATATGACCACAAGGCTGGAAAAGCACCGCTGCCTTTTTGTCCGAACATACTACACATTCTTCAATCTGTAAAGAACAACAAACACATACGAGAAAAGTTTATCTCCTGCTCCCTACATTAATTTGCAAGGTAAGAAGCTTTATCTAGTGGGTTTTTAAAAATGATTCAGCACCTCAGAATCTAACTTTAATGAGCTATCACACCAACTTCTCAGAAGATATATTTTCTAGCAATTTTTACATGTTCAGTACACTGACAGGCACAGAGAAGCAGTTAGAACAGTATACATTTCTTTTTCCTTATTCTTTTCTTGTTCTTTTTTCCATCATATATATTTAAATTGGGTTATTCAGCCTGGAGAAGAGAAGTCTCTGGGAAGACAGTGCAGCCTTTCTATACTTAAAGGGGGCTTATAAGCAAGATGGGGACAAACTCTTTAGCAGGGCTTGTTGCAATAGAACAATAGGTAATGGTTTTAAACTAAGAGAGCGTTGAATTGGACTAGATAGAAGAAATTTTATAATGAGATTGCCCAGAGAAGTGGTAGATGCCCTGTCCCTAGAAACATTCAGGGTCAGGTTGGATGGGGCTCTGAGCAACCTGATCTAATTGAAGATGTCTCTGCTCATTGCAGGGTGTTAAATATTAGTTACATGACTAACTTGAAAGGTCCCTTCCAACCCACGCCATTCCACAATCCTATGAAATTCACTTATAAGCTACTTTTACATTCTGGGTTAGGGTTTCTCTAGGTTATATTTGCATTATATTTACAACTCTTATATTTACTTCGAAGTAGAGAAAAAAACACCCCAACACAGCACAACAGCAGACTAGTCAAATGTTTGGAAAAGATTTTAAAAATAGAGTTGGGTTTTCAAAAAAACTACTGAGATTGGTCTCCAAAATAGGGCACAACCGGTTGATACTCTGAAGAAAAAAGACAGCATAATGAAACTTATGATTCCAAAGAAAGAAAAGCTGAAAGCTGAAAATAATTATTAACTTCAAAAACAAGTACATATTAATTAACTCAGTTTACAGGCAAATGATCTTTTAAGCAGCCCTAAGGAATAAAAGAACTCAGAAGAATTAAGTATTACTGAGGGAAATTATACTTCAGAAAAAGTAGTGATTTATCTTAACATGAAGAAAAAAATACTGTGGAGGAGGGGAATAATCTATTTCAATAAAGTATCCTCAGGTGACTGTATTAGGAACTCTGAAGACCTGAACATAAAAACATTGCAAGGCAGGGATAGGTACAGGCAAACACAGAAAAGCAATCTACAATGTTGGGACAAGATATCATTACAATGCAAAATTAATTCCATCCAGTGACACACATGTAAGGCAAACTACCACATAAAATAAACTATGTATTTCTTGGACCTCTTAATTTTTTTTCTTTTCCTTTAAAAAAAGAGAGAGAACCAACGAACTTTGGAGGCTTTTACCTTTGTCCTAGACTGAACTTGTTCTTTACAGATGAGGCATTTTTTCACCCGTGGTGAGCATAGAGAACAAGTGGCAATATGTCCACACGGGCCAAACAGCGTATCCCTCTTCATGTCTGAACACACCATACATTCTTCTAAGGTTTCAGAATCATTGTTGATCATAGACGGACTTCGGGAACCAACCTGACCACTACAAAGAAACCTTGCCAGTCAAACTTTTAAGAACTAAAAAAAAAAATTAATCTTAATTTAAAATGCACATCAATTGGCTGTTTATATACTCCTCTGCATTCAGGCATCACTGTATCATCATAAAGCAATCTGAACTGCCTTTTCCCCAATGAAAGGCTGACACCAGAGTGCAAGGTCACACGTTAAGATAAGACATCGTAGAGAAACTGGGCACACGAGTCAGAAGAGCATGTCATGGGCATGTATGTAAAAAGCCCTTCCCTCTCATCCTAAGAGCTTACTTTACAGATAGAGGCACGCCCTGCAGCTTCAGAACCGCAGAGCTGACCGCCTTCACCCTGAACGCGTTTGCAATGCCCCGCAAGGGACGGAGCCGCAGGCTCGGTCAGCGAGTTCAGCCCGGGGCGCTGTGCTGCTGCTCCCCCAGCAGAGGGCGTCGCTGCCGCGGCCCTCACCAGCCACCAAGAGCCGGCGGAGACGGACCGGACAAGGGATGAGGAGGCCGAGGGAGACGGACACAGACAGAGGGGCTCCGAAAGAATATAAGCACCTTACTCCTTACCAGCACTACAGCAATAAAAACGGCCTCTCTCTGTGACACTTTGAAAGTACCGTTTTGATTTCCATACAGGAATTAAGGATGAGAATCATGTAAGACATCATGGGGGGAACTCAACCAGGACAAGCTGAATCATCTCATATTGCATGCACCTGGTAACATGACATTTCATTGAAATCGTAATTTCTAAAGACATCATACCCACTTCCTTATCCTCTCTTTACAGAATCATACAATTGTTCAGGTTGACAGATACTCCGTAGGCCTCCTGCTCAAAGCATCTTCAACACTAAATTTATAACCAGGCTATACTGGGCTTTGCCCATTTCAACCTTTAAAACTTGCACGAACAGAGATTTCACAACTTCCTAGGCCAACCTGTTACAATGCCTAATTACTCTTCTGTGAGTTCCCCCCCACCCCACTATTTCTGAAGCTCTACCAACCTCCACCTGCAGATTGCCACCCTCCCATATTTAACATGCATGAAAGTCCTGTAAGACCAGGGTAAATTTCAACTAATGTATTTGTAAATAGCATTCAATGTACCATAGAAAATGAAGAATTAATTGAAAGTAAATAAAAAAGCTTATATGTTTTAATGCTATTGCTAATAAAGGCACAATGTTTTAAATAAGTAAGTTAATCTGTAGAAAGCAGAAATTTGGAAACTGTATTTTATGAATATACAAACCTGACTTTTTCTTTGTGACATTTAGCCAATGCTTTGCAGAGACTCGGATCAGGGCAGAGATCAAGAGGAGATTGACCCTTCTTGTTACGAATGCTGAGATCAGCTCCGTTGGCTGCCAGAAAGCAGGCAATAGATGCTGCACTCTTCTTCTCTGCTCCTTGAGTGCCTAGTCCCATTATTAACTGAAAGAAAACAAATACATAAGCAACTTGAAAGACTCTCTAAACAGTTAAGAATTGTTTGGCTGAAGGAAAACTACTTGACATGCACCCATGCACATACACACATATATGTATAAACCTGTGAGCTCAAGGAAGCATCTCTAGAACTAAAATTAAAACAATTGTACAGTTGCTTAATTTTTTTTTTAAGGAACTAAAATTCAGCAAAGAATAGTTTGACTGTTGAAGCATCCTGCACACCTATACTCATACGTGAAGGGGCTGTCCTTTTCTGTAAGCACTGTAAAGGGCAAAATTCCAGTGGGTATATTCAGAACACACTTCAGTACACTGAAACTGCCAAGTTCAGACAAAATGCTGCCATCAGCACCACACTTGGACTGAAAACACAGCTAAGCAGAGAAATGATTGCACACCTACTTTTAGTCTAGTGAATAACGTACCTGCCCAAGAAATGCTGGCACCACTAAGAGTTCCTCAGCAAACTACACTACACTACATTCAAGGGAACAGCTTCGGCACAGCTTGGACAGCTCCAATTCAGGGAGTTTTAAGTGCTGAATTCTGGAATCACAAATGCTTCAATGCTAGGATAGAGGCGGGATTTTGTATGCACTTCTTTCCCATTACTTAAACACCCAACTGACTATGTATACTTTTTGACACCATTTTTCATTTTGTGCAATCTATCCCTGTAGCTGGTCTTCTAAAAGCCCTCCCAAAAATGAAGTAATTTTGTCTGGATTAACAACCATTTAGTATTTAGAGGACTAAATGTGCTATTTTAGACACAAGAGCATACAGGAATAAATTTAAAATACCAGATACCTGTCACTCCAGCCCTAACAGCTGCATATCTTGAAGTCTGAACTATGAAGAAAAGAGTTTTCAAAACCCCTCTAGTTATTTACCCCATCCCTCAGAGGTAACTCATGAAGAAAAGGGCTTGGCTTGGGTTCATTTCTTGCAGCATGTGAAGATTGAATGAGAAGTCTTTACCCTGCCTTGGTAATTGCAAGGTTACCCTTCTCATCATACAGCCAACCCTGTCTCCTAGGGAAGCTATTTATGTTTGTTTCTTTTAGTTAAGAGTTTTTACCCTAAACTAAAACTCTTACATCAATATGTATCACTGAGGTGCTACAAGATTCTTGAAGGTCGAATTCACAGATGCTCATCCTGTGTTCTTCCTTATGATTAGGTAAGAACAGTACAGCTCAAAAGACTTCACACCAGGAAAATCAGTAAGTTATGGAGACACATTGCTTTGCAATTGCTTTCAGATCACAGAAAATTTTTGTTTATAAATTCAGACCATTTTTATGCACTTCAATTACAGCACTGGCTGAAGTGAAGAAGTGATTTTATCCAGCTTCATTCCAGGTACTCTGAACCACGTCAATAATTCAGCCAAGGCAGCACAACACCCAGTGAAATGATTTGCTCCGAGGCTGGCAGAGTAGTCATCACGGAACAGCCATCAACACTGGTCTAGGAAACCTGAGGTCCTAAAATGCCTCTGCATGCCTTACTATTTGAAAACACCGGGACAATATTGCATCCTGTGACACTCCTCAGGAACTTACAACTTTTCATGCATGCAAAATGAGAACACAAAACAAAGCCACAAACAAAAAAACCAGCCCCATTATGTCTTAGTGCACAGTACAGCAGCAGAAAGCCTCCTCTGGAAGGGGCCAGCCCTGAAATGCATCAACAAAGGCCAGTTCCAGCCCATTCACCTGTGAAGGAAAAGTCTCTGTGAAATCTAACAAATAGTATAAATATCATCTAAGTAATTGTAGCTACTGAGCTACCTTTGAAGCTGTAAACACCTCCCATTATAGTTTTTTTCTTTTAAGTTAGGATTTAGGCAGTGGCATCATGTAAAAGCATTTTAAAAGTCTGAAAGACACCTATATAAACTAAATTACATTAAATGCAGCTGGGAATAACACATTTACTTAGGATAAAAAGTACCCTAGACCAAGGAACACTGTATCTGTAATAAAGAACTCAAATGATTTTTTTTTTGGTGGTGGTGACTTAACATAGAATATCCTGAGTTGGAGGAGACCCACAAGGATCGTGAAAGTCCAACTCCTGGCCCTGCACAAGACAACCCCAAGAATTACACCATGAGCCTGAGAGTATTGTCCAAACACTTCTTGAACTTGGCAGGCTTGGTGCTGTGATCACTTCCCTGGGGAGGATGCTCCAACAGAAGCAACTATTAAAAAAATAAACTAATGTTAAAAATTTCATTCCATATATTTCCACTTACAAAGTAAGTTCACGATATCAGTAAAAAATATTGTTTTGTATTTTAAACAGTGGTCAAGGTAAAAAGCAAAAAACTGTAGAATTTCAATGAAGCTGCTTTTTGACCAACTTTATCAAATACAAAAAACCCCTAAAATCCTACAAGTGAAATTTTTCTCAGTTTTTTGAACTCAAACAAAAATAAAACAATTATTTGTTGAAGTACTATACTGCAAAGAAGTACCCTACATGTCCTAGTAGGCTGGAATCTTCAAGACAGCAGTCCAAAGTTAATTACAATTTAGCCAAGCAAAAATGAGGTCAAAAGTACTACATATTTACATAGGTGATTTGCTATCACATAGACTAATGAAATCTGACATGTTTCCCAATGCTTAAAGGAACTAATAAAGAATAATAAAAAACCTCCCAAAACAAATCTTCCATTTATCATATTTATGAAAAGAAAGCCTTACCGGTTCCCAGACTAATTATTAATTCCATTTATCCTTTATTATCCATCACTTGTATTTGCAATTCCACACAAGACAAATTACTGATGTGTCTTTGGATAGCTTTAGAGGTCCAGATGCCTGCACATATTTGCACAGCTTAGATCCTCTCTGACACACAATTTTGGGCCAAAGGTGCTTTAATATTTAAAACTGTTTACTGGTCAAATCTAGTTTATAGACCTTTTACAGTACCTTTATTTAAATAAAAATAAATAGGTCTAGGTATTGTTCTCATTTACTGTTTTTCACAAGACATTTTCAAAACAGTTTGACCATCTTAAAAAGTTTTCAGGTGTATTTTAGCCAGGCTTTACTCCATCTTTTGTATTCCAGTGACATGTTGCCACATAAAATAAAGATAAGCAAGTTTTCACCTCTTCTCTGTCGGCACGTATCTTCTCCATGCCACTTAAACCTCTCAATTTTTTTAGTTAAGGGAAAAATTTTCTCTGCAGCTAAATAAAGTGCAAAAAAATGATCAACAGTTTGATCAAGCTAATATAGGACATAGTGGCTAACCATGATTTTTTATAAACATTAAAACATTTTTAGGTGATCACAGATACAATCAAGAGAGGATTTTTTTCTTTGTTTCTTGTGCTGTCTTTCCCCTCCCTTTTTTCTTATCACTTTAACAGAAATAAAAAAACCAACCTTTCGTTTAAACCAAGGATAATTCTCAAATGAAACTAGAAAAAGAACTCCATTCTCTAAAACATAAAATCCCCACAAGGTGATGTTTAAAGACGTGATGGAAAAAAAACCCACTTCTGGTTAACACAACAAGTTTCATTGTGGATGTCACTAATGAGACTGGGCAACAGAGAAACCAGTTTATGAAAAGTTGAATCTGAGAAAAAAAAATATTCATCTTCCATTCATTCCTTTCACGATTAAATTCACATAAACGAAGTATTCCGGGCACTTCTCATACAGTCTATAGATCATGGAAACAATTGAGCTTCAATTGCTTTCCTCCTCTCACTTAAAAGGACACAAGCGTATTCTTACAAATGCCAGTCATTTAAAATTTCTTATTCCAGTGTATTTCAGCGAGATTAAGTAACCAGTTTGAAAAACATTTGTTGTACAGGGGAATTATTATTCTGAACTAAGACTTTTTAATAAAGTTGGTGCATTTGTATTTTCCTAATGAAATGCAAAAACATCACCCTCAGCTAAAATTACAAAAAAATATTATGACACTGGTAACTAATGATTCAGCAGATCTGACCTAACATTATATTGTGCATCTTTAATATCTACAGAAAAAAATTCTTGTTTTTCTCAATTCAAACTGCTCCAGAATTTTATTTCTCCTTTGCCTCTCAGGTAAACTACAAACTTCACCTTTGCATATGGGGTTCACACAGCTTTTTGGGTGTGTCAGAAAAATATATAAAAATAACAAAACTAAGAAGGCCTTGTTCTAACAGAATATACTTTCAGAAAGTTATAGAAGCAACTAAACAATTAAGGCTATAAGGACATGCAAGACACTGAATCACAGAAAACTATTTCAGTCTTATTCTGTACTGTAACACTGTTTATTTCTCTTTCCTAAAAAGCTACTTTTGATTTTGGCAGCTCTGTATGTTCAGTATGGAAGAAAGATTTGTAGAAATATTTTTGAACTAAATAACCCTTATTGTTCTGTAACAAAAATAATGACTACATGCGAAAAGCCACATATAACAATGTGCTTTCTGCCCACACTGCATTTTAGTGCAGGATGTCTACGTAAACCGATACTCCCAAAAAACAGTTCAACAGTACAGAACTAGACAAACTAGACAAAGAGACAAATATACAGAAAAAAAAAAGAATAAATAAATGTGTTTTATTTACTGTGTTCTTTGATGGCTCCCAAGCAGTATCTACCTTGCCCACATCTTGCATGTCTTGGAGCTGGCGGAGCTGTGACAGGGTATGGTGTCTCAGGGCTTCATGCAAGGGAGTATCCCCATCTTTATCCTGAATATCCAGCTTAGCACCTGCACGGACCAAGAGCTGAAAAGAGAAAGAAATCAAATTAAAACAAAAAAAAAAGCAATTTATTCCTTTTAAAACTAATTTCAGGAAACTATGGTTTAGGATGCTCTAGGAGGACCAAAAGGGTTACTTTTTTACCTTGCTACAATTCACAGCTGAGCTTATTTAAATGTATTTCTCATACCTGAAGCTCAACCCTCAACTTGAAGCGTTTATGTGTATTTTTCTTAATTATGATTATGTCCCAAATATCAAGCTTATTTCAGCAGAAGCCTAAGGCTTGCCTATGCTCTGAGTGCTACAAAAGACAATTTTACAAGCATTCTTTCCCCTAAAACTTTAGTTCTTTCAACACAGTCTATAATGTAACATATCACAGCAATATAACAGAAGCAGAACTACTGGGCAATGCTGTAGACACATATATACTCTTTACTATTAGGTAAATCAAAAACCACCACTTTCACACCATGCTAAACTTTACAACTTAATTTACAGTGTTCTCCCATTAGCAATGTTGTTAGGCACGTACTTAGGTTTACCCTGATTCAGCAGAAGACATAAAAACCAATGACACCCTCAAAAACTATCTCAGAACACTTTGAAAAGTAATGAACTGTAGACTTGTCTCTAAGGCTAATTTTAAACACACATTCCTGGTCACATGACACAAATGCAAGCATAAGGCTGCACAGGCCCTCCTATTCCTATTGCCTTTGAATACAGCCTTTCCATAATTCAGTGCACCAGGACTTCCTTAAATATGCTGTTAAACGAAACAAATCAACACATGCTGACAAGTAAATTACAACTGTCCCTAAAAATTAAACCCCATCACTGTCCCTATTCAGAAACCTGCAGATAGCAGCTGAGGTTTTAACTTTAGTTTTGAGTTTGTGATACTCTGCAAAGCTGGGATTAGCAGTAGAGACAAAAGGCATAGTCTAGAAACAGGAACCTGCATCCTTGCAAGGATCTCAGAACCAAAGAATCTCGGACTATAGAACAGGCTAACAGGAAAACAGCTAAAAAGGAATTTGGAGCCCCATTTTCAAGAAAGCCTGTGCCTGCAATTATTTGCAGCTTATTTAGCATTTTCCCCAGCCTTTTTCTCTACAAGTGAAACAGAGAAAACCAGCTAATATTTAAAACAGTCTCCTTCCAACTTTTTAATGCTCTCCAAATGGATTTACTCTGTCCCAATTTCTTTCTCATATTCACATGTCTGCCAATAGTTCTTTACTGCTTAGTTTCTCCTGGAAGAAATTCTGTAAATGAGTTCTTTTCAGGGCAACCTGGAACCCCTGACTACCATGGAAATTCAAAGTCTTTGTAGAAGTTTAAAAGAAAAAAAAAATTAAAAAAAGACAAACCACTACCCTTTGTCATGGCAGCAGGGCTTTTAAAAGAACTCTGCTACCTTTGACCACTATTCCACAGATGCCTGAGGGTACAAACCCAGCCCTGGAAGGTATCCAATAGGAATTAATTTTGAAATACGGAGCCAACATGTTCTTTGCCAGGCTGCACGAGCTATTTTAGGACTTCTCGAAGTTAATCCAGATCTGAAGTACGGATAGTCTACAGAGTCATTCACTTAAACATTCTCAGATATAAGCGTGAAAGTCTAATACACATACTAGTTCTACATGCCTACCTTCCTACTCATCTGCCACATTAATATCATATTCCCAGGTACTGTGACCATGTCAGAGGGGCACGAGGGTTCACCAAATACAGCTGCCAAATAACTTGCAAGATGCAAGTGACACTGACTCTACGAAACCATTCTTTTGGTAGCAAGCAGTTCCAGATATAGGGCCGTATCACATGTTTCACTGTAATGGGATCACACCCATCAGCCCTTGGATAGGGAGAAACCTTACAGCAAAGAGAAAATGCTAAACAGAACTGCAGATACAGGTCTGCAGAGGGGGTATAATTCTCTGTAGGCCTGAATAAGAAACAGTTATTCGTATAAGATGACTCTCTCTGCAAAGACAGAAAAATTACACAAGTGCCAAGGCTAGGTTGATGTATCCACTCATAGGGAACATCTCCTACAGCAGTGAGTGCTTTCTCTGAGCCTCAAAAGCCCACACTAGCGAGGCAAGCACTGAGCCACACAGGTCCTTGCATGAACAGGGCACATAGGCCAGAAAAGGGCAAGCAGTGCCGGACCCCCATTTCCTGTGCCAGTAACAAAGTTTTGTTAAGTATTAACTTTTGCAACCATGCAAGCAAAGAAGCAAGGATAGCATTCCTTTCTCCAAAAAGGTACTACTATTACTGCTTACAGCTCTCCCAAGCTAAGAACAGGGCACGTTCTTACACAGAAAAATAGTTAAGGTCATAAAAAGATGTTTTGTTTAGCTACCCCTTGCAGAAACTATGAGCAGGAATAATTACGCACGCACCAAGAGTTATCAAAAATGCTATTTGAAGGTCCCAGCACAGCACAGAGTCACACAAGTAACAGTGTAACATATTCTTTCTTTTTCAACAAGGAGGGATGCTGGAATCGGCAACTGCACAGAGGAAACCATAATGTACATGTACAAAAATGTAGCATTCTTGAAGTGTCATTCATATTGCCAACTGACCTTCTGTGCAAGTTGGCAGGTTTCTGAATTAAACAAAATGCATCACACAAACACGCAACAGCTACATGTTGTTAAACAATTTTTTAAATGTTCACAAAGTACCCATGTCTTAACAGCTGCCATGGGCTTTAGACAAGTACTATTAACCATATGGCTTACTGCAAATAAGATACTTACCCTAACAATTTGTGTGTGCTGTCGTTCAACGGCAAGGTGCAGAGCAGTTTGCTGGTTAACATTCTGGATATCCAGGTTAGCATTGCCCTGAAAGATATTTAAAGCATTAGGGCATTATCATCCCAGCAATTCATCTACAGACAAGGCAGTCCATTAGGGCACTGAATATGACCCTGAATATGATTCCTGGTTGGGGGATTTGAGAACAGAAGTGATTAAATACTTTTAATTATTCACTGTACAGATGTTAATCTGTTGAATGAAATGAGGTATCAAGTTTTTCAGTCCCTCTGCACCATTAGGCCAGTGTAACGATCTCAAAGGCAAGTTTGACCTTTAGAGCTCAACACATGTCCTTCCCTGCTCCACTGCTTCTGCATTGAGACTGCAGGTGTAAAGCAGCAAACTATTTTCACATCAGATGGTTAACCAAAGCTTGACATTTAAATCCTCCTGAGAAAAAGAGTCCTACCTGATGCACCAAAAGTTCAGCCACTTCCACATGATTATTGAGAGCTGCCAGATGCAAGGCAGTGTAACCATCATCTTTCTTCTCGTCAACAATCCATGGTCGTGGCAACTTGGACAACAGTACACGCATGGCACTGAAATAAACATGCAGAGATGGCATAAACACACCTATAATGCATACTGAACAACAACAGTTGAACAACATTAATTCTCAGAACTATGTAAAGTTGCTAAAATAACTGTAGTATTTTTTCAGAGAAAGTGGGTGAAAAGCTGTATCAACAGTTTCAAAGCACAATAATTTCATGCTCACTTCCTTCTAATTAAAGCACACAAAACCCCCCAAACAAACAGTGTGACAATCAGGTTTGCTTTTCAGAAGGATGTTATCTAGCAGTAAAGATTACCTCTAAAGTATTCCAACAAATTCTGACAAAATAATTTTCTCTCTCGAAATCTTTATAGCATCCCTCACTTAAGTAATTAATGACCAAGTTCCACTACGTTAGATTTCTTTATCACTTTATAAACTGATGCTATGGGCTGTAACACCTAAAACTCAGTTTCTGAGAAAAAAAAATGTAGTAAAATCTCTTAAGCATAGACAAAATAAATGCTGAAACTATAAAGTGAGTACTAGTGCAATATTTTCTTAACAAGTAATGGCTGAGTATAACACCCCACGGCAGTGCCTAGTGGTCAGGGGTAGAGTAAGGTTAAGCAACTCGATTAATACGGACTAAAATCCATGAAGTCCGAAGACTGAAGTCTTAGGAGTATTAACAACACAATGCTAGATAATCAGATGGCTCAATCTTGTATTCTCTCAGAAATATAGTTTTCTTAAGCTTATGTGTCTTCACTGAGCTTTTGGAATAGGTAAGCAATCAAACTTAAATCCCTTATTGTCTTATCTTTATAAACAGCATATGTAGCTCCCTTATGTCAGTTCCTCAAAGACAAATAGAAAACCAGAAACTGCTATAATCTCGTGCCAAGTTCTGTCATGTGATTTTCCCCACTGTTGAAGCTACATGCTCTCTACAGAAGAGTTTCTTTACAAAATTTAAACTTTTAAAATCCAAGTAATACTATCTAATGCAAGTGGAACCACATGGTCACACAATGCCTTGCAAGGAAGATAATATAATTGAATTAAACAATTCTTCATTAGCAATCTGATATTGGAATCATGGGATCTCAACAAGGCTCAGAAATAGCCTCATAAAATGAGCCTCTTAGCTTTCACTAAAACGTATTCTCAACAGGTAGGAATAAGATGACTGCTCTGTCAAGTAATAGCTGAGATCTTAATTCATTGCAACAATCTGTCATCTTGAACATCCACACTGCATAAGTGCTTCCAATCCTAAGCTCTCTTAGAGCAAGCCAATGAGTTTCCTATAAAACAAGCTAATAGCTATGGTTCTGGGGACAGCTCATCCTAATGAGCCCTCCTGGAAAGCAGAAGAGTCCACAAGGTAGACTTCTGTACCAGTAAGAAAGTGCACTCCTTTGAGTGCACTGCTCGGATGCTATCCTCACAGATCCTGACTTATTAAGCATAAGCACGTTCTTCTGCTACTGCACTGAATATGCAACATAAACCCTCAATTTTACACTTAATACACCATCATCCTGGCAGCTGCAGTATAAGTGACACTCCTTTTTTAGCTCAGAATTCGAATGTCTGAAGGAGCCCCAACTAACCAGCTCCAGGCCACAGAATCACACAGGCCCACAGGAGACCATGACCAACTGATACGTGCGGAAAACATAGCCAGGCTGTTCTGGAGGTTTGCCCTCCTCAGAGTAGACAGAAACAATCCTCAGTCTCTTAGGATTTTTGTTTTCCTGGCAGAACTAAACTTCTCACTTCCTCACAGTCCAAATCACTTATAACACAGCAAAATAAGACAACAACACTTAACAGATTGTACATTGCTCATTGTGAAACATTGCTCAGCTTCTATTCATAACACCTTCTACAGCTCTCTCACGTGCTAGGAAAAAAACCCTACTAGAATATTTGAGAAAAAAACCAAACACTGGCAACATTAATTCTTTGAGAGATTCATTTATGCAAGAATTTCCAAAATTAAGGATATAATTTAGTAAAGCACAAGTTACCAAAGCTTCACAACTGTGGCAAAATAAAACAATATTAGTTGCACTAATACACATAATTCATTTTGTAATGAAATGATGCAGTATTTTCAAACCTAGGATACAAATCTGTGTGTTCAGCTGCCTTAGAGAGCGAGTAAGTCTGGAGCACTGTGGTTCACTTCGATCTGGACGGTACCCGGGCACAGCACCTCACCAGCTCTTCAGAGTGCCCACGGTACCAGCAGCACGACGACTTTCTGCAGTGGCTTCCTACAGGGCATCCTGTCAGGTAAGCTCTTTATCTTCACCTGTCAGGCTCAGTGTTTCTATAGACCCCATAAATCTCTAACATACCTACTGCGGATCATCTAAAAAACCACAATAAAAAAATACGTTACAGAATTAAAAAACTGACAGAAGCAGTATAACCACTGTGAGTGACCAGGAAAAAAATGAGGCACCAACAACGTAAGAAAAAGTCCAAGGTCAAGAAAGTTTTCTTCAAACTGCAACTACAACTTGAGGAATGCTATGGCAAGGCATCAACAATTAAATCTAATTACAGGCAGCTTGTCTCTAAAGTAGCTCTCTAGTCACTAAACAAGGAACTGTTCTAACCAACTCAGATGGTATTTTATATCCTCTTCTTCTGTAAGAAAGTAAAAAAATTGCCAAATCCAGAGATAAATAAAATAAAATAAAATTTAAAGTATAATTGCACACTTTAACAGTTGCCTCAAGAAGTGAATATATTTCAGAAACATTACTGACATTTCTTTAACACCTCTCATCTTGGAAAGAAAAATAAGAAACTAATTGACTCAATATTTTGTATGCTATGAAAAAAAAAAAATCACTCATTCTAGTATTTGCATGACTGCTAGCCTTACCAGATCCTCTTTCAAATCTTTTCCTATTTAGTTTCCTGTCTATATCACAAAAAGTTTCATCTTATGTTTGACTGAAAAACATTTGGGGGTATCTCGCTTTCAGAGAAATGAGATGCCTGCTACATTTCTGGTGCTTTTAAAATGAACTCGTCTTACTGGAAAAACAGAAGGACCAACAAAACAAACAAATGGCTTCTGTGTGGAACAGATTTTTATCTTACTTATCACAGCAAAGCATCAGAGGGCCAGCAAATACTCAGTTGTTTGTATCTATGCAAGAAAAGTCCACATATCTCTCTTCCAGACCATACTATAGTACTGGATAGTAGGACAGAAGGACTGTTTCATGGAATGACACCTTAAAATACTGCAAGATATTAATATGCTACAATAGCAAATTCTTTTTGATGCTCAGTGGCTGCGCCCTCTTCTTCATTAGCTGAGAGGTGGTTTCTTTCAATTTTTGCACGATTTTCTAGAGCTGCTGCCAAAATTTTGACAGCTAAGTGGCTACCATTCAGAGCAGCACTCACTGCAACAGGCATGCATTGTATCATAAAAAGTCCCATTAGTTGAATTAGTGTTGCCAATTGCACAGTAATTTCTGATTCACTTTTTCCCATGTAGCATTAAAGAATTTGGGTTGTACTGCTCTGCTTTTAAGATCATAACATAGATGTGGTCCTGAAAACTTGATTTCATCTCATATACAATAAAACAGATCACAGGCTACTTTCACTGTAGCTGTACTGAAAAGATCAAGAAATTGGCAAATCTAATGGTAGCCCTGATCATGAAAGCAGCTGAAGAAAACTTTTCAGACTATCATCTTCAATGCATTCAGCTGTTACAGATTACATGGCTGATTGAGTAGCTGCAACGATTATTAGTAAAATGGTTAAAACTCTTTTTGAAACACTGAAATCATGCCATCACTATGCTATTTATGTACTATTATTAAAGCATCCCTGATGAAAAAAAACTTTGTTACAGGTAAGTTATGGTATTTGTTGTTCTGCAGTATTTTCAGCTTAGCAGGAAGTTGAAAAAGATTGCAGTACAGTAGGGGTACAGTAACTTATACAGCTCAACATAATTCATCCCCATGAAGCGACAGTCCAGGCTCTAATAGCTACAAGTGATTTGGTAGAAGGAACACCCGTTAATACAGTGCTACATTTAATTTGAGATGAAGAAGAATAACAGCAAATGCTGCTGTTGCATGCATCTTTAATTTGACCTTGCAACACAAGTAATACTTTTTTTTTAAATTTTAAATTCATGTTTTTAGAGAGTTTTTAGAGAGAATGGTTTGGATTGGAAGAGACCTTAAAGATCATCTCATTCCAACTCTTGCCATGGAAATTCAACAGCATGAATTGTATATTTGCGATAAAAAAATGCGTCACAGTTCTGAACAGTATCCTAATTAATTTTTAGCTGCACAGAGCACTTGTTTTAACACCAAGTCACCAACATTAGATATACAAGAAGAAAAAATAATTGTTATGATGAAGTTAGCATATGGTATGTTATTCATTATCAACCTACATATAAATTTTTTATGCAGTATTTTACTCAGAATTTTTACCGATGCTCATCAGCATTACCTGAGAATGTGACACACAATAACAGATTTATTTGGAAAAATCTGCAAGATGAAAGTACTTGTAAGCAAGATGAAGCTAGCATCTCATTGTATAAAAATGATTCCAGATTTAGCAGTCTTAACTGCAAAGGCACCCTTCCACCTTGCTTAAAAAAAATACACGAAATAAAACTAGAGAAGATTCTCTGCTACCAACTGCAATTTGACTGCAGAATTATGTAAATAGGGAAGGTTGAGGATTTGTTGGATAGTGGTGGGATGGGTTGATTTCTTTGGCCTTTTGGTTTTTTTATAAGAACAGATCTTAGGTGTAAAAAATTAGAAAGGCTACTTCACAATCTCCGTAAGCACGTTTAATTTACATTGCTACTGAAGACACAATCCTACTTTGCCCTGCACTTCAATTCCTGCATTATGCTGGCTTCACAGACACACCACTCTCTAGTGCATGAAACAACCTGCCAGACTCTTGATTTGGCAAGTTTGCTTTCCGACAGATCAACGAGATAATTCAACTTACCCTGCAACTTCCTGAGCACTAGAAGCAGTATGAGTAAGGACATGATGAAGCCAGAGCTGCAGGGAGGGCAGACAGACAGCCCTTTCCAGAAGCGAAGTCTTAGATCAGCATAAACTTATCAGTAATCATATCACCAGGGGTTGTAATGATTCACTGCACTTTCTACTACAGGTTTCTGTACTTCCCTGCCATTCTCCTCCCCCAAGTCAGGCTTCCACTGTCTCAGTGTGATGTGCTTTCATAATATATTTTACAGTAATCCTGGCTTGAAGTATTCCCTACACACATACACCACCCTTCACCCCCACATACTCCTCTCCACTGACTCCCAACCCTGGCTCAGCTAAAGCTTGTTCACCCACCTCCTGTTAGCTCCTCAAACAGCTGAAGGAACAGATCAGATTTAAAGACAGCTTCTGTGGCAAAGTTTTCTTTTAGGGCTATGTATTCTGACATTTATTTTACAACACAACAAAAGTAGCAAAACTACTTTTAACTAGTCCCATTCTTGCCCTCTTACTACCATCCCTGCTCAGAAAATTCCCTCCAAAAGTGGTCCCGACACAGCATCTAAAAGGTCACCTCTTCCTGTTGGATTTTTTCTCACACAGAATAGTACTCCAAGCTTGCTCACTGTGAAACCAAAGAAACATTTGTACCAACATAGTGCAAGAAGTAACACAGGAGCAGGACAGTGCTATTTTTGGCAACGGTACGACCGTAAGAGCACGTCAGCACACGACTTCAAGCCAAATCAGTTCCCTGATTTGGTTCACAGCACACTCACTTTGCAATACAGACTGTTACACTGGAAGGAAGAAGAAGGAAGTATCTATCCCTCAGAAACAAGTAAAAAGGAATAGATTAATAGATTAATACCTTAGACTGGTATGCTGTATCCTGAAATTAGAGTTTAATGTTGCATATCTGACCGATAGCCTAGTTAGTAAAAGTTTAAGTAGACAGGCTGTTTCTTTATCCTTGAAAATTCTCAGATTTTCAGGCATCTCTTGGTTTTGAAAATCAATTTCAATATACATGAAACTCAGGAAACGATAAAATATATAAATTTACACAGAACACACAAAAATGTATTCTGCACTAGCTTAGACCTTGCACAATGATTTCATTTTCAGTGTATAATTATGAAATCAAAGCAAAAAGAAAAAATGTGACTTTTCTCAGAAACCTACACTGCAAAAGGGTATAGTACCCTGGTTACAGGGTAAGCAGCCACCAAGCACAGGACAAAATCAACACAAAAAGAGGAAGCAAAGGAAGTACCAAGACAGTGGTCTGCTCAGGACTTTGCGATACACTCTCTACCCTACAGCACTGAACTTTGTAACTACTAATTACATCAATATTCATTGAGATGATATTTCCATTTAATCAGTTTAATTTTAGATTGAGACATTTTCAGCGTTTTCATTCTTCCTTCTCCCAAGCAAGGATTTTGTCTGAAAAATACAGACAAAGTCTTGAAGCATTTGGATTGCTGATTGATGTATTTAAATGGCTAAATTTCAGTTGTTCTTTTTTAAAGAAAACATTGCATATACTCCCTATGAATATGAAAATCCCTCCTCATATTTTGAATGTGCAGTTATTAGTCTTGCCACAAGCCAATTTTGTAAACATGAAAGTCAGACTAATATAGTGAGCAGTTCCCTTGACTTCTTTTTAAATTCTTTTCTTCTAAAACATTTCAGTTTCTTCAAAGAAAGTAGCACCTAATTTACACGTGCATTTACTTTCTTTAAAAGTAATTCTATGGATAAGCATTATAAACAAATTACTACGGAATTATTAAACATAATGGTATGTAATGATACGAATTAAAGTTTTTTCAAATAATTTCTAACTTGATTTGAATATAGAAATTCAGGGCTACAGATGGACACGGACTTTTTATTTATAAAAATAACTGTATAATTTCCATCTGAAAACTTAAATTTAGGCCACTCAGACCTCGAGTTAATCGACATGTTGTTAGTCACGGTATTTTTCACTGATCAAGAAACCAGGTTACACAACCTGCTGTGGCAGCACAGGATATTTATTGTTCTATATCTGCATGAAGTCCTTGCCTTGTTACTAGCAGGGCTGCCTTTCCACCACCCTCCCTCTTCCTCTCCTCCCCCCCACCCCTGTTTCTAAGTATAGTGACAGCCTCATCAGGGTTTACTAGTAGCAGCGCAAGCTCAGTGAAAACCTGGGAAATCTAACTGGAAACACGAGAGAGAGCTTTATTTGGCAGTGCTAAAAAAACCTGGGGACAAATGGCTAAGCGGCGGTGGAAGTGCAGGCTGCACAATCAATAGGCAGAGAGCTGGATAGAGGCTCCCTTCGCTGCCGGATCGACAATCGACAGCTGAGAGACTATTTTTTGCAATGGTTGACTAAATATGGTCAGGGAAGAGAGAGGCACAAGAGAGCCTGTTTGCCTGGGAGTGCATGTTTCAAATGCTTAGCTGCCTATAAAGCCGTAACAGTTTTGCTCGTGCCCTCAAAGTGGGAAATACGGTTAGTGTCTTCTGTAGTGTGTCTGCGGGAGCCCTGACCTCGCTAGCAGACTTGACCTCTGAAGATGGAAAGTAGCTTCAACACAGACCTGCCTACAGTTAAGCCTGGAAACATAACCTCAAGCAAGAAAAGATGCAGTGCAATATCTAAGGAACTAGAAGAAACCAATATTTGCCGGGGGAGGGGGGAGACGATCGC
Source organism: Pseudotriccus pelzelni (assembly GCA_035584735.1). Lineage (NCBI taxonomy): Eukaryota > Metazoa > Chordata > Aves > Passeriformes > Tyrannidae > Pseudotriccus > Pseudotriccus pelzelni. The sequence continues at coordinate 103,383,736 of JAWMRA010000078.1, read as the reverse complement.
TATTTTTTTGGTGCCTTTTTTTATTTTTTCTTTTGGAAGCAACTCCAACTTTTGGGGGCTTGGTTTTGGTCTTTTGTTGGGTTTTTGTTTTTCTTTTTGGCTGTGATTCTTTTCATCTGACAGTGGGCTAAGTTCACCTTCCCTTGGCTTCCTAGCATCTATCCTTGGAGTCTTAACTCTCAGTCCAGCAGACATAAGGTATAATTTCTATACAACATCATCCATATTTTAGCATTCAAAGAAAGGCAGAAGGTGCCAATTAGGCACCCATCTTCATGCTTTTTTTTTTTCCTTTTAAGTTTTATCTATTTAAGGTGGTGAGGTACTGTATGCACCGACATTCGCCCCCCCCTTGCCTCCCCCTCCCATGTAACGAAGAGCTGATTCAGCGAATAGAGTGAGAGAGCACTCAGGATGAGATGGCTGCTGCTGATGTGTCTCTAGGTCATTACCTCTCTTCCAACTGCAAATGCTGCATGATACTAAGCTTACAGGTAACAGAACATCAGGAGACCTGCATTATTCTGCACGTTTAAAGGATGCCTATGACTTTCTGCATGTGTATCTTATTTACTAGAATGTTTTTTTTTTTTTATTGTTATATTAATCCCTCTACTCTGGGAACAGCTTAATTTTGACTGTGTTGAAGTACCAAGCATTTGTAGTGTAAAGAGCAGGTTGAAAGAAAACGACGTTAGTCCAAATTTCATAGCAAAAAAGAAAAAAAAAGAAACAAACCCCAACTTGCTTGGTAGGCAGAATTCATTTTAAAGAAGATAAACTAATAAATTGCAATGCCATTAACTGGTTGTTCATTTCAGTGAAATATATTCTTATCTTCCTATGCACAAGTAAAAAAATTACCAACTTTAAAAGGAAAACCTAATAAACAGTGTGGCAGTGCAATGCTGAGTTTTCAAATAGGTCTAAGCAAAATTTTCAAGGTGCTTTATCTCAGATGTACATGAAAACAACCTACTTAAAAACTAGAATGTGACTGCTGTGATTCTAATGCTGCATTGCTGATTCTCCTTGTAGTACTGTGCTAGCTACTGCTACACTCTGATTTGCTCTCTATCAGCTGCACTAGGTTTTTGTCATGAGCTGCAGAAATTCTTACTTCCTCGGCTCTCAGCTTTCCTTATGACTGTTACAGTAACTAATTCTTAAGCTTATTTCAAGTTTACCTTCTAATGCTGTAAAGACAAAGCTTACTCTTTACTGTAACCCCAATCAACTACTGAAATATAAATTAAGCAACTATAAGCTATATCCGACAGTCCCTTAGAAACCAAAGCCAAACTGTACATCAAATATTTAACTACCATTCCAAAACAAGTCGCACAGAATCTTATGAAACTTGGAGTTTGTTTCTTTTAGTTGTTTGGTTGGGGTTACATTTTTTACTTGTCACAAATATTTCAAGTGTGGATGAGACTTTGAAGAAGGTGAGTGCCAGTTTTAAAAAACGAGAAAAGCTGCCTGCAGAAGCGTTGAATAGGTATTAACTTTCACATGTGACCTTTGGCCTAACAATCCAAATCCTGTCACAGCAGTTAGAGGTTGTTTTCTTAATTCAATGTCATCATCTTTATGATAAGCAGGATCAATGGTGACATGTGCTTTTGTGTTTGGTTTTTGTTTGTTTTGTTTTGTTTTTTTAAACCACTCTGAAATACAGTGTAACTAAGCACAAACGTGCAAAGAGTTTGCAGAATATCGAATGGGATACAAAAAAGCATGAAAGTGGGATTTGGGGTAAGAAAAGAAGTTTAGAACTGCCATTTTAGACAAGTCTATGCTTCCCTTCAGGACAATGAAGATGCAAACTGTACCCAGCATGAAAATCTGCTAGAAGACTGGGGAGCAAGCTGAAGCTTTTTACACTGGACTACAACTAAAAATTCCAAGAAAAGACATTGCAAAGCTACCCGCCATTCAACTCCTCTCCACTTAAACATGATCACTTAGAACAAACAGCAAGAGACTGAAAAAATATGGAAAAGCACTTCTAACACCAATGCCATCCCAAAACAATGAACTATAACCAGCTTTAAGACACTGTGCAGGTAAATTCCATTGCAAAGTTCAGTTAGCATAGTAAGTTTATTTTCCATCATCAGTTAATCATAGCGTCGTTCTTCCAAAGAATTGTCAACCTGAGTTTTAACTAATGACAGCAACAAAATTCAGCAAAATATTTTTCAGGTTCATCTGACAGGCAGTCGAGCAACTCTGTGTGTACCTGCTCAGAGCACATACTTCTTTATGTACCCATATGAACATACAATGCTATGGAATGTAAAGAAGTATGTATTTTTGGCAGGCAAGGAACGACCAGTAAGAGGAAACTAAACAGCTGCTGGAAGAAACAGGTTTCCTTCTTGTTTGAATGACATTCATGTGACAAATTGGCCTGCTAACGGTCAGCTGGTATTGCCAAAATAACCCATACTTGTTAGTAACAAATCACAAAACATTAAATTAAGTGACTATAAAAGTGGCTAGGAAGAATTGTTAACAGCTGGTAAGCAGAATATTAGTTGCAAACAGAATTCAAAAGAAGGGTGGAAACGTAATCCTGAAATGCAGCATATTAAGACTGCAGCATAGCTGCAAAACTTATCATTACCAGTACTCCTCATTTAATAGATCCTAAAGTAAACTTAAAAGACTGATTATCAAAATGTATCTCATCAAAAACAAGCCACTGTTCTAGTAATCACAGCCTGTTCTGTGTATTTCAGATGACAGTACTGAAATTTGCTTCTACCATACAATATTTAATCCACAGGTTGCAACTTAGACAAGTATTAACAGATAAGAAATTACAGCTGTGATTTAGAGAAAATAATTGCCAAAATAATTGAGTATAATAACTTCTGCAATTTAATAAGACTTAAGTCAGAATTTTCTCCAAATCAGCACTTATTATGCTCAGTGAGCTCTTCGATACAAAGTGCAGTGTCAGGTTTAGCACAGAAAGTGACAATACAGAGATTTCTAGGCCACAGTTGCTAGTCAGCGGATTAAAGCTATTGACAGATTCCTAAACGAAAACACAAATGACAGCTACAACCTCAAAGGTAAGTTTTCTTAAACATTATTTTCAAATAAGCTGTATTTATTTTAAATCCAAATTTAAGAAAATTGGCCACGAAAATATGAGTTCGTAACATCCAGAAAATTGTAAGAACTCCATGAGAAACAGTTCAGCATCTGTTTCAAGTTCTAAAAGTGGTATTAATTAAAACATGCTGGTGCATACCATTCCTAAGTAAAGACACTCAACATCAAATTCAGAAACAAGGGAAAACCACAAGTAAACGACTCCCTGTTCATCAATCCAGCCATTCCTATTCATGACAGCAACCTTCTAAAAACAGTTATTAAATAGGATATGTCCATGATACGTAGGCACATTTGGCCCAGATTAAAGATTCTAACTGTACTCCTTTGCTTACTTAAATGTCTGGAAGAAAGAAAAAAAAATCCAAACCAAAACAAACAAGAAAAATAAACAAAGGCAATGTATAATTTTTAGATGGAGAAATTATTTTTGAATACTCACATAATTATCAAATAGCTATTAATATATATAGTCTGATATTTTTAACACCTGAAGCTACATACTAACCTAAATACAAGAAACATTATCTTATCTGAACGAATACCTTATCTGCTTAAGAAAGCAAAATATCACTATGTGTTTTAAAGCTATTTCTCTTACAAGTAGATATTTTGACACGAAAGCTACAATATCTTAACATCTAAATTAAAACCTGTTTTTTATTGGGAAACAAATCAAATTGCAGTAGCTTTTCTGAATAGAGCAATGCTACTGAACTTGATTACAATCACAGAAGCAATTTGGTATTACTAACAGCTTCATTGGAGGGGTTAATTGCTAAGCGTTTAGTTCTTTTCCTAAAGAGTTTGTGTGCTCAGACCGATTGATTTGGCTTGCACTATATAATGACACCAATTTTTTTAACAGCTTAAATTTATTTTGAAAGGGTTTTGGTAACTGTTTGTCATACAGTGTTCTTTCTTGTATAACATTGCACTGCTATGCCGAAACAAAATGACAGTTCAGAGTGATACAGAAGTTAAAATTATATGTTGACATTGCTTCCTGCTAGTTCATGTTAGCATATCTCTAAGAATACATATCCAGTCACTCTAAAATGTCACATCCATCACTTAGATCAGCTGTTCAATTTTAACTGAGCACACGTTGAACTTTGGGCATCTGCTGACACAGTTGTAACTCAAACATTTCAACTGTGTGACTGACAGGGATAACAGATGCTGACATTATCAAATGCTACACGGCTTTTTTTCCACGGCCGTTTTTTGTCCCGATATGGCCAGTACATGAAACTGTATTGCCATCCAAAAGTGCACTTGAGCAGCTGTATCTGTAAAACAGTTCCTCTATAACTGGTAAAAATAGAAACTCATTTTATAGCCATCTTGATGCTGAAGTCCAAGTGACACACCTGCTATGTTTCTATTAGGATACATGGTGTTGGGAATATATTTACATAAATCTTCTCACCACCATCAGACTATGCAACAAACAGATGTAGATTATCCTCGACATACTCATTACTGGTGAATGGTTTGAACTAAGGTTGTTCCCTACTTTCCATTGTAGTCAAAGCTCAGAAAGAATTCAATATATGACAGTGGGGAAAAAAAGCTATGTGAGCACTCACAAATGTACTAAGGACCTCAATTTAGAAGGAATCAGATGCAACATCAGATAGTTCTTTAAAAGCTGTATTTTTCTGCCATTGAACTTTTTTACGTATACTATCAGAGTAAAAAAAAATTAATCTGTCCTGCTATATTATATAATCATTCCTAAAAAGTTAATACTAACCAGAGATATAGCAATGGAATTGAAAGCACTTGACATTTATAGTTGTGCTAACCAACTAACAGCATAAAAGCAGCTGCAAAAGGGAACCTGCCAAAAAAATGAATGGGGGGGAGTGTGGGGGGGGGGAACTGAAACCTTCTTCCCCAGTGAAGTTTAACATAAAGAAGTAAGGGAGCTCTACAGGACTAGAAATTTTAAGACTTCAGTTTCTAATCTAATCTAAAATTTCATTATTGCAGACAGGAAAAAGTTAAAACTGTGACTTAAATTTGATTTGAGACTCATCCAAAGATCCTCAAGGAAATATTCAAGGATGGAACAAACCTATACAGGCCTTTCTAGTATACAGCTTTTCATTTTGCCATCGCCAAAATAGTGAAAGAGTTAAAAATTTGCATTGACAACAAATTGTGTAACACAGAAGAAAGCCACATGTTCTTTGTGAACTGTTCATGTGCCCAAAAACGTGTTACTGAATTATAAGCTCCCTGCACTCCAATGCTTTGCTAAAGCTGGTAAAATGGAACCAAATCACCTCTTCAATGGATTTGGTCCCCTTCAACCAGCTGTAGCTATGCATTGATCACTACAGGATTTCTCATATTTTTAAAACTGGACATGAAGCCTGCTCAGAATAATTTTGTAGTCCCCTCTGCAGTTCAGTTCAACTATTCTAGGCAGCCTGAAGACAGGAGGTTACAAGGTAGCAAATTCTGTATTCCAAGATTTCAAGTCTGTATTTGTAAATAAATAGCTGCCGGTGTTAATATTATGTTTACATTCAGTGAAAATTCATCTCTTAAAGCATTTATAAAGAAGATAGGTAAGCAGTGAAATAAACACATTTTCTAATGATTTATTGTCTCTTGAATTTTTCCTCTGGTGCACTTTGCAGCAAAACTGACCAAAAAAACACCAAACAAAAAAATCCCATCAAAATGAAACGATCATGAACAGTCCTGATAGGGCTGATCTATTCTATGGGCACCCCTCTTTTCCTTCCACTCCTCCTGCTTTTTTTAACTGCACAAGGGAGGAAACTCCGCAGGGCAGGAATTGTATTTGCCATCTTGTACATGTCGGGCATATTATTTACTATTTAAAGATAATAAATTTGTCACTGACCTCAACAGCTACAGACTAATCTGCCATCTAATTATAGGTCTGCTCATGGAGGTTATATTCTTTCTGCAAACCAACTTGAACAAAAGTATTCTTTCAAAGCATTTTCTGACACAGTACTTTAATAAGAGGTTTTAGAAACACGCTTTTTGCAGTCAGCTACAAATAAGTTTAACTTACTGTCAGAACTGCAAATACAAAATAAAAAAACATTCTGACTGGTTTTGAAAATAATTGTACAACTCTCGTTACCTCTCAACTTGTCTCTTTGAGGACCTCCATGACAACACAGCATGCCAGTCCAGGAGACACTCATTAACACTAAGCAGAGGTGAGAAACCCCACCTCTCAATTAAATCGCTACAGTTAGAAATTGCACTGCCAACCCGTTCAAACCATCTGCAAATCTAAAAACAAGTAAGGATCTCCTAAATAGTAAGAAGACCATGGGGAAAACTTACAATTCTATTTTAAACCACAATCTCCTACTCGTCGGTTTATGAACATAAAGATGACATACTGCCTGCTACTGGAGAGCAATACATGAGATCTGCGTCTTACTCCAGGATTTTAATTTTTTAATTTGAAGTCCAGCAGAATTTATTGCTCTGAGAACTGACCGTACACACGTATGAAGTCAGGTCAGCTAAGAGCAGCCTCTACTTAAGATCCTAGCTGCACAGTGAATAAAGCTCTCTTCACAAGATACAATGCAAATCTAAAACTAACTGGGGCAACGGATATAAAATACGCCTACACTTCACAGTCATGTCTTCAGCTCAAAAATCTGAAGTCACAGGTATGCGAAAAGATCAAACATAAGCAAGAGATGATAACATGGTAAAAATATCCAACCTGTACTGTATTTTCAAATTTTATTATCCTTTTTTCTGTCTGAAAAAATGTCATTAATACTGAAAAGGCAAAGTCTGCCAAGTTTTGAGGTTCACAGTACTGTGAAAGAAATCCAAAGTAAATGCACTTTTAATACGACTGACTCAGTTAAAAATCACAAACAAGAAACCACATATTAAATAAAAGTTTAACTTTCCCACACTCGATTTAAAATTTCTTTTCAGCTCTCTCTCATGCACAAGTTTAAAGCTACCTACAGCACAAAGTAACATTTATTCTACACTTCAACATTTTAAGTAGCATGAAAAACAGAAGTTATCCCTCTGTACCGATTCACAAGGTATGAAAAGAAGCAAAATATGAAAAGGTGAAATATTCTAGCAAGAACAGGATGCTCTCCAAAATGCACTATACCTGGACTTCTGGAAAACACTGCCAAACGGTCATGGAAGATTAAGTGCTGGGTAAAATCTCACCTATTTGACATGAATTGCTATCTTTCTTATAATATTTACCCAATATTCAAATGTTTAAAACAGAATATATTTGTTTTGATATGAGAAGAGAAAAACTTTGGAATATTCTTCTCAGCACAATTTGTGTGCGTTTTTTTTCCTTGGATATCTATATACCTACTGTTCACAAATGTCAGAATTCAGGCAAGAAGAGGTTTTGCACTGAAAATTAAATTGGTTCCAAACACCTATTTGACATAAACTGTAAAAAATACTGTAGAAATCTATTTCACTTCATTGTGGTATCCATGCAGTTAAAATATGCTTTTATTTTATTATCATTAAAAAGGAAGACAGATGTGGACTTTATCGATACTTGCATATATAGCAAGCATTGAAGTTTTAGAATTATAGATATGCACACAAATGCATACATATTTATATACATGTATAAATATGTTTAACTTTTATAAAATAACAGAGACAATAAACATAATATCTTCATACATTTGAATATATGGGGAATTTAGCGCACTGTATCCATATAAAGCACCATATCCAGATGCCACAAAAACTCCAGTTTAGGTGGAGCAGGAAAGCTTAGATTAGGAAAAATAGGTCCTTAAGTAACGTTTCAAGCAGAATTTATTATGCACTGTTTGTGATCCATAGCAGCTACAAGCTGAAGTTCAGGGGTTTTTTTTTTAACAGTGTTTTAAACAGCTTGTGCTTAGTGCATTTAACAGATGAGTAACAGCCATTGTCCTGTATCAGATTAGGAAAACAGAGGCAAATATAAAACCCTCATTCAGAAACAGGTGAGTGGCAAAACTACACAATCAACAATGAAACTAACAAGCGTCACTAAAGTCTCGAAGAATATAAAACTCAACTCCTAAATGAATTAAAATCTTACAATTATTTTTGGCTGTGGGAGAGGGATCAAAATACATTTCTTCTCAGGCTGATGTCTGACACTGCGAGCATTATGTATTTTACACGAAACTACTACTTCTGTGATGTAGCACATTGTGTACAATGTGCACAACATTCTCTTTCTGCATGCTTCAGAAATTCTCAGATGGAACTGCAACCAAAAAAGAATATTAAATATCAAGTGAAGCCCTGTGTATGGGGGGAACCAACACACTGTACAAGTCACTAATATTGGAACTACTTTCCTATACTTCCAATAAAAACTTTTCTAAAAGAGAGAAGATTCTGGGGAAAACTGCACTATGCCTCACATTCTACCAGCCATCAAACTAACCCGGTGTGAACTAGTACCTGGATCCCTCCATCAAAGGAGCAGTTTGCCACTCCTAAAACATTCACTCACAGAAAAACCTTCATGCCTATGCAGAACATTTTTCCCCATACAATTTCCCTTCACCTCATGCTGGATCACGGTCACACAAATCAACTACCACAAGAGCTGACGAAAAGCACTGCACAAAAAAAACCTGACAAAAAATACCCCACCTAGGTAACTGAGACAGAAAACAGTGCTCCTGGCTAACGCTGTTATGCAAATATGAAGAATTCACATTAAGTGAAGAAGTTACCAAGTCAGACTTGAAAGAATTGTCTTTTGAATGCCAAAAATAAGCTCTCTTTACCTGGTCCTTGACATGTTCTCCTGAAGACCCTCTATGAGTACTGTAGAAAGTGGTAAACACATTTCTTGATCCTTTCAACACTTCCAACCACTACTTCTACTTTGGGAAGTGCAATTCCATTCCATATACATATAGAAATATTTACACTTACTTCTTAACTATCAGTCTTGATCGTAATGTTCTAAGAGAATAACCCAGATATTAATCCCATATACTAATATGGGTGCAATTTATAGTAATTTACATCTTTATTTGTCCAACTTCACTCAATTGAAAAGTAGAATTTAGTAGTAAACAAGTAAACGCATACATTTCTTTTTGTGTAAGCTATACTGAATCCTCCATCACCACATGATAAATTATTGAAGTCTTGCTAGAACGACAGCTTTGAAAAATACTACTTATCCACAATGTAATAAGCAACCATGCTTCACTTTAATGAGACAGAAAGGTTTGCTAAGGAGGGAAGGATAGGAGAAAAAAAAAAACCAACAACCAAACTCCTCCTTCTGAGTAATTGAAACCCCAAGGCGAGCCCCCCCCTCTTCCCAGCCCCCCCCCGCCGAGGACTATCTTGCTGCATCCCAGAGTGGGGCGGTTGGAAGCCCCTTCCCAGACAAGGCCAGCCCCAGGCAGGCCACGCCGAGCCCGGGGCTGTGGGGGCGGCAGCTGGCAAGGGACGGAGGTGCCGGTCCGCCCAGAGGAAAAAAGCAGGGAGACCGGAGGACGAACGAGAGCTCCTTGGCTCCTCAGCAGCTTCCAGGAGCCGTACGGGCAGTGGGCAGAGGTGGAACCGGGACCTCCCTCGGGGCTCGAAGAAGACAATGACCCGTCCGAAAAAAATGAACCCAGGGCTCTTCCTCCCTACACCGCTCACCGAGTCCGCGCAGAAGTCAAAGTCCCACCCCCAGAGGAAGAAAACCTGAGCTCTCCCTTCCCCCGAACTGCGGATACAGGGGATGGAGTTTCCCTTACGCAATTTAGCTGGTGTGCCCAGATTATTTAACAGCCACTTAATTGAAATGCTAAGTCCCAGACTGGCCTAACAATGGAGTCTTAGCTTACTGGCAAGAAGCGGTTGGTATGGGAAAAGTCATGGGGAAAAAATAAAAAAGTATAAAGCTATGACAAACCAGCAACACAACTATTCCATTAAGTTCTATCTATGCAATAGTTCTTTAACGCTACCTTAACCAAAGACTGAATGTAGACATATAGTATGCAGCTAGCATAAAATAAACTATGCCTTAAACTGAACTTTTTCAGTTGAGCTGCTATATAAAAGCTAAAATAGGAACTTCCTTCTATATGTACTTCTAAGAAAACATAATTAACTGTTTCTTATACTGACAAGTATATTTTAATGCAACAATCCTCAGATCACTTTATAACTGTATGGTATGCTTAATAATTATTCAAGAAAAAGTGTTCCTAGAAAACTCAAATCCCTTTGCCAATTCCAGTATTCAAGAAGGGAAACATTTTTATAAATCCTATCTCAAGATAACATCTTTGAGATCTTACTTCGTAACTTTTCAAAACTTTTATTGGCCAAATTTTACAGCCATGACAGGAAATTCTCCAAGAATCTGGAGTTACGCGAATACAGCATTAACCTGAGCAGAGTAGCAGCTTCATTCTACTAACGGCATACAAGTACTAGAAGGATGCACAGCTAAATAACATCAACATTTAAGACACACAACTACATGCAGATCGTTTGAAAGAATACTACAGTTCTAGCTTCCTGTGCACTTGGTCTGCTTTTACAAATGATAAAGAACAATCTTTAAAAAGAAATCTTTACCTAGGGTTTCCTCTTAGGGCAGCATGGTGAAGAGCGTTAAACCCATTGTTGTTGGTGATAGTAACATCTGCTCCAGCTTCTAACAGTACAGCAAGGATGTCATCACGCTTTTTACTTATTGCATCATGAAGTGGAGTGTCACCTTCAGAATCCTAAGACCAGAAATAATTTACATCAATTTTTGCATGCATTCACATTTTAAAAATGCTAAAATATCACTAGGAAAACAGACTACACAAACACAAACCAGCTCTTCAAGACCTGAAAGTGCTGTTACACTGCAGAGTTCAGAGCAAGCTCCTTCTCATCTAGCTCTAGTTTTGCAAATGCTTCAGTGGGTAACCCTACCTTGGGCTTCAAAATTCTACAGTTACACTATGGCCAAGAACTATGCTTTCCATCTGATAGTACTAAACACACTGGTGTAGATATCGGCTTCTCTATGCCACACAGACAGATGGGGCTGATGCCCATATTACAATTTATGCCCTAGACTAACAGTGAGAAGACACATCCATTTAAGCTTATTTGCAGCTATATGGGCAAAATCTCTAGATTTATGCTTCCAGTAACATTCTCACACCATATAAGTCAGGAAGTCTTGTGTCACCAACACTGAGTCAGCCGCAAACTGATTAACACAGAAACTGAACATTTTAGCAATACACTAGTACGAAACAAATCCTTACAGTGAGAATAAAAAAACTGCCAAAGAAAAAGTACCAGAATATGGGAATACTTGATCCAGTGTGAACCAGTTTGCCAAAACTAAGTTAAGTAGCTTCGTAGCTTTTATCTGGTTTAATTGATCATATTTCCTGAATTTACTGTTTACAGACTAAGGTTTACACAGTGAATTGGCTAGAGTAGTAGAATGTTGGCCATTTAAACCCCAGTCATGCCTCAGTCTGAATCCCCTGTGCTCTCATTGACCAAATCAATTACCTGTTCACATTTGCACATCACACTTCCTCAGCACACACCTAGAATCTGGAAGTCCAGCCTTTTCAATGACAATTATATTCTCCAGATGGAGCACCATAGTGCCATTCTACTGAATTTTTCAATGCAAACAAAATTCTATAATTTAAAGTCAGGAAAATTTACTCTGACTACCCATACATCATTATGTGACATGCAGTGACCCTTTACTGGCCTTAGCACATCAGATTCCTTATTATATCTACTGTTCAATAAATACTAAATAGGGTCTGGATGGACATAAAGCTCAACTTCAGCAAGATCAAGACAGCACCTAAAGAGTCAGGTGAAAACAGATTAATAAGCAATCACTATATTCACTAGTTTCAAGAAAGTTTCTGCTCATCCTCTTTTATATGCATATACAACTTCAAAAAAAATCTCTGATTGTGGACATGGCAAAACAAGGAGGTAATGTGTTATTAGTGCATATCTGTATTTGCCCAGGCTATTAGACCTTTTTTTTTCTGATGCAAACCTCTTCAAACTTACCCATTCTCATTAGTTTTACTAATGCAGCAGGATGCATTCAGCTCATGGAGAGCGTGGATACCTGCTTATTCGATAGCACATTTCCACTCTACCTTCTCAACAAGACACTGCACTTATGGTTCAGCTTCTACCACATTCATTATAGATGAAACTACCTGTGAAATATGGTACTTGAGATCCTATGCATGAGGGCTTTGTAGATAAAAAGCTAAACATTTAAAAGAATCTGGCTAAATAGTTATCAGTGACAGGGCAATTTTGGGAAAAAAATAAAAGGTTTCTTTTAACAAAACATTCCACAGTATCATCAGTCTGCTAAACTGTAGCTTGCAGACGGAGCAAGCAGCTATGGGTTTGATACAGGAAGAACTAATCTGGAGGGAAAATTAACAATTACAATGTGAAAATACCAATTAACATCAACTGGCTAGAATACATCAGGTGTCAATCTAACTGTCAAGAAAAGAAACAGATCTAACAGCATTTTTGTTACTGCTGATCACACCTTGAGGTAGAGGTTGAGACAGACGACTTTACAAGGTCTGTTCCTTTCAACCCCATTTTCCGTGATTTTTCTATCACCTACACAGAGCAAATCAGCAGCTGCAAAGTGAACCTACATTAAAGTTTACTTTACCTGGAGACTGGGATGGCAGCCGAAGTCCAGTAAAGTCTTCACAACTTGCAGATGACCTTTGTTGACAGCAATATGGAGCGGAGTCTGCCTGCGCTTGTTGCGCGCATTCAGGTCAGCGCTGCCCCGGTGCAACACCTCAATAACAGCACCCTCATCACCAAAGGCTGCGTGGTGGACGGCCCTGTCTCCATCTTTGTCCTGGAGTAGAAACATTCAGCTGTGTATATTTCACATTTCCTTTTGCATTTAAATAAGAAGGTTAATTTAAACTGAACAACTGCACATATTTATTTAAAAAGAAAAATTAGACAACCATGATACCATCAAAATATGTAATTAAAATAATTGCTCAAACCACAATAGAGGATAAAGAATCTGTTTGTATATACACATGCAGATTCTATGACATATAATATTCTACACCATATACAACAATTGCCCTGAATCTTTGTGTGATGTGTTCAAACTCAAACCAATTAATTTGGGTTTCTATTACAAAACAACAACATAAAGAAAACCCCAAAACAAAACCACAAAAAAAAAATCCACGAACAAAATCCAACCCCCAAATAGTATTACACTGAGGGTAGTCCTTCCTGTAACCCAGGAAGTGTTACAGATTCCAAATCATGGTGTAAGGCATGAGAATTGCCTTGTTCATACAACTAAGTTAATATTTATTAGAGTTTATTGTATGTGTCTTAGTATTCATTTCCACCTTCCCCAAAGAAAATTTGTAATTGACACTAAAATTAATTAGAAGCTCCGATTCTATGCTGATGATTAAAACTCTAAGTCAGTTTGTTTCAGTTTCATCCAAACTGAGGATTAAGGTATGATAGTCATAAATTTGTCAGTTTGGGTTATTTTAACATTCATAAAAGTTGACTGTACAACATGAAACATTTAAAATATTAAGTGATTTCAGCATTAATGACGGTACACAAAAGCTAAAAATAAAAATTGAAGGTATATAATCAAAGGTTTCAGCGAAGTAACTTCCATAAGCTAGTTTCTAACTGATGATTTGTGCACAGTTTAATATTATTATGCATTTGTAGGATTTAATTTTGAAAACAGAGAAACACTGAAAATTGTAAGATAAAATCACAGCTGATCAAGGGCTCACTAGCAATTTGTCTTCTCATATTTGCAGCCTGCAAAGTACACAGAGATATTTACTGATGAAACCCCATATAATTATTGAATATTTTAGTTTTAACATATTCTAATTTTCAGATACAAACCCCTGGCTTTATTAAATCATAATGTACAGAATTCCTACTTTAATGAGCAGAGGTCCAAGATTGTGCAGGCTTTTTTTCTAGCTCAGCATCAAAACAAATAATCTAAGGAGCTAAATTCCACTGTGTAGTTACTGTAGTTACTACACAGTAGCATTAATACACCTAGAAAAAGCTAGCAACTAGTTAATCATCTCTCCTAAGACTTGTATTTAGATATAAATCAAAATACTAAACCCACTTCTATACATGCCAACAATATAGTATTGCCAATACTCTCAATATAATAACTGATATCTATTAATTTCTGCAGAGTACAAGGCTATATATTTTTACTATGCACTATCTACTTCAAGCTTTTTGAGCTATCAGTAACAAACTGTTTTCTGACTAAACAGAGGCCACTTGTATTCTTCATTAAGCCCTCAGAGACACAAACACTGAGGAGACAACATGAGGGCACACCCAGAACACGCAATCATGAACATATATACACTGCAGTAATGACTGTAAATGTAAATATATCCAACTCAGCTAGCAAGGAAAGCAAGAATTTTTATCTATTGCTTTCATGCCACGGACCACAACAATGAAGTAAACAGGCTAAATTTTTGCTCTCTGCTTAATGCAGTGGCTCTGTTGAGTCTTTGCATGACAAGTTATAAACGGCTGATATTTTTAATGCCTGAAAAAATATAACTATTGATCTAATAATATGTAAGTTATTAATACTATGGTATCTAGAGCAATTATATAATTAAGTGGGAATATCATCTTCACTTAAGCAACACAAAGTTACATGAAAAAGGATTTAAAATTCAAATAAAATCCCCGGCAATTTTTTTTAACACTAGTGTTACAGTGCTTCTGAAGCCTGTGCAAACATGAACTCCTCACAATTCCACTGCTAGCAGATTACCAGATACATTGTCTTGAAACTGTTTAAGCAGTGCTTCTACCTACCTCCCTAATGCTTCTAACCCTTCCTTACACCAAGAAGAAAGCATCAGTCCACCATTTGATTAACATGGCAGCTCTGAATATGACAGTACAGACGAAAAGCAGTTTAGTCTAATTTTAACAGTATATGCTATTTACTGCAGATAAAGCACTACTTCTATCTAAAATGAAGCTACTTCACAGAAATCCTACCACAGCAAGTATACTGCATTGGATCTAAGCCATTCTTAGAGCTTAGCAGAAAAATCTTTATAAAGTAATAATGAATATAAAAATAATTTCAGTTCCAAGAGTTACATCATTGCTTCATTTATGTTTTAACATTTTATAACTTCAGTATATCAAGTACAATATAATGCCAAATGCCCAAGCATGTAAAGTTATTTTTCTGTTATGCAAACAATAACTGGGCATACAATTAATATCTTAGCATTCTGTTAGGCTTCAATTTTTATTCTTAGAAAAACAAATTTGACAGATCCCTCTTGTGCTTCACAAAATGAGAAATGGTTGCAATGTCAGTGCATTCTGTGTAAATAAATAAGTCAAAATCAATTCAAAATACGAATATCACAGTAGGCCGATAGATAACTCTCACAAACAATAATTCTAAGACACCTAAACAAGAGAAACCCTTCTATTTTCAGTGAAATTAAAAAAGAAAAGGCACTGAAAACCTGAAAGCAGAGTTGTCAGTTTCTACTCAAAGATACTATTACTTTCTGCTTAAACTTGCCTTAGTTAAGAACTCAGTGTTCTCCTAACTGAACACTGTACATAATAAGAAGCACAGTAAGCATCTGAAGTTGGAGATGCAGCATCTGACAGCATCTTTTCCCTCAGTGCTACAGAATTAGATACTGACCCTTTATAATAATATTAGTAGGAGTCTAATTTGGGAACACAATCACAGTAATAAAAGCAATTTTTCACTCCCTCTGACATTTAACAAGAAGGCAAGTCCATTAGAATTGTTATGTATGTAACCAAGTTTAAGGACACACAAATATATATTTTGAAGTATTTAGGTTACCTCTGCTTCTACATCCACATTCTGTTTCAGGAGCAGCTTCAGAATGTCGACATGGCCGTTCTGACTAGCAGCTTGCATAGCTGTGTGTCCAGCACACTGCCCATTCACCTGGAAGTGTATCGATATTTGCAGGTAAGTTGTAAGATACACACGAATACCCACAAGACTGTTTAGCAGTACAGAACTTAAAGCAACAGCACACACATCATAGAATCAAATGAACAATTCTTAATTGCCTTTCTAGCACATACAGATGTTCTCCTATGTCTTCTCTATTTCATTTTTGGATTGAAGGAAAGAGGAAAAACCAGATTTATTTAAAACATTAAGACATTAATGATATTTGGATTAAAAACTTTCATCTTTGGGCTACTGTAAAGGCAAGATTTTTGAGAACAGGTCTCAGAGATAAAGGTCCTCTGCTCTACAGTACATTTATCTTCAATGTCTAATTTATGGCAGCAATAGGAATCAGTCAGAACAAAATACCACGTTTTGCATAATCTTTACAAATCAGTCCTCAGAATTGAAGAAGTCTCTTATCTGCAAGAACTACTACTACTGTAGTGAGAAATATATCTGTTCCCTGAATCAAGTCCTACAATTATTAAGCATTTTCTTTTAGAGTCTTTAACACTAGGTGGTTAGACAAGTTGGTAAAAAGAATCCGACAGAGAACAGATTATCTGCCTCGTGAATTAATAAAACAAGATGAAAACTCACAACAGCTGCATTAAAAAAAAAAATCCCTCCAAGTCTACCCTCCTTCTTTCTATCCCCCTTGAAACAAAAGAATTTGAAGACCCTTCCACTAACGGTGAGTGTTTGGTTCTCTGAGCTAACTCTGACAGAGGCTGAAAAATATTTTAATTCATGGCAGACAAAAGAACACAAAGTTTGTCTAGCAAAAAGTATGTACAGCTCTATGTTCACGCAGCCCACACACGTTTCATAGGACAAACGGGAAAAGAGACACTAGAACTAACTGTACTACTTCTAAGCAGACAAACTACTGACTGGCAAGGAGTATTCAGAACAGCTTTACTTCTCTTAGTGAAGTGTCCCCAAGAGAAGTACTCCCAAAACAGAACACTCACATCTACATCTGGTCTCTTTAGCAAGTCTTCCACTTTAGCAACATCTCCGTTGGCAGCAGCTTTAACCAATTCTTCATTAAGATCTCCAGATTCTTGAGTTTCAAATAATTTTTTCAATAGCTGGGACAATCTCTCTGTAATTGTTAAACAAAGGACAATTAAGATTACAATTCTAATCCCACAAGAACAGAAAAAAACCCAGCTACATTTGTCATGTTTCTAACAACATGTACATAGTAATACACAAACTACCATAAAATGGCAGCTGTAAAATATCACAGAGTTCTAAGAACTGCACCCTAATACTCTTTAGACAGCTGAGACTTTCACATCAGACATTTTATAACAAAGCTGATTAAACTACAAATAGCTTGTCTCCCGCAAAATACAGAATGGATGAAGTAAAACATGAATTTATGTATTGGTATAACATATTTTTTATCTTCAGGTATATCCTGTCCTCTGTGATTTGCAACACTAAGTTGTATTACTCTTACAGCTAATTTTATGGCCACTGTGACTTTGTCTTTATTGCAGAAAACTCACTGTATCTATGCCTCCCTAGGAAAAAAATCTAGAAAACTATGTAGAAAGGTTTCTTGGCATTAAAGCAAATATGTGAAAAGGAAAAAAGAACTAGCTATGACCAAAAAAAGGAAAAACTCTAGTTTAATTGATCTGTGAAACAGCCAACAGAACATAAAATACATTGGACAGTCTGTCTGCCTTTTTATTAGATGAATGAGAGCATGTTCAACGAAACTGAATGAGATTACACAGACCCAAAAAAATCCCACTATAATTAGTCAGAGGATGGCTGACTAAATTTTAAGACAGAAATTTCAAAGGAAAAAAATATTCTGAGTAACCACTTTTAACAGACTCCTCACCTATGCTTGCCATCTCACACCACCTATTAAACAAGGAGTCTGCTTGCTACTGCCAGTAATACCCTCTTCATGCCTTGGTGCCTATTTCAGTCTAATCTCCCTTCCAACCATTTAAATTTTTAAGTCCTTAGAGCAAACCTTCAAAGACACAGCTGCACTGTGACCAAACAGAAGTACTTGATCAAAATAAAAACAAACATCTCCACAGGGACTGCAAACTTTTTTTTGTATCTTTCTCAAGTACAACTTCAATTTAGCTCAACTCCAAGTCTATTATTAACCTTGCATACAAACTATGGACTAGTACTTATTAACAGATTTTTAATTAACACAATTATTTGACATACATACATTCCTGTTTATTCTTCAAACTTACCACCTGATGCATTACTTATAGCAGATCCTGCTGATGCCACCTTCGAGACAGCTGCTGGATTATAGGTCCAAGATGTCCCACAAACCTCTACCTTTAAGTCACTGTCTGAATAGATCTGCTGGACCCGACCAACTTTACCTAAAGTCTGCATTAAAGAAAACATCAAATGCAAACAATGCTAAAAATAAAATATTTAGAAATCTGAACATTTTGTATCAATTTCATGAAGTCCATTGTTTAATAGTGCAGTTGCTAACACCTTTGGCTAAGTTTCATCAGGTTGAGCAGATTGGTTCATCTGAGCAAGTTTTACACTGTGTTTGATGAAATATGCTTTCTCTGACTTAGAAGAAAATCACTCTTAGACTCCCACAGCCTCCAGGTATTATTAGCAATCACAACTAGCAGTACCATACAAGCTTTACCGTTCTATGAATCCAAACACACAACTACTTACTGGAAGCATTGCTTCAGCCCACTCTCCGTGGCCTCTCTGAAGCAGCTTGATTCGCTCTAAGTCATAACATACTTGAACAAGGTCACCCACTTGAAATTGAGAGGTGCCTCCTTCTGCACCTTGAGCAGCATCTCCACTTCTGACAACATTAGCCTTGGTGAGAACAGCTGGATTAAATGTCCACCTAAACAATGAATCATTTAAAGTAGATCTTAAACACATAAAGTGAAATATATGCTTAAAAATTAGCTGTTGGATAAGTTTCTGCTTGTATGTCTACAAACTTGCTGCAATTGGATACTATGGCATATTTGTTGTTAGAAACTTTTTGTCCATGAACTTGTCTGTAGCTCCTTAATTGACTATTTCAAGGGTAATCTTCAGAGATGTACATTTGTAAAAGCAATTAAGAAATACTGTACCTAAAGAGAAGCACGTAGCTATACAGTTTGTTTGTTTCTCCAGGGAGAGGAGAAGACTCTGGCTGAAAAGAGGAAGATCCAAATTGTTTTGCAAAGGACTGTACTGTCAGAAAACAACATGGGAGGAACATGGAATTTTGGTGCCTCCCCCCAGGTCAAAAGCTGCAACATTCAGTTATAAAAATACTCTTCAGCTACACGGATATCCTAGATATACCTCAATTTTCAATCAAACTATTCTAATTTTTACTATAAATTTTAGTGATTTAGGGGCATTTAGCTGTTAAGTCAGGGAGGAGACCACAAGACAGAGCGGCTCCTTTCACTCGCTCTGCTGCCACGACTGCCAGAAGAAAAGCCACTTGCTTCCCTTAGATAGGAAAACAGCATTGTTTTGCATTAGTTTGCAATATTAAGAAACCATACCTTGAGGGAAATCCTGAATGAATAATGCACTGTTAATTCTTTTTAGACAAACTGAACAGGTCAATCTCCACATACAACTGAAATGATATTCCATGAACTAGCTGCTTTTTAGAGATAACTTGAGAGCAAGAGAATACAAAACCATGTGGACATATCAACTCAGATCCAGCTGGACAGCTGGGTTTGAATCCTGTTAGCATGGATGCATCTAATCAAAATTCCAGCCTGAACTGCTTGCAGGAAGTGGTTTTGGCTTTATCCAGACCTCCTGTTCTTGGTCTCTATTTACATAAACTAACATTCCTTTGAATAATAAAAGGCTAGATATAGATCATGCCAAGGTGACTCTGTAACAGACACGATCCCCCAGACGTTTGTCACCTGTCTTCTTAACTAATTTTCCAGAAATCCCACAATGAACTGCTATTACCATTCCTTTTGAAACAACAGGATAGATACTCCATAATTAAAACAGAATTTACTGCTTAAAACTCTACATTTTAGAAATGAGATAGTCTAGAACATAATTTCTTATTTTGGACTCCATTTTCACCAAATGAGAGAATCAACAAACTTCCTTTTCCCATTGGAGCATCTTTAAAGATAAGTCCTCGTTACAGATTGTAGAAGGAAATCTTAACAGACACTAAAGGAATAGAGAAAGTTTCTGACACCAAGCGACTACAAGTGCTGAAAGCAAAGGAAGTTCATGAGAAGCAATGATGAAAGCTATATAACAAACCTGTTGCCACTTGGATATTGTACTACAATGTCATGATCCTCATCAATGCCACAAACTGTTCCGGTTGTTGTTAAAGTTTCAAACATGCCATCAGTCCACCCTCCGTGACCATGCTGCAAAGACTGCACAATTTCCAAGTCAAGGTCAATGTTTACAAGGTCACCTATTTGCAGCCCACCAGGGTTTCTGTTACCGTTTTGCTCACCTGAAATGGAATACAAAAAAAAAAAAAAAATTTACATGAGCACACTAATTTTCCAGCTAATTTAAAGAACAGAAGTTAATTTCTGAGACTCACAGAACTGTTAAGGTTGGAAAAGACGTTTAAGATTATTAAGTCCAACCATCAGCCTACCACCACTGTCATGTTCACCATTAAACCATGTTCCAAGTGCTATATCCACACATTTTTTGAACACTTCCAGGGATAGTGACTCCACACCAATGTCTATGTAACTGTAGTAGCAAACAGGTAAAAAAACCTCTGAACCTCTGGCTATGGAACTGTGTGTTTCTTGTGGAGTTTTCAAGGCAAATGGCAATGACACTGGCAAGTGCTCCACTGTGAGCTTTAACTGGGATTGTAACGGCTATCATATGCTGTTAGACATCTAGATACCTAAAAGCTGATAATTTTGAGAGTGTCATAAACAGAGTGCCACTCAGAGGTTGAAAGATAAGCAGAAGGTCCACAGAAAGTTTTGAATTGAGTCTGACATTTCCTTGTCAGAACAAGGAAAAAGCACTGGCTAAAGGAATATGTCTAAAATGACCAACAATGAAAATTTTTAACTAAATGATAACATAAAAAAAAATCCTGCAAATTTAAAATTAAAACATTCTGCCTGGACAATGTTTGCTTTCCAAAGATGTGTCAGAGCAAAAATTCATTAGCTGGAGGGAAATGGCATACACATACACACACACACACATATACACACGTCAAGCTGTGTTAACTCATGAGAGAACACACTTGCAACCCCCTCAGGACCAGAACCAGAAGATGGTATCTGGTGCCATCCATGGAACAGCACAAGTCACGTAAATTGAGTTCAGTAGCAACATCAGTGGCAAAGGACTAGGTGAGCAGAGTTTCTTTAGTAATACTGGTGTCTCCAAGGGGAGAGTCTGGAGTGCTTGCTTTGGCTCTCCCAAGCAAGAGGTAATAAGGAAGAAAGGGTCCTTTGCATATAACAATAAGCAAGTACAAACAAAAAGCCTGACACATAAAGACAAAAACATTATTTAGAAGGAGACTGATTCTAAAGCCTGAAGTCCACACCAGATACTATCAGCACTAGCTGCACCACTAAAAGTCTCCAGAGGACAGAAGGCAGAGAAAAATATTATAGAATCACAGAATCTCTAGGATTAGAAGCGACTTGGATTATCTAGTTGCAACTCTCCATGAGAAGGACATCTTTCTAGATAAGAAACTGCTGAGAAACAAAACACAGCCATGAAAAAATGCTCATGTTCAATAAAATTTAAATGACCATGACTGAGTTTTGTATCCTGGAAAATGGTACACCTTCACAGCAAACACACAACATGGAAAACAGTCCCTGCAGAGGACAAAGTCAAAGACTAATTCTTCAGAAAAGCTACTGAAACAGAACTTGCTAGATAGAAACCTTAGACAGCAAACATCCCAGTGACAGCCCTGATGGCTCAGGGGAGTCTAAGAAGGGAAGAGATATAACACAGCAAATAATTACTGAAGCATTATTTAGAGGAATTGATTTCTAGAGGTCATATGGTCTGATATCCCACACAAAGCTAAACTAATAACCAGCTGAGAACAGTTGTAGATTTGCTTATCTCGGTCCTGAAAGCTCTCAAGGACTGAGGTTCCACAACTTGTCCAAGTAACTTTTTCCAGCAATACAGAGCTGTAATTGAAAAATTCTTTGATACCTGAGTCACTTAAGGTAGCCTTAAGGCCACAACAATTTGGTTTTATGCCATTTTCCACCACTGAAATTATTTCCAATCCCCTTTCAAGTGGGCATAGGTGGCGAGTTGATTACCTCTTAACCTCCTTCTTAGCAGATTCAAGAAGGCCCAGCTCCTTCTCCTAGCAATTCATGCACTCTCAGACTCTTAACCACTTTAACAGGCCACCACTGAGAAAAGGAGGATAGTAACTTTTCCTATTCTGTAGCCCACTAAACTCCTAATAGAGCCTACTATGAAATTTGCTTTATTTGCAATGACAGACGCTCCTGTCTCATTCAATTTGGTATTCAGTGCAACACCCAGGTCTTCCTCAGGAAGGCTCTTCACTCAGGCCTTCTCAATTCCAAGTCTGAGAATTACAGGTACATAGGCTTATTTCAACCAGAGTGCAAAAACGCACTTCTGATTGAACTCCATTCACTAAATTCTTCACTTCCTCAAGGCTCTTGAGCCTCTGTCAACCTACTATCACCTGCAAATAATTTGGAATTGTATTCTGTCTCATCAAGGTTTCACCACTGTCATACTGAACGAAATCAATTGCCGGTATTTTGCTCCAAATACTTATGACTCCATATTAATTAGGCCCCTTCTGGAGTATTAGTTGCACTCTAACTCTAATAGGAAAAAGTTTCAAAAATAACTTTCTAGCTTTTAATGCAAACATACATTTAAATTCCCAGCCTGAATGTACCTGTGAACTACATTGAGAAAACTATAAAAGATGTTATAACAAAGAGTAAGACTGAGAAGATGGAGTGTAATGTGCCGACACAGATGAACTGAGTTCATTATCAACCATTAAGAACAACTTAATATAGTGGAAGAGAAGAATTTAAAGAATAATCTGCTATCTTTAGTGATTAATAATTGTGCAAACAAATACAGTGCCACCCTAAAAGTAAGCTTGAACAAGGACCTAGGGTTACCTCCACAATTATCACAGGTGGGAGTTGAAGCTTCAGACAAAATTTATTAAAAAGCCCTGCCATTGAGCCACAAGGTGCAGAAAGGAACTCCTTTGCTTTCTAAATTCCTTCTCAGAGAGGAGTCTATGTGCAGCTGAATCCAATCTTCGCTTCGTATTATGTCAACCGTTTAAATTTAAGTGATTACAGAGGTGTGATTAAACAACTTCTGTCCCACGGGTTTTAATGATTGGCAAAATGAGTATATTTATATAAAATAAATATTTTATTATTACAAATGATCAGACAAAAGATCTTAATCAGAACTATTTATTACATGATATCAGTGCTAAAAATCTCCCAGTAGAGTGTAATATAGCATAAAGTAGTATAGCACACTGCAACAAAGCAATTATTGAAGCAGTTATATTAAAGCTGGCAAAAAGAAGTAATTATTAAGTGGAGATTTGATGTAACTCATCCATACACCAATGCTCGTGGGGAGATCTCTTTCTCTCAGCCTCAAGGAGCATCTTCTGGGGGGCATCCCCAGCCCAAGGAATCTCCACGAATACATACAAGAAGGGTTACGTCAGAAGAACCTGACTGCATAAAAGAGGACTTTACACTATAAAGTGATTGACTGCTAATCAGATATTTCCAGGCCAGCTATCAGCTTACCTGTGAAATCAGACTTCAAAAAGCAGGTGTGCATTCAAAATCTGGTGAACCAGGATGGTTTTAGCATTATTAACACCAATACAACACCCTGGCTCCAGCAGTTCATCTTGCATGATAGCTTGATTGGATCTAAGGTCTTATTAGGGTGAGTCTATCCTTTCACAACAATAAAGAACCAGTGAGACCTTATTATTATTTTTCTGTTTTTATTGACACCAGAGTAAAAGGACAAAATTAATCTTAAGGAAAGAAGCAAGATACAAAGATCAAAGCGCCTTGCTCTTTGTACTGTCAAGTAGACAAATTGTTGGAAAGTAAATGGTTAAGTGACACCTTGGACAACTGGTGATTTTTACAAACAAAACACACCTTTACTGTTTTCAGCTTTTCACCAACTCTGTCAATAAAACAACAGTGCTTGCTGGTCATACTTCAAGTACTTGTGCAAGAAACTGTAAACAGTGAATTATCATAACTTCAGAATTTAAGAATGAATAATACTTTAAATCTTCAACTTACCTAACACAGGACAATGGTCTCTGTAGAAAGAGCCTCCTTTTGCATCTTGGACACATTTCAGGTCAGACTATGGAGAGAGATTGAGACAACTTTATTCCTCACTGACTGAGTCTCCAGACTAACATAAGTCAAAGAAACTAGAACTGAAGTACATTTAATTTAAAAAGGCTGAAAATCATGTGTACAAAAACCATGTCCCATGAATTTGTTACTGATGCACACAATCTCAAATACTTCCCAGTCTATCAGCCTTGACATTCTCAAGACTTCAATAATCTTTACCAATACAAAAGGCTTCAAAGGATGCGAAAATTTTAACTCAAAGGCAGGGACTAAAATAACACAAAGCTCCTTTGCATTGTTCTATAAAGTTACCTTTCTTTTTAAAAAGAATTCTGTCAACATAAGGAAGGAAACAAAAAAATAAATATCTGCAGTCAGTGCTCAAGAACGTACTGTATTGATCATTTAATGTCTGCCAGTGCTGTCCATTCTTCCCAACATTTTTTGACAGATCCGTGTTTAACTTGAAGAAAACTTGGCACCCAAATTCTACAAAATTAAAAACTTCCAATTAAGAATACACAGAACACAAGGCTATTACTTAAAACAAACCAAAAACCCCACTATGCTGAGCTACACATGATTTCTTTAAAGAGAAAAGTTTTGAAGCTCATCCTCCAAAAAGACTGCTTCATATTATCTGAGAAAAGGAAGCTGTAAGTTGCAACCAACTCCTATTCATAAAGCCAGAGGAGTTTCTATAGTTCTCCTTTCCTTTAGGTTTTTTCCCTGGGTAACCCTTAAATCCAAATGACTACCATCTGCTATTGTGTAGTGAAAATTGTTATATAAGGAACAAAGGGCATTTTTTTGCACGGTAAATTGGGAAGGAGATAGGAAACTGTTTGCAAAATGTGTCAGAATATTCTATGGGATAGGGGAAGAAGTAGAGGACAGGTGGTGGCAATGAAATAATTAACCAGAACTAAGCAAATAATTGAACAATTCTTTTTCCTGTGCCCAAGATTATTGACAGACTGCCCTCCTGCAAAAGGATTAAGATGAAAACTCTGAAGTCTTCCAAATCATCAAGGCACTGATGAGCACACAACTACCCTCGGCGACTGTTAACTGTTAAGCAGCCAGAAACAATACAAAATTCAGTGTATGCCCTCATCTACAAAGAATGAGCTGCCACTTTGGAAAAGCTGTGAAAACAGCCAGATGAAAATAATGAGATTTAGCTGCTCTTCAAATCCCCCGAGAATCCAGAGAAAGAGCTCGCTCAGCCCAGCACAGAAGGCCTGCGACAAGATGCTGCCACCCGGTGGGCAGGTGCCGGGTTTAACTCAGCCGCAGACAAAGGGGCTGCCCTGACCATCCCAGATGGCAAGTTCATTCATTCCCCCGGACGGACAGACAGGGATTGAATGTGCCTGAGAGCACTGGGTGTCACCCACTGAATACAAACCCTCCGTGTCAGGCAACAGCCAGCTGTCTGTGAAGAAGACGAGCAAGGGTACACATGCGAGAGCTGCTTTCACATTCTTCAGAGCACTAAGAATAGAGCGCAGGGGGTTCTCCTCCCTGCCAGCCAAAATCAGGGTGAAAGATCGCTTGCGTTACAATAAGTGTTAATACACTGAGCAGGCTGATGGCTAAAAGCAGAACAAACAAAATGTTCATTAAAAGGTTTATTACTGTCTTGCAGCAGATATTATTAGGAAGCAGGTTAAGGTATCTTAAATTTTACAGAAGAAAAACCAAACCCAGAAACCTACAAATGTGCGCTCATCTTTTACCCTGCCTTTACTGTGCCCCGTGCCCAGTTTATTTCTGTAGTATAATGATATACTTAGCTTTCCAACCAAACAGTAGCTTGGTGTTCAACCTCGGCCTGACATCTGTCTTCCTTTCACTTACATGATGTAGTCAATGTTAATATTGCAAAGGAGAAAAACGAGACTCTGGTCTAAGTATCGCAAAAAAGGGAACATGTATTTTTCTTTGTTTACATAAGCCTTCACCAAAAAATGGAGGACCCAAAACACACAGAAAGATGAAGCACTGACAGAGATTAAGGCAGTACAAAACTAACTTATATACTGTATATACACAGAGTTCCTTCAGCAACTTGGCAAACAGCTCTAATAAGAAAAGTCATAACATCACGATAAAGGCCTGCAAATGTCTTTAAAAAACAACCAAACCCAAACAAGATTCTGGAGTTTTGAGACAGTAAACTGTACTTAGTTGTACAGCACCAATAAAGCTGGGTAAGGAACTACAGTTTTCCTTCTAGAACTCAGCTACTACATTTATCAGAAAAGGAAAACAAGCTGTCTCCTGTTCAAGCAGTTTAAGTAAAAAAATCAGGGGTGGTGGTAAGCTCCTGGTCATCCTACCCTGGGGACTGCATGGCAAGAGGCCCCCCTGGCGCAGATGGAGCAAAAGCACATCCAGAGCCTGGACACAGAAGGCTTTGCCCTTCAGAGAACCCCACTGGGATTTCTACAAGATATGAGTCTCCCTGAGTCATCTAAATGAATTGTAACAGCAGATTATTTGGAGATGAGACACGCAAGTGCAAAAGGGAATGTACCAAAACAATAGAGAAGTTAAAATATAAGCTTCAGACTTGCAGGGACACCACCAAAAAACGTAACCACTGTGAGGCTGGGCTTAATGTAAATACATGGTGGAGATGAACAAACTGGCTTTTCTACAATAACTTGACTGAGAAATCATTCAATGAATCCTAAACAGGATTCTTACAAGAAACAGAAGAATAAGCTATAGATTTCGTGGAATTTGTGTACAGTTACAGATGGAAGCCCCAGTTAAGCAGGAAATCATTATAATAACTCCAGGAACAGCGTGGGAGCCATACAGTGTACAGCAGGACCTGCAGGTCAGTAGTAACAGCTGATGCTCATGAGCAATGGGTAATAATGGGTTTTGCCTACAGTGGAGAACTTTGGTCTTCCAGTACCGACGTTCTGACTTGCACTCCAGCCCTATTTGACTGGATCACAGAGACCATGACCTCCTCAGTCAAATGGGAAGTACAGAAAATTTAACAGTTAACTTGGACTTACCATCCAATTATACCAATGAAAAAAACTAACAGCAATTTCATCTTCAAAAAAACTTCAGAGAATGAAGCAAACGTACATTACAGTAATGTCAACGGTGCTGACAGATGGTGTAATAGCACCATCATCCTTGACCTTGAAGAGAAAAATGATGCTGAAGGACAGTTGACTCCTGGAATAACTATTAAGTTATTCCGATCAATACAGAATGCCATCCATCAAAGACAGGCAGGGGGGACTACAGACTTGATAAGAAAACTAGGTGTGCTGCTAAGAAAGAGAGGAATGTTTGATCTAGATGCACTGATACAGCATCTAATACCAGCAGCAAATATCAGGAGAGAAATTAATACCGATTTTACAGATACACCAGCAAGAATGGTGACGTAGCTGCAGGTGGTTGAGGTAGCAGTGAATACACCCAGTAAAGGTCACTTTAAGTCTTTAAATTCTCAACAGCTTTTGGCAAGGGAATCAGTCTTTAGGAGGCAAATGGAGAAAGCCCAATACACTCTCCTTTGTCACCAGATTAAGGCACCAAGGGACCGGATAAATCCATACATTTCCGCAAAAAGTTTGTAAGACATGCTGCATTTTGGATTTAATGAACTTAAATCATTCTCAGTTTCAAGAAGCTGAGAAAAGTGAAGCAATAAAAGGAGAAAGTAGAAGATGGTCGACAAAGTGACTGAACTGACAAGGAGGCACGAGCTACAGAAACAATAACATCAGTTTCTTACAGAGCAAATCAGACCTCAGACAAATCCTGAGTGAGCAGCTTATAACCTTCTACTATATAAATATTTTTATATACATACTTATATATATATAAAAATATACATATTAGATAAAAATATACATATTTAAAACTTATAAAAACTTTGCACGTGTAGCTTTTTTTAAAAGGAAGATACAGTCCTCCTTGTCAGTAAATACTATAAATAAAAATGTATCAGTAAATAAATTTCTCCTTGATGAAAATATTTTTCTCTGCAACTCAGAGATGAAAAACTTGACTTGGTTGAGGCTATAAGAAAATAAATATACAAGGTATACGTAAATATCTCCTTCTCTGGATTCTACAACTGACCACTTAACTTTCTTACTGACACCTAATTTGCATCACATGTAATAAAAAAAGCACCTGCTGCACACCTTAAGGTGGCCAAAAATTCATGATTTTGTGTTTTAAAACAATTTGTTCAGCATCTAGTAGCAGAAGGACACTAAACTAGCAAAATAATGAAAATTCTTGTTACCCCTTCCTAAATGCCTCATTTTCAATGTAGTGGGGATGAGACTAAAAACTAGAGAGCAGAAGATTTGACTGACATTACACATCTGACAGTTGTCACTGCAGCAGAAAGCATATTTCTATTATTTTATAACACTCACTTGAAATGTTTAATATACCAAGTCACTTACTTTGTTTTTATTTTTAAAAAAAGTGTCAACAAGTGATTCTTGAAATCCTCTAGAGTAATTTCAAAGAATAATCTTATGGGTAACCCAAATAAAAGCTGATGAACAGACATTAGGTATCAATCACACAAAGACAAGGAATCTTCTCATCTTCCCTTATGCACTCAACTATTTTGGAATTCATGGAAGAGAGCAGACCAACACAGATGGCTTACAGATCACTGTGACAATGATGGATGATAACTACAGTTACTTCTTTCAGAGGCTACACAGATGAAAGCATATCCTTCATAACGAGAAACAAGAAGAGGAGGTTAATCACAGAAATAAAGGAAAGTGGTACAGGGCAAAGAAATTCGGTACCACAAAACTGATTCCTAAATGAAACTGATTTAGGGCACTCCTGCTGATGGAACTATTTTCCACTGAAAACCAATGGAAGTTACCAGCTTTACATTCTCAGTTGTGTGATATGAAGAAATTAAACCTAGACAAAAGCCCAAAAAGCTAAATCACAATCTTCCCATTAACTCTATCATTCTATATATCTCTTTACTGCAAAAGGCTACATTCACATATTTCCAAAGAAGGTAATGTGGTTAACAGCCTAAGTTTGGCTCTAGACTCTGAATACACATAGATAAGAAATGTGAGTCGTGTCGCTAACCATATTATCCAACATCACTGTATTCTTACTAAGGATGTACCAAATATGTCATTCAACCTAATAGCATCATAAACGCAGGTTTCAGTTTGGGAATTTGTGGCCTGTGGCAGCAGAAAGTCCCAGATTTAAATGCCAGACTTCACACAGACACAAAAAAGGACACACTCTCTCAGTTACTTCATATGTAAGCACAGCAACAACAAACTCAAAACCTCCAACTATCTGACCAGAAATAAATGTTTTCAGCCAGCACCTGCTGCCCCACCAGCCAAACCTCATCATTCCCAAGGAAAAGCTGGCAGGCTAGATAGATTAATTTTGAGGACCAGATGCAGCCTGTCAGCCATCAAACAAGAACCCTGACTTACAATAAGGAGCTGTGTTTCTTTAATCAGCTCCATTAGCATGAGTCAAGTGTTATTCATCGGCAAGTTGGGGTCTCTTCCCAGCTGTATTTACATGGGCACACACTCTTGAGTATTGTTGATTCCACATTCTCTGGACCTTTTTAACCAATTTCCAAGTACCAAAACAAGTTTGCCCCAACTTTATGCGAACTTCCTGACAGCTTGTTAGTCAGCTTTACATAATAGCACATAAATAGGAGTAAATAATCATAATGAATTGCACACTGAGCAAGTTATTAATCAGTTATAAAATTTAGCATTACATTCAAATGACTTTGTCACAGACATCCAAGAATCCATTCTGTCTCAAGTGACATTTGCATTTGGTAAAAGTATCAGAGATAAAATTAT
The DNA here is from genome assembly GCA_035584735.1 of Pseudotriccus pelzelni. Lineage (NCBI taxonomy): Eukaryota > Metazoa > Chordata > Aves > Passeriformes > Tyrannidae > Pseudotriccus > Pseudotriccus pelzelni. Next base: position 103,353,221 of record JAWMRA010000078.1, on the reverse strand, counting down.
TGTACGTAAAAAGCCTCAAATTGTCCCTTGTGTACATATACATATATATTTTTATATATTATCCTAAATATACTGTGTATATACGTAGTTTCACACACAGTTTAACAGGTTTGTTCTGTCAATTGAATGACCAACTATTTCTTATTCTACAGAACTTGTGTGAAGGGTCACCCTTATACCTTCAAATTTACAGTTGCAGTACTTAATAAAGTATTCTAGAAATATTTTACACTTCCACATGTGGCAAAGTTTGGAAACAGAATATACTTGATTTACAAATGACAAATATATTTTTCCATTATGGGAATAACTATTTCAAAACAGAATATAACTTATCATCTCAAGTATATTTTTTGCCTGAGGCCAGAAGGAATCTTCAATGATTCCACAGCACTTCTACTATGCAGTCCACAAATTTTAACACTGTAATATAGAAGTCATAACAACCACAAAAAAAAAAGCCAAAAAAACCCCAACAGCTGATTTGTTGATGCTCATTCTATGTAGGTTTTGTAACAGGGTTACCTCTCCATTTATTACAAACAAGTATAGGAGGGAAGATACCAAACATTGATTTAATGTTATACTACAAAATACTACATACAACTTTAAATTACCTTTTGCCAGTACTAAGGAATTTTCTTTAGAACTCCTGGGCACCATGAATCACATAATTTAATACTGATTTATATTTTATCCTTAGCATCTTCATGCATCAGAAAAGCTGACCTGCACTAAATACTTTTACGCTTTTGAAACATGACACTAAAATATATATTTACTGCAAAAGTGGTATTTATTTTCTTTTAAATTATAAAAATAAACATTAAGTGAGGCTATAAGGCCAAACAGTTTACAGTCAAAAAGTAACTAGTCATTGTTTAACATTTTATTATTGTTACCCATCTCACAAGATGACACTTCAATGTTAAGTTAACATGGTCTTCCTCTGCACTATCAAACAAATATCATGCAGAGAAAATGCTAATTAAGACGTTATAAGCAGTTGATAATCGAAGTAACCTTTCCTTGACCCACATTAGGATAAGAAAACACAGCAACAGAAGGCTCTTAGGCTAGAGTCTGACCCATTTCTTTCCTAGAGCTGAGGAAGCTTCAGAACGAAACAGAAAAATTTAACGCTAAAGCAAATAAAGTTGTAATTTAATTCAACACCTTTCCACTGACAAAAAGAAAATTGCTCTCAATAGGATTCCAAGTGTTGACAGTAATTTAAAAATTGTAAATTTTGCAGTAGTCACACCAAAATTTGAAGTCAATTGAAGAATTCAGGAGTTGAACAATCAATTTTATAAAAATTTCACAAGTACGGTTGTTGTTCTTTTCTGAATTTTAATTTAGGCACAACAGTAACACAGTAAGACAAATATGTATGTGATGCAAACATTTACTATGGCTGAAACCAGCTCTTGTGGTTATTCACGTGTTTTATGAATTCCCAGATCAGACTTTCTTACTAATACATATGCATGACACTTACAGCTGGATTCACAATGACCTGACTAACAGCATGCAAACTGACAAAGCATATTACAAAAGCAGGACCATAAAGCACAAGTTATTCTTACTGCCCTTCCCCCACCGTGCATCTTACCCTTTGTGCTCTTTTACACTTACCATGCCCTCAAAGCCAACTCTGTAAAGGTTTTTAGCACCATTGTCCCAGAGAACATACGCTGCGCTATGTGGACTCGATGCACTCCAATCTTGGATTTCAGTTACCTATTCAGTTTGAAAAACAAGAAAACTGTTTCTAGAACAAAGACTTAGAAGCACAATCTGAACTTAAAACCTTGTTAATCTCTTCAAAACAATTCAGGATACAGCAGTTTTACTGAATTTGATATAATTTATTCTAAGGCCGTTTTCTGTTTGATACAAGTCTTCCCTAGGCGTCTCAATAAGAGAGCAAATTGAATACATGCTTTGTAGGCCTATTTTTCTTATTCTATATTTGGTAGCTAATTTAACTACATAAGCAGAGAACAAAATCCGAACTGTAGAAATTCATTTTATAATGCTGTGATATGTTCTTACCAGAAGCAGCATTTCACTACGAAAAACCGGATGAAAACTATTTTAATTGCTTCAGTTTGTCTGGTTTAACCCGCGTTAGCCTCGTAGCTGTCCACTATGTTAGGAGACAAAGTTTTATGTACAGAGCCAATATGTTTAGCAACAGTACAAAAGAAGAAGAGTGAAAATGTCTTTCCCTGACATTTCTGAAATCGTGAGGCTATGCACTAAATTCTGAGAATGCTGCCATTATTAAAAAAAATATCAGTTTCCAGAATTTGCCTTCATTCTTTTTTGTATTTATTTAAAAGCTGTTTCTGCTACCTATCACATACTTTTCCTTGTTAAAAATATTTATATACATTTATACATATTTTCAGCTTGCAAATAATCCCTCTAATACAAGTTTAGTACACAAAGATCATGCAGGCTAAGACTCTTATTCCGCAAATTTTCAGAGATTTCAAAGTATCTTGACACAAGAAGGGGTAAATAACCAAGAAGAAAAAAGCAGCATCTGAATATTGCTTTAAGAGTTTTAAACTTATTATTTATTTTCAATAAAATTCAAAGTTAAATTCCCAAAAGTCCTAAAGCTTCCCTAAATGTCTAGAATATAAAATAAGTTAAACAACAATATAAATAGGCTAAACATCATATCCAGGAACTTTTCACTCTATTTTAAATGCTGCTTAAGTGTACCAAAAACGAATTTAAAAAAAAAAAAACCAACAAAACAACAACAAAACCCCAACAAAACAAAAACCAAACAAGCAAAAAAACCAAACCAACAAACAAAAAAAAACCAAACAAAAAATCCACAATCACCAGTTCACTGAGATACAAGGGCATTCAATTCTTAAACGTGGTAATAAAAGTACAGTATATTTCACATTCCCTATTGTATGTTTATACTTCTAACAAACCCTGATTCTAACAAACCCTGATTAGTTCTCAAGGTAAATGGAAGTTGTAAAAGGAAAATATGCGAAGGTTACAATTAGCAATTTACCATTCCATACTATTTTCAATAAATTATTTTTAATATAGAACTACATCAAAGGCGATCATATATTGTCTTACGCCTAGGAATCTAATATACACATACAACACTTGAAAAGTTTTTAATTCTAAACTGGAAAAGCCCCTAGAATTATCAGATGAAAAACAAAAATCCCAGGTGCCAGCACTGAAAACCAGGAGCGAGAGAGACACAAACGCACTGGACCATGAGCAATAAGACTACAGAATGCAGTGATGACCAGAAAGGGCTACTCTTGATAGCTCTGTTTTTATACCAGCTCTCTAATAATGCTGAAATATGCTCAAGACCTAATGTTTTTACAAGTCAGTCTTATAAGACCACCATGACAAAAATTTAGTGCTGCTATCATAAAAATGCAAATTTAAATGTAAAAGAACTGTTATGGTATCCGTTCCCTCCTCTTTCTAAATGCTTGAGCATTACAGGAGAAGATTTAAAAATGTCCAGCAAGTTAAAATAGTAACTTTTATGACAATGTTTTTACTTTACAATTAAAAAGGCCACTGAAGCCATTATGTGAGCATGCAAAGGTGCATCTTATTAAAACCAGTTTTATTTTTACCTTTCCTCTACGCCCATTGCCACCATCTTGATCTTCCCATTGCCAGTCAACTCCTCGCACTACCCTGGCACCTGCAAAGATTCCTCTTGCTGTAATTTTCTTTGATTTACGTCGAGACTCCAACAATACCCTGAAGTTACCAAAAGAAGAACCCACAAATGTCAAGATAATAAAGAAAGTCCAAAACAAATCTTTGGGGATAGGAAGGAGAGCATTTTGAAAGCAAATAACTCCAAAATAAAACAAAAAATAACCCCACACCTGCAGATATCAGTGCATGAATTACATCTATTCAATTCTCAACTTCAACAGCAGCAGACGAGACCAAAAAACATGATCTTCCAAGATGCGATTTATTCTATGTTTATAATTAGTTTTTAATTCTAACAGCAATTTCTTCTCCAAACTTCCTACTACCAGCAATCATCTTGTAAACATATATACAGATCTGTACTGTTATTATTAAAATCATTAAAGAAACATGCAGAGTCATACTAACATAGTTTTGTTGCTCTTAGATGTAGCCTAGGCCAATGCTTCTGTCCCACAATTGCCCTGCCACTTTTATTCAGAATTATGCTATTATGACCTGTATTTCTTTTCCCTCCTTGTCTCAGTTTATTTTCTACATGCTTTTCATAGCATCTTTTAGCAAATTTAAGTCAATATATCAGCATCCATTTTTTCAGTCATACTGTGATTTTTCTAAAGCAAACCTCTTTTTTCCTTTTCACCAGAACTGAAGTAGATAACAGTTCATGAGTATTTAACTCCTATTATAATAAGAAATAATAGAAACAAAGAGAGAAACATTTTCCTGCCTTTTCTGTCATCTCAAAAGCCACCAGTTTTCATGGAACAAGACTGCTTACTTCGTGACAGGAAAATGTTGCCAGACAAAAGTATTTTTCAGCTGACATTCAGACTGTTTCCTGCCTGCTTCAGGAAGTCTCTCAGCCTCCTGCTGAACTTGTAACATCCAGCAGATGGCACAAAGGGAAAAAGTTGAATTGTCACAATGAATGCAAAGAGCACTCAAAAACGTTGGCCATTTTTTTCCTAAGTAAAATAAGAGTTATCAAAAACAAAAAGAAATCTTGTTTGGAGCACCTTTTTATAAAGTTCTCAACACGTACAAAACTCAGACAAAAATATTACATTGATACGCCACCCATACGATATCCCAGACTCAAAAATAAAACAGGTAGAGCTTATGCTTCCCGTCATCCAAACATCCTTAAATACCTCTTGCCATTTTTCCCATGGGACATTCCTCAAATTCAATAACACTGCTTGGCCCCTTTCTCCTCCCTCAAACAGTTAACTCACACCAATTTTTCTCAGTTAAACTTGTTCCAATAGAAACATCTCCTTGGCAGAAGAAGTTGCCTTCTAGATAAGAGTTGCAAACCAGAGGTCAACAAGAGTAAACAAAGAAAGGAAGAAAGTGACAAGATGCAAGAGATTTCCAGCAACACTATACATTGTATACAATTTATCTCCAAAACTAAAACTTGTACTTCATACACCATAACAAACCTCTTAAAACTACAAAGGAAATGTCAGCTTAAAAAAGAAAAAAAAAAAAGGTCTGGCAAGCATTCTCAAAAGCAAAGAGACTTTTAAAAAAGAAGTAAACAGAAAAACAGATTTGTATTTGGTTATCTATTCTTCATTAATACACTAAACCAACACCTTCAACTCTTGTTGAAACTTCTAAGTCTTGTTCTGCATTCAACATTACAATAGAGATACTAAGTTTATGATACTTATTTGGTACCTTTAGATTAAGCCACTGACGCACGCATCTGAGCCACAGTTAAACTTTAAGGCAAATATTTCACAACATAAACACAGACCCCACAAACGAGACACAATGTGAGAACTTGGGTTGTGTGCTCCAATCACTTCTCTTAACTGTAAAAACACATCGCTAAATTGCAGCATACTTTTAAATCTAACTTCTCCAAGAAGTAGAAATAAATGTTGTCTTACACGTGTCTCATTTAAATGAGTATCACATCTAGCAAAAAAGTTTCCAGTTATTTAACAAAAAAACATTTGTGAAACATATCTCAGGAGACACCACAACATGTAGCCTTTACACAACGTTTTTTCCATACCTCTCCAAGTATTTAGTAACAGGCAAATATTGCTGTTCCCACTTAACAGGTAGATAAATCATGACAAGAGGGGCTTTCGATTGAGACAAGTTATTTAAAGTCAACAGCTATGCAAGAACAACTAAATGCAATTTTGTTCAGAGTTCTTCACTGGGAGAAAATAATAGATGCCTAAGACCATGAAAACAAAGGCAAGGGTAGAATAACCTTTCACAGCATCTTCTCTCTGCTTTCTGTAATGAGCAGTTTAAGCAGTTCAAGTCCAAGTTTTTGTTTCCAGATCATTCTGTTTTCCAGAACCTACAAGGTGAGTATTTCCCCTTAATCTGTCCACACCATTTTGAACCTAATTAAACTTTTGAGCCAATTAAATTTTCACCTTCAGGAATTCATCGACAAATCATTTTTGTTTTAAAGCTGCTATATGATAACACAAGCACTAGGAAGACTGCAATGAGGTTCAGCAAAACTGAATAATTATATCCTTTTTTCTGTACTCCATTGTTTCTAAAATGTCCATGTTTTTCAAGCTCCCAAGGTCTGTCCTAGCTACCCTCCCTCCCAAAGGCAGACAAACTGTAACCGATCTAACCTCAAGCCACTGTGTTACCTAACCCAAGCTTAAGTAACCAAATCTGCAGTTTAAAAGTTAATTAACAGTGCCTTCTTAATTTCATAGCGAAAAAGCTACATTTTACCTTTCACTTCCCGGTGTGGTAATTCTGTAGAAGCGATGCCTCAGGTGATGCTTGTCCCCGTGATAGCAAACTGTGCACAAGTCATAATTTGTGCATTCAGCACATTTCCATCGGATGCCAATGATAGGTTGCTGCCGACAAGTATCACACATAGTCCCATCATGCTTGATACCTGTGGGGGAAAAAGGAAATAAAAAGACTAACAACTTTGTTACACCACTACACAGATTTCTGTTGCACACCATTAAAATACAAAACTACATACTAAAAAGTTAACAATAGAGAAATGCTGCTAGTCATACTCTATCAGCCTATATGACTGAAGGGAAAAAGATAGTGGACTTTGCTTCATATCTCCAATTGTCAGTCTGTTCCTGAAATATTCTATAATACCAGCTTAAAAGGCTGAGAAAGCTACGTTTCTCTCCTTCCATCTATACAAAAGAGAGAAAGAAAATGAGAAATCTTTTAGCTCCAAGTTAAAGGGTCAGAAATGGGTTTATCAAAATATACAGGCAATCTGGAAGTTTATTTCGGGACTAAGGCTATCAACACACCTTATATCACAAAGGCTACTGTGCTTAACTGTGTGTGACAGTTTGACTCACACATTTTGCACAGTGGAAAAGATAAGTGCCTATCTCCATTTTTTTTTTATACAGGAAAAAAAATTGAGCTCTCTTGGATAGCTGCCATTAGCTTCATGAAAATCTGTTACCGTTTTTGAAGCAGTTTACTGCTACGGTGTTCTTTTTTAAGAGAATGTGCCAAAGACAGATCAAATATAAGCCACCAGCATGTGCTCTGCCCAGCCTTTCACAAAAACTGAGTTCTCAAGACTCCTTATTCCTACAGCTTTGCCAAGCTACAGCTGAGTGAAAGTGATCAGTCACAGTTTCTATCCATGCATTCTGAATACAGGGAACAGCCACGAGTTCATTTTTTAAAAAAATCAAATTCTGCTGCTGTTTGCAAAAAATTGAGCAACAGAAGAAAGAACTACTGGGATTCAGTTAGTCTAGTAGCACTAGACAGAAATGAGCACTAAAAGTTGGAGTAACACAGAAATTTCCCAGTTACTCCCCCTTTAAAAAACTCAGGTCAATCTGAAATCAGTGAGGAAAAAGAATGGGTTTTGTCCCCTCCAGAAGGGATGTTTTCAGAAATGACTGCCAAATTCACTAAAAACCTATTAGTCACTTATGTTCAACAGCTGAACCATCTGCAGCAAAGAAAAATTAACAGTTGGAGAGACAAAACTGAAGGAAATGCCTTCCTGTTTGATCATTTCACAGAATCACAAAACAGCTGAGATTGGAAGTAACCACTGAAGATTGTCTCTTCCAGCCACTGCTGCTCAAAGCAGGGTAAACTAAAGCTGATTGCCCAGGACCACATCCAGTCAGTTTTTTGAGCACCACCAAGAACAGACAATGCAGCATATTCCAGCGTTCAATCATCTCCATAGCAAAAATATTTCTGCTTATGCTTCAGTGGAAATTCCTGTATTTCAATTTGTGCCCATTGCCTCTTACCCTGTTAGCTGACAACACTGAAAAGAGCCTGGCTCCATCCTCTTTACAACCTCCACTAGGTATTTATACACCCTCTTAAGATCTCCCTGAGCCTTCTCTTCTCCAAGCTAAGCACCATTTTCCTCAGTCTCTCCTTGTACTAGATGCCTTAAGATCCCTTTGCTGCAAACACATCTGCAGCCCTTCACTTGACTCTCAGTACGTCCAAGTGTCTCTCGCACTGGGGATTATATTGAAGCATTTTACTATTTTTTTGGTGCTCTTCAAGATCAGGTGCATTAAAAGGACTGAAATATCCTTCTAGTGGTTTTGTCACCTTGTTTTAAAAGTCTAACTAGCTATGGTGCCTGGGGTTGAGGGGTGGTATTTGTTTTGGGTTTATTTTTAACTGATTGCTAAATTGGTATTTCACATATGAACAGAGAAATTATACATCTCTGGAATTTATTTCTTTTAATGTCTGCTGAATTTCAGGGAAGACAGTTGGCCGAGGAATACGTTTATTCTGGATGTGAAAGGACCAAGGAATTGGGTGCTGTAGGATTCTTCTATTTGTCCAAGCAACAGGGAAGAGGGCAAAAAACAATCATAATCAGGAGTCATGAGTCATTTAAAACAGAATACATAAACTTAAATCAAAACTAAATATTTCTAGCCAGAGGTCAAAGTTACTATGGAAAGGTCAAGGAAAAAAACCACACATAGATATTTGACTCAAGTCATTTTACTGGCCATAGAGCCTGGGACTTAAAAGAGAACAGTGTATTTGAAGTCTCTGATCTAGAGGGACAAGTCTGTATGTCACGGATTCCTAAAAAACACCCTGACAGATAAGGCCTTTCTTCTTCCATTTCCTGACATGTGATTCCAGCAACAACATCCACTTCAGTACATGCCTCACACGACCATGCTGCCTCCATTCTTTCCCTTATGCCAGCAAATGGTTTTTGCAGAGCAGGGATGTAAACCGCATCAAGAAACACACCAGGCTGGAAAAACAGTCAGGAGGAAAAATATTCATCTGAACTGGTTTCCCAATCCCATTGTTTGTGGTGCTGCACAGCACTGCTGGTATGACAAATAACTGCAGGGCAGGAGCAAGCAAGTAATCCTGTTACAAACTGTCTAACCACTGCACTAGAGATCTGGAGGAAGAAGTAGATTTGGATGCCTCTGGCGACAGTGGACTACGAGACTTTTAACTTCATCTGCTAAAAAGAAGAGGGTAAAAGAAGGTGCCACTACTGGATCACAAAATCAGCTTAACTCTCATTCACAGTCATAATACAAAGTTATTTACATCAACAGCGAGTGTTAAAGAGGATTGAAAGAACATATAACCTTGACTGGCTGTCAGATGTCCACCCAACTGCCCTCTCACTCTCCCTCCTCAACAGAACAGGGAGTGAAAATAAAATGAAAAACGTTAGGTCAAGCTAAAAGTGAGATAATTTACCAATTATCATCACAGGCAAAACAAACTTGACTTGGCAAAAATTAAATTCATAGCTAATTGGAAAAAAAAAAAAAAAAAGAGGATGGTGACGAAGACAAAAACTAAAACATCTTCTCCCTCGAGACAACTGCACTCCTTCATTCCAAACTCCTCTATCTCCCTGTTTCTCCCCACAGATTCCAAAATCATGGAATCATTTTGGTTGGAAGATCCTTAAGATCACTGAGTCCAACGATTAACTTACCAACAAGTCCACCACTAATCATGTCTCTAAGCACCACACCTACATGTCTTTTAAATACCTGCAGGGTTCCCTTGGCAGCCCGTTCCAGTGCTTGAAAACCCTTTTGGTGAAGGTGGGGAATGGAGGGTTATGGTCAGTCCATAGCTCTTCACACATTCCCCCTGCCCTAGCACAGGTCCTTTCCACAGGCTTCAGTCCTTCAGGAAAACACTGCTGGAGCATGGGCTCGCCATGGGCTCAGCTTCCTTCAGGGCACATCCACCTGCTTCAGCACAGGGCCCCCCACGGGCTGCAGTGAGGATCCCTGCTCCACTGTGGCTGGTAGGGGACAATCTGCATCACTGTGGTCTCCATCCACTCACTAACCACCTGCACACCAAAACTCATTACTGAAGACCCCATGGCAGCAGTACATGCACTTGGAGGGAGGGAAGGAGACTTTAATCCTAGTGTTTCAGACTAGCTCGGCTCTACCCGAGATCAGCCTTGAGATCATGTATTTCAGCTTCCTTTCACCAAAAACCAAAGCAGGTTGTGTGCTACCAAACCACCCCATGAAGTAATAATGGCCAGTCTTTGCGAACGAAGAACCGGGGAAGGTCTTTACGCCTTCGAGCCTGCGCATTGGATTTTTTTTAGGTGAGACACAGTGTGCGCGGAACTGAGCCCACCCTTTAATCCTAAGGTTCAT
>JAWMRA010000078.1:103309132-103336820 GCA_035584735.1 Pseudotriccus pelzelni | reverse complement strand
CGGCGGGCGCGGCGCTGGAGCGCCCCCTGCGGAGCCGCGGCGGGAAGTGCGCCGATCCCCCGCCCCGATCCCGGGGCTGCGCCCGCGGGGACGGCAGGAAGCGGAGGAGGGAGCAGGGGGTTGTTTATCCCTACCGGCAGGGCTGCCTGCGGCTTCTCCAGCCCGCCAGCCTGGCGATTCCTTCTGGAATCGCGGAGCCCTGCCCGGGTCTGCGGCGCCGCTCCGCCTGGCGCTGAGGTGATGTGGCGGTGGCGGCGCGGGGAGCGGTTCCCGCGGACGGGCTTCCCGGACCGCCCTCCTCTTATGTCCACAAGTTGCTCGTATCGCCTCTCCCACAGTGGCAGAGGGATTTTCAATTAAACTAGATCAACGAAGCCGTGTGCGGTCTAGCTTAGGTAAATGGATGGGGCTCTGAACAACCTGGTCTAGTGGAAGGTGTCCCTACCCATGGCAAGCTTTAAACTGAAAGAAGGCAGGTTTAGGTTGGATATGCGGAAGAAATTCTTTATGTGAGGGTGGTGAGGCACTGGAACAGGTTGCCCAGAGAAGCGGGGAATGCCCAGTCCCTGGGAGTGTTCAAGGCCAGGCTGGATGCGGCTTTGAGCAACCTGGTGTAGTGGAAGGTGTCCCTGCCCATGGCAGGGCAGGCTGGAACGAGGTAGACTTCAAGGTCTCTTCCAACCCAAACCATTCTATGATTCTGCAATTCTATGATTCTAAATCTGCGTAGTGTTCTCCTCATTTCTGAGTTACTTCTGTATTCTGAAATCTCTTGCTAATGAGGTGAGTCTGGTGGGGCTTTACTTCTGTAGTTCAGGGGCATTTTTAGCTGGCATTCAGGTGCCCGAGTGAGCCAAAGGGAGGAACTGGTCCCTCCACCTGCCTTCCCACTTTGGGGCATCCCTCCTGGATGATGTACCTGCTCAAAGGTCAAGCACATGCCTCCAATGCAACTCTTAATCAACTACCCTCTTCATTAGCTTCATTATACTCAAGAATTAACTGCACATATCCTCACTAATCTTTTACGGAATCTGATTGTTCATTTTTGAAAGGGTGCTCCAGTTGTTTTGTCTCTCTCTAACCATGTTCTGTGCTGCCTTTTTAAAAGCATCCATCTTAAAGGACAGACAAGTATAAACTAGACAAAAGAAAATAATTTCTTAGTCAACATGGATATGGCTGATAAAACCCAGCCCAGTTACCATTGTGTCCTGGGTATTTTTACTGTTTCTGTGCTTTCTTCCACCTCTGTGGTTATTAATATGGCTAGAAGAGCTTATGAGATCATTTTCTGACTTCTTTTGTGTAGTTTTTTACCACATGTATAGCAGGGAAGAAGAGTATGAACATGTAACCACCAGACTACCACCACATTCCTCACATAATTCATTCCTTCCTAACCCATGCTAAGGCTAAAGAATGCTGCCTTAAACATGAAATTGCATCCTGACAACGGGCGATCCCAAGCAGTGTCCAATTTCTGTTTCTGCAGTGAAAGCCTGAGAACTTTAACAGATACCACCCTAGAGGAGCATGCAGTTGCCAGGCAGTGTGGTTTTTTAGCAGATGCTTCTCCTCATACTAAAGGTACCCACAGCTTGTACTAGCTTATTACATTGGTGCATGGCAGAATTTCCCAGAAATTCTGGACAGTTCTTGCTTTATCAAAGGATCTATTTAGGCTCTTATGGGCATATTTTTCCCATCTGCCTCATTCTACTTTTTCATAGTTCGGTTTATGCATATCTAAGGATAACCCAGGGATGTTTTTTTGATTACTCTTTTGATACAGTTGGATAAAAAATGTATGCCAGAAAAACCCATCAAAGTCTGAGATCGGAATTAGTTCTCCCGGAGAGAATCAGAAGAGTTACATTTATTTTTCCAATAAGGATTATCTCCTAAATTACAGACCATAAGAGAGTCTGCTGCTGCTGCTGCTGCAGTTCAGCAGCCATGCATGTGGGTAGACATTATCCTTGAGCTTCTTCTTTCCTGATAATCCTTCTACTGATGACTCATGCTCTGTCTATCTCAAAAAAACCCTGTGTCTACTCACCTGCTTTTTCTATCAGATGATTTACTTGCAAAAAACAGAATCTCTAAAGATGCCTGGGTTATTTCAGAGGTGTCTTAGACAAACAAAAATATAGGTAATAACTGGAACCCAGCATCTTTTGGACTGAATGTGAATGCTCCCCTAAGAGCCCCTGTTGCTCAAAATACAGAGGTTTGTGCCATTTTATTTGTGTGGTGGAAAATAAAGACTGGATAGACTGATCTGATATATTCACTTGCCAAGGATTACATGACTGATTTCTGCATTCTAATCTCCTGTCATTTCTAGTCCCATATGGCCACAAAGTTGTGGAAGTTGCAAAATTCTCATTGGCTACATGATTAGGTTTTCCAGAATCCCAAATATTTTACGGTGTTATCTCTTTGAATCAGACATTATATTATATATTCTGTGGACCTGCTTGGTTTTTAACCAGCCAGTAAGGAAAAGGTATTTAGCTCTTAACCCTTTTATTTGAATTAGCCTTCAAAACACCCCATAAATACCAGTTTCAGATGGAGATTTAAAAAGTGACAACAGAGAATGGAAAAGGATACAAATTTGGAGAAAGATTTATTTGTCAAGTTGGGCATTTAGTGGTCCTTTCTGATATTCTTCTAGTATCAGCCACAAGAATATGTACCATTCTGAGTAAGCACCTGTAGACTATTTGAGATTCACAGAAGGATGAAAACAGAAGAATCAGAACATGATAGCAAAAAGAGAGCTTTGAGCTTTTTGAAAAGAAGCTGAAGTAAAATTAGAGGTAAATAAACAAGCAAAGGTATAAATGAGATGAAGATTCCATAGGAAGTTGGATCCAATTAACATGTTGTGACAAGGAAAGTGACAAATACAACATGTTCAGATATTTATCAGCGTTTTCTTTAGACTGGGAAACTAGTCACAGTAACACCTTTAGGAAAGAACTCATACTAATTTTTCAGCTGAAAAAAACCCTTGTTGGCTTAAGGCCTTTTGTGAGGCAGAAAGGGTTAGCTCCTCAGCTGGTTGGTTGCACACAGAATAGATGCATGCGGATTTTAAGTTGTCTCTAACAACTTTCTCTTCTCTCATTAGGACTGTTCTCTTCTCGTGACTTGCGCTGAGAGCTTATCACATCTCCTAAACTTGCATTTGCCCCTCATTGCACAGAATTGCTATTTTCCAGCAGAAGAAAAGAAGGGAGGGGAGGAGAGGAGAAGGGAGAGGAGGGGAACGGAAAGGAGGATCCTGAGGGACGTTGTTGGTGACCAGCCACCAGCAAGATGTGGCCTCACTCACCGCAACCCTTTAAACCCTGTTCTTCAGCCAGTTCTTTGCCCAGTGTGCAATGAAACTACTCATCCCACCATTGGACAACTTGTTCAGAAGGATACTGTGAAGGACAATATCAAAAACCTTACTAAAATCCAGAAAAACTGCAACCATTGCCTTCCCTTCATCCACTAGATGTGTAACCTTATCACAAAAGGATATCAAATCAGTTAAACAGGACTTTCTCTTGTGAATCCATGTGCTCACACTGCAGGTAATTTAATCTGTCAGTCCTCAGATTGTGGGGTGGAAATGCCACGTAAAAACTCACTGCTAAAGTTAGGAGATGGGGTTTTTTTTAATTGCTTTCTTTGCTTTGTGTGTCTACAGTCTGGAAATCATACTCGCTCATAACCCTCCTCAAACCTAGCACCAGTAGAGGAATAGGACCGTGTGTTTTCCTCCCACCATTCCTGTTATAGGAGGAGGCCACCAGGGCAGACTGGCAGAGCAGTAATGCCTTAAGCTGCTGCAGCAGAAGCAGCTGAAGCTCACCTGCCAAAGGCCTTGTTTGCCTGAACAGTGCTGCTGCAATTACCCACTGCTGCCTGCCTGTGGAACTCCTCAGGTGGAGCAGTTGAATCACACGCTGGAGCGAGGGAGTCCACAGAGCTTTAGGCATACTGGCCTGCAATTGCAAAGATTCGTTCACATGCATTCAGTGCAGGAATCTGGATGCACAAAATGAGCTGCTGAACAGAGTTCCCTTCTGGCTACCCAAAAGTATCTGTATTGCTGAGTCACGCCGTCCTCCAGCTGGTGATTACGGGCTTCCTCACCACTTCCTGCCATGTTAGAGCAATCCAGCGAGAGGCCAAGAGAGAAGATCTCCGGTTTATGCAGAATTCAATGCTGTGCATACCCTAATGACATCCCTGTAAACTCCTTGTTATTGTTGGAGAGCAAATTGGCTTTTTGTAAGAGCGGCCGCTACTCTCCTAGAGGGTAGGGCAACCCTCAAGACAACACTCATAGAGTCACAAGAAATAGGACCTTGGAGGACATCCAGCCTATGATCCTGTTCATCTAAGCTGTTCCAGAAGGCTGCCTGTCTAAACTCTACCTGGTTGCCTTTGAGTTCTGTAAAATGTCACACTCCAGCAGGAAATCATAATGTAAGTATTTGCATGGATCAAAGAGAGACTTGCATAGAAGTTCTTCTGGACTGTCTTGTTTGATTAAACCCAAACTTGTAGTGTAGGATCTGGAACACACAACGCGGAAAGGGGACTGTGCCTATTGCAGGAGAAAATTCCATGTGAAAGGCCTGCTTTTACTCATTTCAGAAGAAAAAAATCTCAACTTCTTGGAAAGATAATTTATAACTTGTGTTGTTCTGAGGTTTTGTTTACTATATTGCACAAAACCCAAATTCGTAGAATTTTTCATATGAAGGATATACATAAATAGCTTCCTAGGAGTTGAGAAAGAGCATCTAGTTTACATATAATGAGAAGATTGTAGTTTTTTTTTTGAAATACAAAGAACATATTAATTTATACTGCTCTGAGCCAAAAATTCTGTCTCCTCAGTTCAACAAGCAAGTTTTTTTAGTTCTCCCCTTGAAAAATGAAGGCATTCCAGATTTTAATTTCATGGTTTTCCCCAAAGGGGAGTTTATAATGCAGTTTTTTCCTGTGGACAAAAGTATCAGGAAAAGAAATTGGGAAAAAGTAAGCTACTGCCTTGTTTTTATCAAAATATGCCCACTTTTCTGGGTGGAACTAACTCAACTACTGAGGAAGAAAGATGGAAATATTGGCAAATGAGATGAAAAAGACTGTTTTACTGTAAAAAAATTTACCCCAAATGTATTTTTCTTTCATTTTTTTGTTTTGGTGGTTTGGTTTGGGTTTTTTTAAAAAAAAAGTATGTAACCCCTCTCCACAGAAAGTTCTGATCTGATGAACGTGCCACATCTTTTAAAATGAAAATGTACATCATGTACATAATGTAATTTTCTGAAACTGGAAGTACCAGTTAGGAACTTCAGGGCATATCCGGTTTATCCGTAGTTTATAGTCAAAAACAACCCTAATTCCTCGGCCTCTGCTGCCATCGTGTGGCCGTGAACCATCCCTCTCTCATTAATGCTCAAGTTCACCCGCATCTCTTAACTTGTTGCACTGTGTTTCCTCAGCTTTATTTACCAGGTTCATAACACAATCCAATTTTCTTCCTCAATTTTCAGAAATATCATGAATAATTGACGTTGATTTTTTTCCCCCTAGTTTCTGCAGTTTTAAATATTTTTAATAGTGAACAAGTTGTCACCCAACACAGCAAATAGCTTTGGTGGGTTTGGTTTTCACTCTGCTACCGGCACCCCTCTACGAAACTGGTAATCAGAACACATATATTAACCCACCTTGTCCGTAATGCTGTTTCTTTCCCTAAGGACTTCAATCTCCTACTTCTTTTCTAAGAAGGAAAAACAGCTGAGCAGAGAATAGATAATATATATGTCACTTCATCTTCCTGCTGTGAAACAACAGTAATCCCATAGAAATCTGCTAAAAAAGAAGGATTTTTTTTCTGCACTTGGCTAAAAACCTCCACATGTTGAAAAAAGTGTTTTAGGATAAAGAAGATTACTTTTCTGTAACAGGAGCATCCTGGAATCTTCTTCCTTGGTTAATGCTTTAAATTTTACTATGCTGAACTATTTTGAGTGGAGAGAAAACAACATATCTACGAGGTTAAGCTTGGTTTTAAATATTCAAAGACAAAATAAAATAAGTACAAACTCTGTAGCAATCTAGGCCGTAGACACTACAATACCATGTACTGCTGTTCGAATATCTGTACAAATTCTCCTACTTCAGCATACCTCAGAGGATTAAAAAATATATCCTTTTACTGATATTTTCAAAGGTTTAGCCACATGTTGGTGTTTTATTCCTAGATGATTTTTAAATTAGTTGATGCATTGGAAGGAGGGATTAATTTCTTCCTGATATTAAATTTCCTGATTGCAAAGATTGTAAAGGAAGTAGTCACTTAAAATTCTCAGATGTAATCAGAACCAGCTAGGTTATATTTTTAGACCAATAGGAAAATAAACTGTCTCCATGACTCATCAAGATATTTTAAGAATGTTCCTAATTTATGTGCATGATACTTTTTGTTGCAGTCACTGTGGCTCATTGTGTGCTTACAGTCAAGTCCAGGTCTGTCTTGTATTACAAAGGCACTCAACATGCACTAAGTAACACCTAAAAGATGACTTAAGCACTGAATAATATCCGTGTTTAATTCTAATAATCTGCCAAAATAGTAACAAACATCGACTAACTCAGGCAGAATCTAAACGTTCTATGTTTTGTCATAAGAAAATAGTCCCAGTCACAGCATTATGAAGTGATTCTGAAGGAATAAAAATAGATAAATAAAATTGAGAATGTTTTACTTTAAGCTACAATAAATACTCCTTGGAGATAGGACAAAATTTAACCTTGATTCAACACTCAGCTCTTTTGTACTTCTAAAAAAATTCTCTAAGTCCTGTAGCAGCTTCTGTTAACATTTTTAATGAAAAAATTTGATAAGATAAATGCTCTTAATATATTTGCTTGCTTTCAAATTATTCTATACTGTACTGTCTCATATTCTGTTTTCAGCATGCCGTGTATCTTTGATTTCTGAACAAAACAATCAATTTTAAATTAATTCACATTTGTGAGAGTTACACTCAGCTACATAGCACAGAATTTTAACCTTCATTGTAACTCTTCTGTGAACATTTTACATTACACAAAACAAAGTTTCATCGCTACTATTTAAATATTAAATAATATTTCATATTAAATAAATTAGAATTTTTATTATTATGAGCCAAATGAGTCTGATGCTCTATGAACCACGATTTTGTATTTAGCAGTTCTCCACCTGTATTCAAAGGCAGGGAACTGGTTTCATGTAGATTAGATCCTGCAAGAGTCATCCCATGGGAGACAAATTTTGAGAAGACTTCCTGTTGCAGCAGCTGTTGAAGATATCTTCAACCACCTAAACAGAGAATGAAACAATACCTGCTACATCTGCTGAATTGAAATACATTTTAATTAGGAAGAAGTTAAATCAAAGTTTAAGGGAAGAAGTTAAATCAAATTATCATAGAATCATAGAATGGCCTGGGTTGGAAGACCTTGAAAATCATCCAGTTTCAACCCTGCCATGGGCAGGGTCACCTTCTACTAGTCCAGGTTGCCCAAAGTCCCATTCAACCTGGCCTTGAACACTTTCAGGGATGGGACATCCACAACTTTACTAAAATCTCTGAATCAACCCTCTTTTGGTTTAAAGCCAATTCCCTCTTGTCCTACCACTACAAGTCTTTGTAAAAAGTCCCTCTCCAGCTCTCTTTAAGTAGCCCTCATTTAAGTACTGAAAGGCTGCTGTAAGGTCTCCCTAGACCCTTCTCTTCCCCAGGATGAAGAACATCTCTCTCAGCCTGTCTTCACAGGAGAAGTGCTCCAGCCCTCTCATCATCTTCATGGTCCTTTTACTAGACCTGCTCCAACAGGTCCACATCTTTCCTGTGCTGAGGACCTCAGAGCTGGACACAGTACTCCAGGTGGGGTCTCACAAGGACAAAGTACAGGGGGAGAACCATCTCCCTTCCCTACTAGCCACAATCCCTGCTAGCCACCACTTTCCGTGCTGTCCAGGAAGCTGTTGGCCTTCTTGGATGCAAGTGATTGCCAGGTTATGCTGAGTTTCCCATCTGCCAACACATGACCCCAAAAATTCCTTTTGAATCGAATTCCTTCCAATTTTACCACTGTAAAGGGCTGAGAAATACTTCACGAGGGAGTGAAGAATCATGGAATAAAAACATAAGGATGCATGGGAATAGAGAGATAATAGCAAGAGTAGCAAAGAGCAAGAAGGGGATAAGCAGAAACAGTTATTCCTAACACCACAATTACTGATTTTTTCGTGAGCACTAAGAGTACCAACATAAACACAGCCTGGCTTCCTTCCTCTGAAATGTGAAGAGCCTCCAACATTGAACATTTTCACTGACTTCATTAATTCACTACTTCATTCATACTTTAAGGAAAGAAAAATCTATAAAATGCATGAGGGAGGCTCGAGAAATGCTGAATTGCATTTTTCAAATGTACTTTTTTCCCCATTCCCCTGCTGATAATAAATGTTAGCAACATTAAGAGCCTTCTTCCCTGTTTTAATGGAAAATTTTTCAGATGTTTTATGTATGGATTTGGAGCTTTTTAAGTATTCCCAGCATAGGTCACACTGACAAAAGATATTTTTCCCATTTTGTCATATGAATGCTAAAGGTAAAAAAATATTAAAAGAATAAAATTAAACAGAACCTCGAATTTAAAACTCTGAGGTTTAAAGTCACTTTGCCCCTCCTCAAAAGTGCTGCGATTGAAATCTATTCCAAGAGTGGGACTACACAGAACTGCAGTGGGACCAGCTTGCAATTGTCCACTGGAATGTCAGTAAGAACATAATGACTCTACCCCAAACCCCAAATGATCACAGAACCACCTCCCCTAACAAAAAATAACGTGAAGACAACATAGTGCAGCCTCCTAGTTAAAAAAGGCAAATCAAACTGTGATTCTTCAATTGCTTCTGTCAATTATTATCTATTGCTTAAGCAAAATAAATTGGGTGACAATATGAAAGAACAATCCCGTGCCCTTTCACTTCTGCTTAATCTATAACCCATTAGTGATGAGTTGAGGCAATCGTTTTATGAAACACTTAGAGAGCAGAGACCATAGTGCAAATAGCAAGTCTCTCTGAGAATGTAGAACTCTCTTCCTCTGAAAAAAATGCAGTTAGAGTTCAAAACACCATAATGACCACCTTGTTTTTTCGTACACACATAATGTGCAATGACTCAATTGCTTGGAAGTGTTTGTAATACGAGCAGCATACAGCCTTTTCTTTATCTGCTCTGCAGAATGTGTTGTGGATCAAAGGACAACCTTTTAAAGACTTAAAAAACCCCAACACTGGAACTGGAGGATCTGATGGGGCCTGCTTGAAACAGAAGGAAGTTATTAATATTATTGCTATTGTCAGTGTAGCAAAATATTTACATAGTAAAAAACCAAAAACAAACCCAAAAAAGCTGAGTACTTCTCAGTACATGTAATTTGTTTTAGTTTGCCTATGGCATGTCACATATATGACCTTGTTAATATTCCCATGAGTAACCAACACAAGGTAGATAGGAGTCAAATACAAAAACAAACCTCATCAACCTTTGCAAGTGGATCTTTTTTTCAGGCATGCAATCTCTCTTGATTGTTGATTGAGTCATTAAACTACTGGTTTTATATGCCTCAAAGGCTTTCTCTAATCATCAACAGCCACATCTTTCACTTTTCAGTCAAATGTGTGTATATGCACTTATAAGCCTTCTAGACCCAAGGACAGTGTCCTCTCCTTTCTCAGATGTTTGGGATTTTTCTTTTCTTTAGTATCTGGGTAACTCCAGGATTCTTCAGCTTAATGGGGATAGTACATGAATGCAGGAGAACAATCTGCTGCAAGCAACAGCCAGTTTACTCCTTCAGATATTGCAGATTCTTCTGCATTCCAAAGTCTAGTCCTTAGTTCAGCCAAATTAGTCTCTCCAAAGATTCCTACGTTCATGTTGTTGATGAAGCCTCCATGTTTTGTGAATTAAGCTACTCACTCAAGCTGCTCACACTGCAGTGTTCTTTCATGATAAATCCTTTTATCTGGGGTGTCCAACACACATTCCCAGCAAGACAGGACCAAGACCTGGGTACGGCTGCTCTCTATAAGCAAAGGAAGCACAGTGTTGATGACAGCAGGTTTTTCACTCATTCAGTTTCCTGTTTCTGTAACAGCTGCAGGGAAAAGAAACAAACCCTAGATCATTCCTGCCTCTGCTTGCCAATTCCCATACTCTTTTCAATGTCTGCAGTAGCTCTGCCCCCATGTGTCCAGAAACTTTGGACAGCTGACTGGACAGATATTTTAAAATTTCTTCAGATCTCTGCAATACACTCTTATTAGTTCACCTTTCTTAACACATCAATTAATTACTCTGTATACTTTGATCATGCTGATTCTTTAATGAAAAATCCTTAAAACTGTACAAACTACTTTTGCTCGAGAAGGAAAAGGTGATAAGTAGAAGATTTCTGCTTGTCAGATTGAACAGTAAAACATGCTTGATGTTTCAAAATCCCAAATCCAAATAAGAAAAGCAGTCAGAAACAAACTGCAAAGTCTTTATATATTACATTGGGGCTCCATGATAGTTGTTAAAGAAGGACTGTAATCCCCCACTGCCGCACAAAGCAGAGTGTTTGGTTACATGGTATGAAGATGATAGCATTTTTCTCTACAGAAAGCTAACGTCCCTTTCAGTATTTCTCTGTGTTAAGCTGTGGTGCAATATCCAAGTGCTTGTTCATAGTGAACAAGAAAATGTTGGGCCAAGATGCTTTATGTCAGAGCAGAATCTCTATGGTAAGATCTGTCCTACTAAGGGAAAACAACTGAAAAAGGCCATATCTCTTTTTCTTTTCTTTCTTTTTTTTTTTTTTTTTAAAGATTTTAAAATTTGGATATAGCAAGAAAACATAGATAAGGTAAGAAGTGAGGAGTCTTACCAAGCAAGGTCTGTCTTCTCTCAGCAGTTCATGGAGCCAAGCCATAAAATAAGGAGACGCAAAGTACTTCCGTGTCCCATGCTGCATGCATGCATCTCAAATAGCAGATGCTCGGTTCCAAGATTTTTGCGTTATCAGCTGTCCTCCTAGGACTTTGCCAAAGAAAAGATGCAGATACTCTGCATCTTTTTCTGAAGCTGAACGGGGGAGCATCTGAGTTAGTAAACATATGAGGGCCTCCAAGCAACAATCCACACAGCTGAAAAGGGAGCAGGCAGAAATTCTCTTGGGAGTTAGAGATACCTCTACACCTCTCCGTTCCTCACTAATGCCTTATAAAAGCAGTGGTAAGTGGAAAAGCAGTTGCACTCTCCAGTCTCAAGTAAAACATTTAGAGAGATATCGCTGACTAACCAGTGCTGCCTTTGGAAGCCTCTATGTCCCCTCTTCCTCCTGTACGATACTGGACTCCTGCCCTATGCAAATAACAGCGTTCGGGAAGGGGGCACGCTGCCTACCCGGGAATGACTGGGTTTCCAGACGGCTGCATCAGCTGCTCCGATCTGACCCCCCCACGCCCTCCCTGCCTGAGGGGAAGCGCCGGGGCAAGGTGACACCGAAGGCGGCCCTGGATGGCACCTGCCGTGGGGCGGCCGTGCCGCGGGGCAGCCGGTGCTGGCGGCGGCCGCTGGGACACCCCAGGCCGCCCAGGATTGCCTCCCCGGCCGGCAGGCCTGAGACCGAGGGCGGTCGCGACCCGTCCGAGCCGGCCCCAGGCCCGGCGGCCAGCGCGGGGGCGGTGCGGGGGCGGTGCGGGGATGCTGCCGGCGGCGCTGCAGCACGGAGAGCTCCGCGGGCAGCGGCAGCGGGAGGAGAGCGGCAGCTCCTCCTTCTCCTCCTCCTCCTCCTTCTCCTCCCTCGGCGGCGGGGTGGGCTCGGCCGCGGCAGCCGGTGTGCCGTGCCCTGCCGTGCCGCGCCGCGCCGCCCCCTCTGTGCGATGGACTGGAAGGTGCTGACCAGGGAGCTCTCCCTCTACCTGGAGAGCCAGGTCCGCGTGGGGCTCTTCGGCTCCGGCGTGGGCTTGTCCCTGGTGCTGGGCTTCGGCGTCGCCTACGCCTGCTACTACCTCAACAGCATCGCCAAGGTGAGCGGGAGGGCGGCGGGGCGGGCGGGCTCCGCAGGTGTCCCGCCGAAGGGGAACCGTCCCGGGAAGGTCATCGCGACCCACCGCCCGTAGGGGAGGCGCCGGCGCCCTGCAGGAGAGGGGATCGGCATCTGGAACGGCTGAGGGGGAGGGTTCTGCGGCCACCTCGTCCTCACACCCCCCCGTCCATCCTCTGGAGCAGCCGCTTCGGGGTCCCGGCTGGCCGAAAGCCCGCACGGCCCCGGCCAGTGCAGCCCATCCCCTCCCGGAGAGGCTGATTTGTCCGCGGGGGCCTCCGGTGACCCCCGGGGCCACCGGGCTGAGGTGAGGGACAGCTCCTCTGGACTGGGAGGATAAGAGGCTCTGGCCTCGTGCGTCCCCAAAATGCAGTTGTACCAGGGAGAGGGCTTGGCTGGATGCCATGGTTTGGAAAGGGAGGTCAGGAACCCTCCTTCCACAACATAAACCCGCGACCTACTTGGTTTACTAGCAGGGCAGGTGATAAAGTAGTTTTTCTCTCCTTCTACTGCCGCCGGTACGATCCTAAGTACCTCTGGAGCCACTATGGCAGCGCTCTGGGGGCTAGAGCACTCTTGTACATCTCCTCATCAGTAATGGTTTCACAGGTAAATTAGGCAATCACAAATTACTTGGATACAGTGAGCCTGATCAGATCTAAAGTGGCCCCGTGGTGAGAGCGCCTCGTTGAATGCTTAATCAGCTGAATATACGCATATCAAAAGGTTTTTGACTGTTGAGGACCTGAGTATTGCCACAGTCCTTCAGAGAACACTGGGAACACAGCCTTCCTCTTCATTGAGAAGAGGGTACTTGATTTTGGTGAGAGGAGAAAATAGAAGGGAGGATGTGACACTACTGCTGTTTAAATGTAATGGTTTTCCTCAAAGTATCTGTTTTTGCCCGTATGAATGCTTGCGTGTCAGAAAGTCACTGCAAAACAGAAGTTTAAGAAATATGGTTGCTAAAACATGAGATGTTTGGTATACAGGGATTTTTCCATGTTAACTGGTATACAAATGGAAGCTGTAAGTAAATTCTCTGCATGCAGAGCATTATTAGAGATGAAGAACCGATGCAGTTGCGTATTGTAGTATGAGATGGGAGGGCTGTCCTACCAGGTTAAAGTAGGTACTGCAGGTGCATGGTCAAAGTGCATGCACAGATTAAGCATCATTTCTGTGCAGACCAAGAAAATGGACTTGGTAAAATCTTTCTCACCTACCAAGAGATGGTGGGGTTTTGCTTTGTCAGTGCAGATGCAATGTTGGTAAAAGTAGAGCTAGATAAGTGTGTTATTAGAAATAGGTAAAGGGTCCATTATGTTTAGTGGGTTTCACTTTTCAGTTGGGCATCTTGGCATTTCATTTGATTTTTGTTTACTTATCTCTTTACCATGGAAGGAAAAAGCATTGCAAATGATTTTATGAAATAAATAATTTCACTGGGAGAGGATTTAAACAATTATTCATTTCTTTATTTATTTTTTAGCTTGTTTTCTATGAATGCCTATGCCTGACTGTAGTCTGTTTTCCTAGAAACCCCAGCTGGTGGCCAGCAATGACCGCTTCTGCCGCTTTCTCGAGGAATATTGCCCTGTTGTGACAGAAACTTACTATCCCACGATCTGGTGCTGGGAAGGTCGGGTACAGACACTCCTGCGCCCCTTTATCACATCTAGACCCCAAGTACAGTACAGGAAGTAAGTGCCCCTCTTTTTTGAAGTGATTGATTTGCTAGCCAGTTGTTACCTTACTCTGACCATGTCACAGCTACTGTCATTGCTCAAGTTTGTGCTTGTGTTTTTTTGCTTTATGCCCACCTTTACAACTTCATCATAGGCTTGGAACTGTCTTCATCATGGATTCATTATGCAGTAGGTTTAAAGGGTCAGTGTTCCAAAATGGCCCTATTTTAGCTCAGAGAGTTTTGGAGCACTGAAGTATTAGTGACAATATGGGAACTGATGTGGTTATATGTTCATAGGATTACACAGTGGTTGAGGTCAGAAAAGACCTCCAGAGGTTACTTTGACTTCCCTGCTCAAGCAGGGTCACTCAGAGCCAGTTGCCCCAGATCGTGTCCAGATGGCTTTTGGATTTCCCTGAGGATGGAGACTGCACAACATCCCTGGGCAGCCTGTGCCAGTGCTCAGTCACCCTCACATTGAACCTGTTTCCTGATGTTCAGAGGGAAGCTCCTGTGTTTGAGGTTGTTCCCATTGCCTCTTGTTCTGTCAATGGGCACCACAGAAAGCAGCATGGCTCCGTCCTCCTTGCACCCTCCCTTCAGGTATGTAAATGCATTGTAATTCCCCCTGAGCCTTTTCTTCTCCAGGCTGAGCAGTCCCAGCTCTCATAGCATTTTCTTATAGGAGATAGGCCCCAGTTCCTTCATCATCTTTGTGGCCCTTTGCTGGACTTTCTCCAGTATGTCCTTGTCTTCCTCGTACTGGTGAGCCTGGAGCTGGGCACAGTTCTCCAGGTGTGGCCTCACCAGTGCCCCATAGAGGGACAGGATCACCTCCCATGAACTGGTGGCAAGACTCCTCCTAAGCCTCCACAGCCTCCAGGCTGTTGGTCTTCTCTCCTGCAAGGGTACATTGCTGGCTCACGTTCAACATGGTGTCCACCAGGACCCCCCAGTCCTTTTCTGCCACTCTGGTTTCCAGATGGTCAGCCTCCACCCTGTACTGGCACACAGGTTGTTCCTTCCCAGGTGCAGGACTTTGCACTTCCCCTCACTGAACTTCGTGAAGCTCCTGTCAATCCGTTTCTGCAGCCTGTTGGGATTTCTCTGCATGGCAGCATAATTATCTGATGTATCAAATATTCTGGTGTTTGAATGCTGTAATTTTGCAAAGGTCATGTAGTTACTGTATCTGTCCATTAGACCGACATATTCTATCTTAATCATAACATGGCCACATTCAACCTTGTTTTGAATACACAGAACTTCATGGATTTTTCAGAGTTACTTTTACCTGTGGTGTTTATGTTGTGTTCTTCGATGCTTAAATTCTAAGGGGGGAAAAAAACGCTTATATTTATTGTTTGCCCTCAGCTGATCTCTCTCACACTGAAATGAGACTTAGCCTGGCAAATGAGGCATTTGGCACAAGACCTAAGGAGAAGTACTTTCATGCGCCAGAACCTGGATGCAACACAAGTTGTTTCAGCTCTGCTTGCATGGTAGAATAGATTTAGTATTTAGCAGCTTCCCTCAGTTTCAGTAACTAGGAAAGATTTCAGTGGCATGGCCATGTCCACTTTTTCTAGCCCTTCTTGCATATTTCTATTTCAAGGTATGTGAGGGCAGAAACACAGTTCCATGGGGCAACGCTTATTTTGCACCATTTGAGATTGTGTTGGCAGTACACGCCAGCATTTCATCCACTTCCTATTACTGAAAAAGGGCAAAGCTGAGATAGAATCCAACAAGGATTATTACCTTGAAAATCTGGAGTGGTTGCTGCCAAGACTTTAAAATGAAAAATCGATTGCAAGGTAGGCATACATTTTGGTAGTTCCTACACCAGCTCTCTCAAACAGTGTCTTCATTGCTAGGAAGAGGGAAGATGCTGTATGTTTCTGAAAAAAAAAAAAAAGTAAAACCTTTTTGTCATTGTTTAATGTATGCTTAACTTCTTGAGATAATATTTGTTGCATTGTTAAGATACATGGTTTAAGAGCCCATTCTAGCAAAGTTTGTGGAGATATAGGGTGGAAGATACAGCAGCGTGTGTCTGGGTTCCGCATGTTTAAAACATAACAAAGTGCCATCCATTATATATTCTGCTTCTTTGGATAAAGAGGAAAAAAAAAGTGATAAATGTTTATCACATTATCCGGTGTGCTATCAAAAAATTCTCAGATGATCCAAAGGAAATCTGCAGTACTCAAGCCTATATAAAACAGAAGGCAGTGCCAAAAATCACATTAGTAACAGGCTTGCAGTACATCAGCAGCAATTTATAAAAGGCCAGCTCTTCATTTACTGTGAACAGGAATTACTCCACAAATTGACTGTTCTAACTCTAGGGAGCTGTAAACATGCATGGTAAACACGCAGACATGCCTAGTCAGGTGGCACTTTGGGTATAAAAACATAATGAAAAATGCAGAATTCACACCTGGTAATTTGTACACTGCAAGCACTCTTAATAGTGTGTATGTATTTTCCAAACTAATCAGTGTTGTCTTGAAATGTGCCTTTCAGTGAGCTCATTAAAACAGCAGATGGAGGACAGATTTCATTGGATTGGTTTGATAATAATGACAGCTTATATTATCCGGATGCCAGCACAAGACCCACCATCCTGTTATTGCCTGGCCTGACAGGAACGAGCAAGGAATCCTACATTCTCCATATGATCCATCAAAGCGAAACGCTGGGATATAGGTGCTGTTGTATTTCATTGCTAGTATTTTGCTGCTTCTAATAGGATCAAATGTAATTGTGTATGTGTATAAGATGCCTTCCAAATGCAAACGAGATCTAAATACATTAGTTTATGTAAGGAAGTGTTATTAGTAATAATAATCATAGTGGAATTACGTAACAGGCAGTACATTTGGAAGGGCTGTTTTATTATCTACAGATGTGCCCGAGAGATTGCAGTGAAAGTAAGCTAAGTCTGCATAGGGCTTTCACAGCTGCTTCTTAAATTATGATATCAGCATTTGTGTTAGCTTTTACACTTTCTAGAGAAGGAGTTTGTATTCAGTTCCAAGAAAACTCGTGTGGATGGGTTGCTGGCAGTAGGCCTTGGAGGAGGTCAGCTTTTGAATGCCAGAATTGCTTGATTTAGCAGCCTCAAATTCCTGGGTGCAGAAAGGAGAGCTAGCCTGCTCTTACTGTTGGTGTTTAAAGAGGAGGTCTGTCACCTCTTAATTGTCACTGTGTAATTTAGTTTTGTTCTTAAGGCTTCTGGTCAGAGTTGGGTAAAGTAAGTGGATTAGTCCATGAGTAGACTCCTTTATGTAATCATATTGCTGATGCTGCTGCACATCAAAATAAGTTGTCATTGTTCCAGAACCTGTATTTGGAATATTACATTTTGTCTTTGCAGATTGGCTTCTGGTACTGACTATAATAAGTTCTTCAAATATGTACATATGAGCTTTTATCTACATGTCTGGCTATCTCTTCTCTGTTTGGAGGTTTGGATAAGTGCATTACTAAATTATGAAAGTAAAGTAGCACTTTAACTGTTCAAAGCACTTTTAAAACCACTTTAAAACAGCAGTAAAAAAATATTAGAGGTAGCCCTGAAATCAACAACTTGTTACTATTAATTTTTAAAGTATTCCTGAGAGTAGTATCTGCATCTGATCACCTAAGAAAAGAAGGCATTAAAAAGGGAGAACTTTAGGTCAGATTTCAAGAGAATACTATAATCTTCTTTTTAAGCAGGAACATTTGAGAAAAATACCAAAATAAGTATTTTGTCATGCCTTTAACTCATCTAAAATATGTATATATTATTTAACAACATTATTACAGTGAGATGGTGCTAGAGTAATAGAAAAGAAAGATTTATTAAGAAAGTATAGATCCTTGAATCATGGTAATACTGCTAGAAGATTCAGAGACTCCCACTAACACAGAGAGAACAAAAACTTACGCTGTACCAGACAAAAAAAAATCCCCAAGAACCTGCAACTTAGATGTGGCTCTCAGTATAATTTTGATTTGGTTCATTTCTTGCAGTTTAATACAATTATGTCGCTTTGGAGGATGTCTGCACACGGATCTCTGACATGCTTTTTCAGAGCACAGCTTTAGGCTCAGCCCTGCACTGGCAGAGCTCATGGCAGAGTGCAGGCAGGACATGTCTGTACCATCTTCTGGTAAACCCTGCCTGCAATCTGACCTTGACCAGCAAATCAAGGGGCTAATACAGAGTCCCACTGACCTCAGTGAACTCAGTTTTGGTATAAAGCTTGTTCTACCCAGGTCAGGCTCTAGGTCTGTAAATGTTTATGTGCTGAACTCACTCACAGAACTGGCTCGTTTTTCTTTATGCATTTTCATTTTTTGTGTGTTTAAGTTATCTTTTCAGTGAAATAAATAATGTGTATAATTGCATTTACTGTCTCAATTTTTAGATGCGTGGTTTTTAACAACCGGGGAATTGCTGGTGAGGATCTTTTGGTAAGGATGACTTCTGAGATAAACATCTCTCACTTAGAAGTGGTATATGTGGAATCATTTGTGTCTATTTGTACAGCTGGATTTAAATGACAGAAACTCACAGCATGTGTTGAAAATCCAGAGAAGAGAATCTAGCCATCTGGTAGATCAATCGTGCCAATATTCATCTTTTATTTTAAAACTCTCAGAGGTCAACTGGTCAACACACAATTTTTCTGAGCATTTCATTGAATATTTTCAGTTACTAATATCAGTAACATGAAAATGAACAATCCTTATGTTTTTCTTTCACAAAATACTACAGTATATTTTACCCTACAAATCCAAATACAAGCAATTGTAATTACTTTCCCAGTTGCCAATATGAGTTTAAAATAGATTTTGGTATGGTAAAAAAGTTGTGCCGTTAAAATTAATCCATATTGTGTGTTAGTGAATTAACAAACTAGATTTATATGGATAGCCATATCCTAAAAGTTAAATGTGTTCTTGTGTTTTTCTCAGCAATTCTGACACAAACTCAGCTACAGAAGACAATTTTTTGTCTTTGGGACAGACATATCATGTTTGCTTAGAAATAACTGGCCATTCCTCAGATGAAAAAGTCTCGAAGCTAAACATTTTCTGCAGCAAGGGACAAGGCATGATGAAGTATTGCTGAATAAGCTTTGTTTCTTCATATGCGATTTGTTGACAGTTCTGCAGCTGGAATGAATGTGCATAATACTTGGTATTGTTTTGCATTTTTTAATCCCCTGGTTTCAAACTTTAAAAAGCTCAGAATGTTTTCCCATAATCAGATAAAGCATTTCAATGCAAACATTGCCATGTTAAGAGTAGTTTTCTGCATACTTTTGCAGATGGATCTACAAAGCAGTTTTGTGACACACAAAGTCCTTATTGATGAATTTCTGAATCATTAAGAGAAAAGATCTCTTGTTTGGATGCATTGTGTGTATTTTACTGTAATCGGATTTACATCTTTAAGCTTTACAAGATCTTGCAGTGAAGCAAACCAGCTGAAATTATCACATTTTCTGCAAAGGGGTTTCTACATTTTAATATAAAATCCCTAGTTAATGAGTTTGAAACATGGTTGAGCACCACAATAGAAATTAGTTATGTAAACAGTTCCTGTTCTAGTCTCTTTAAAGATTGACTCAAACTTATACCACATGATAGTTACTTAAAGAATGCTGTTCTCATTGGTTAGTGAAAGTTAACTGTGAATTATTGCTATGGAATAATCAAGTATTAGATTGCTTATAGCCAGTGTAATCTAAGATGGTGTTTTAAAATACCTTTATAGAATGAGTAGAGAGAGAGATGTTAAATTGTCAGGAATTAAGTGAAGTTAAAATGCAAGATATCTCTCTAGTTCTATAAACTTTTAATCAAATACACTTTCACTTAGAATACATTAGACCCTAGTTACCAAAATAATTTACTTCTCCATGTAAACTTGACAATTTCATTAAAATAAAACACATTCACACTGTTTATAATTAATAGGGTGTAAAACAGTGAAGAGTGATTCATGTGGATAAGAACTGGCAATGCAGCATACATGGAAATTAAAAATGTCTTCAGTTTTAATTAACCAGATTTAGCTTTTCTTTCCATTTTTTTAATCTCTGACTTCAACATTTCAATATTTTTGATAAATGTATTCTAAGTAATTAGTTTCATCTAATTAAACTTGTTAAAATCACCCACAAATAGCCTGGCTGTTTAACTGAAAGCAATTTAAAAACCAGCCTTGAAACACGTTGTTGCTTCAGGCAACAAATAAGTTCCATTAATTCATAATTATGTATTTTTATACTTAGTTTTAATGTTTATACTTAAGTTTGGCAGGTCAGTCACTGCCGATAGTTAAATCAATATCACCAACATGTTACTAACAATTCTTAAGTTAAAAGCTTTCTTTTGCTGTAGATGAAATCTGGACAACACTGTTAGAAAAAGCTTTGTTTTACTGTGATTCTTACTGTAGCTTGTCTCCCCTATACTGCTTCAGATGGTTCCTCAGATTGTGGCCTCTTCCAGGTGTCTGTGCAGATAAGGCTAAAAAGCTGTGCTTATCCTTCAGTAGCAGGGAAGGGGTTACCCAAATCTTAGTGATGCCAGTGGAAGTCGTTCCTAGTCTCAATTCAGGATTTAAAGAGTCGCTAATGATAGACAAAGAAGGGATAATATATGTGTTTCATTACTTTAGTTAATAGGATATTTTACTAAATTAGGCAAAAGTCACGGGGGAATTTATTTATCTGTTTATTTGGTTGTATTGCATGTAGAATCTAAATATTGGTTACTTTTTAAGTGCTGGCTGTTAGGACTGGAAATCTAATATTTTCTTTTGCATTTGGATGTGGGTGAAGATGGTAAAATTGTCATTATAACTTCTTTTTCTGTAAATCACAGCCTTTATGATACGTGTCCATTTCCTCAGGGTATTTTAAAAATATCAGTGCCTATCCAATTCTGATCTAGTTCTATCTAGTTTAGCTCACTGCTCTCTGCTCAGATTTCATCTAATGACCTGGAGGTTGCAGATGCTGAAGATATCTGTCACCTCTTCTATTTTGTAATGATAACATGTATAACTTTTTGTCCATCTACTCGTGAAATGCTCTGGGTTTGCATTTGCCACTTAGCAAAGCTTCATGATAAATGCTAAATTTATCTTGTTATATAAATGATTCACTTTGTTCAGTTTGCTTTGCCCTTAAAGGATAAGCTTATGATGGCATTTTTTCCCTCTTGACTCCTTATAGACACCAAGGACTTACTGTGCAGCTAACACAGAGGATTTAGAGGCCGTTATTCATCATGTGCACAGCCTGCACCCCTCGGCTCCGTTCATGGCAGCAGGTGTTTCTATGGGAGGGTAAGGTTATGTAACACAAGTCTCAGCTTAACTGTGGTTGTAAAATATGACTACTTGTAGCCTTTTCAGTTGCTCCTCTGCAATACTTGAGTTATTTACTGAACTGCGGCTAACTTGGGTCTGCCTCCAACAGTCAGTATGCAGAAGACTTTTAGAAACTTCTTTATGCCTTTGAGCCTTTTAGCTCTGTATCAGGGAAGGTTGAAATTACCCAACATTCAAAAGTTAGAAGGGGGTGGAGAAAGACAGGAAACAATGGCAGAGAGATTGACAGCCAAATAGGTAGGCAGTACAATCTTTGGAAACTATGGAGGCTGTCTTTGGAACAGAGGGATGAAAAATAGAAACTAGAGCTAATATACCATGTCTCATAGCAACCTCTGAAATGACAAGATTTGTCTTCACTCTGTTTGGGTTCTGCAATGTGTGGGTAGATTAGGCTCGAAGAGATGTGGGTATCTGCTCTGTTTGGCTCAGAAGCAAGAAGTAGTATTGTTATTGAAACCAGTATGGGTTGACAGAGCATGTGGTATTAAGACTTACTGCGTCCTGGCTGCTGTCCAGAAAGCACAGCTAGAACAGACAATGATAGCACAGTTTCTTAGGAAAAAAATCACTGCTAGAATCTAGAAGAAATGTTCAGGCAGCCTATTTAACAGAAATCATAGCAGAGGAGAATTTTCATTAGAAATACTGCAGACAGAGTGGTAAAGTCCTGAGACTTACCACTCTCATAAATTTTATGGAGGGTGGGCAGATACGGCCCTGTATATTGACATTAATCTACTAATGACTTGTAGGAGATAAACAAATATTTGTTTGGGATAAATAAATATTTGTTCAAGCAATATAGTTATTGATAAGCAAATAATTAACTCGGAAGCTGTTTAAGTCAGGCCAATCCCTTTCCATTCACGTTACAGGGATTTTGCAAATGTCTTCAGTATGAAGACATATAAATTTCTCCAGTATGTGAGTGTCTTATCTTGCTGGGAAGCCCAAAATTTGGCACGGTACTCCAAATACAATCTCATAAGTGTCAAATACAGGAAAATAATAATTTCCTTAGACCTGCTTGTTGTGCTCTTACTGACAAAGCACAGCATATCATTAGTTGTCTTCGCTGCTGCAAGAGTGCATTGTTCTGTTTGCCCAGGTCTTTTTCAGCTGCTCTTTATCCAGTCATTAGTCTTACTCAAGTGCTGGACTTTGACTTTACCGTGTTGAACTTCATGAAGTTTCTGCCAACTCACTGTGCCTGTTGAGGTCCCTCAGAATGGCAGCGTTGTCTTCCAGTTCAGCAGACATTCCCCACAGTTTGACCTGCAAGCTTCCTAAGGGTGCATTCCATCTCATCATTCAGTTAGTGAAGGCTTACTTACACAGTGTGGGCCCCATTACTGCCCCCCCTGAGGAACACTACCTGTATCTGGACCAATCGGTCCATTGCACTTCAAGTTGCTGATTACAACTCCCAGAGCCTAGTGGTCTAAGTCAGTTTTCCATGCCTGTTGCAGGTCAACTATTCAAACCACGCTCATCCAGTTTGACTATGTGTAGACCATGGAGACTGTCAAAAGCCTCGCTAAAGTCAAAATAAGCAACACCCACTCCTTTCCCCTAATCAACGAATGATGAGTGAGCTCGTCATAGAAGGCAATCAGGCTGCTCAGACATGCTTTGCCCTCGATAAATCCATACTGGCTGTTACTCGTCAGCTTTTCTTTACCTTTACATGCTTAGAAATGGCTTCCAGAGGATATTCCCAGAGGGCTGCATTTAGGCACTCCCGCCTGTATTTCCTCCTCCTTGCAATTCTTGTAGATGGGTACTTCTTTTTTTCCAAGCATGAGAAATATTCAGTAGTTGCCTCAACCTTTCCAAAGTGATAGACAGCAGTCTCATGATGACATTGGCTACCTCCTTCTGGAAGTTTGGTGCACTTCACCTGGTCTCATTGGCATGTATATGCCAGGTTTGCATAACTGGGCCCTAATTTGGGCCCTGACTTGGTCTTCTGCCGCCATTCTCCCGTATTCTGCCACTAGGCACAGGGACTTGGTAGTCCTGAGAACTGACCTCAGCAGTGAAGACAGGTAGCCACTCCTTTTTTACAAATCTTTAGTCACTAGGTTCCCTGCTCCATTGAATAGTGATCCCAGCAAGGACAGAAGGCTGGTCAGCCTAACTGCAGTTCTTTGGAAAGATCCTTCCTCTGGAAGCCATCTGCAGGCATATGAAGGATAAGGTGACTGCATTCACCAAGGACAAAACATGGCCGGGTAATTTGATTGCCTTATATGTTGAAATGACTGGCTTCAGTGATGAGGGGAAAGAAGATGATGCTGTCTGGTCTGAGTCTTTTTTGTACCAAAAGACTTACAGAAGCCTTTCTTGTTGCAGAAACCTTTCTCTTGTAGTCCTTGCTTGTGCAGGCTTAAGAGCTGCACTTAATAGTCCCCTCCAGGTCACCACATTCTGTGATTCTGTGATTGTGTGATAATCTATACAGGACAGACTTGCCCAGTTAAGAATTAAAACAAACATTCACTTCAGGGACATGTAAATGTAAATTAAAGGCCACTTGTTCTACTGATCTTCAATATGTACTGTTTTGGAAAGGGACTTTATTTTCTAACATAAAGATTCCTAAACCTTTTCTCTATGACATACACTCCGTGCATTCTGTTAGAGAAGTGGATTCTTCTGCTACTGCAACCTTTTTTTTTAAATTGGTTTATTGGACTGCTGTCTTACAATCTGCTAGGTAGTGCACAGGGACAAAGTCTCTGTGATAGCAGGCTGATTCATGATGCCTTTGCTAAAGGTCGCTGTCTCCTGAAGTACAGCAGATGAAGCCAAAGTAGTGTTGGTGGTCCAGGGAGTTACATTAACAATTAATTGTAATGCCTTGTGTTAAAGGCTTGGTATTAAAATGGCAGTTGTAAACTTTGAGGTCTCAGGCAGTAAAGTAAGACAGCTTTCCTGTTAGTATTTTTCTTTTACACTTTCCTGCTATTTTATTTTTTCTACATTTGAAGGGTCAGATACTTGTGAAGTCTTCTCTTTTTCAGCACAAGTGTACATCAGCAGTAAAGACTGTAAAGTTGCAACTGGTCAGAAAGGCAAGACCTAAGTCATTTATTTGGCTCATAATTTTGTTTCTCTAGTTTTATTCATTATCCAGCACTTCATTCTTTACATACTGTGTGTTAAAAAACAGCTGTATTCTCTCATATGTATGAGGTGGGGTAATGGCACTACCTTCAACTCAAGAGACTTCTTCATAGTGAGGCAGGCATGCCAGCGGCAGCTCGCATTTTTCAGGCACATTTTTCAGATTTAACACACCAGGAAGACCAAGGCCTTTTAAGATGGTAAAAATTACTAGCAACTTGGGAATACCTGTTCCATGAGTAAGAATCGTTTGTTTGACCTTTTCTCCCTTTAGTGATATAAATGAGACTAGTATACCTTTATTTCTAATGCATTCCTACCCACGCCCTACACAGTGCACCAGTCTCATCTCAGAGGAGAGAGAAAGTAAACTTCATGAGTCATGTGTTGTTTACATTGACTACCTTTTAGCTGTATTAGGCACAACTGTAGAGCTGATACAAGAAATGACTGAAAAACAGACAAAAAGATGGCTGACTGTTACATTTACTCTAAATTGAAGCAAACAATTTGATAGTATATATGTTTCTGTTTTTCATTTCTGTTTGTAGCATGCTTCTATTAAATTACCTTGGCAAAACTGGCAGAGACACTCCTTTAATGGCAG
The DNA here is from genome assembly GCA_035584735.1 of Pseudotriccus pelzelni. Taxonomy (NCBI): domain Eukaryota; kingdom Metazoa; phylum Chordata; class Aves; order Passeriformes; family Tyrannidae; genus Pseudotriccus; species Pseudotriccus pelzelni. The sequence continues at coordinate 103,311,815 of JAWMRA010000078.1, read as the reverse complement.
CTGCAATTTTCTCTGCGGGTTGGAATGTTTTTGAATCTGTAGAATCTCTGGAGAAGCCACTAAACTGGCTTCTGTTCAACTATTACTTGACCACTTGTCTACAGTCCTCTATCAGCAGGTGAGTTGTCTTCTGAACTACTTAGCAAGGTGGAAGGATGTTAGCATGAGATCTACAGCAGGTATAATAATCTTGGCAAAATCAATGCTGTAACTACACTTTGCATAGCTGTTCTGTGTGTATTCTTCGGTAAGTTTTGAAATCAAAAGGATCTCTGCAAGAAAGATTGTCATAAGTGTGGCTGAATTTATCTGCCTCTCAAAGGGCTCAGCACAAGCCCAATGTATTTCTGTATTTATAGATGAAGTAAATGGATTTTTAAAATTTTTAGACATGCACATATTAGAATAATAATAAATAATTGACTTAAGAGTATATATGTATATATACTAATTCTTTTAAGTCGATGTTGACTGGAAAAGCACAGAAAGGGCTGGTTCATCTTTTGCTTTATAAAACTAGGGTGTATTTTGTGTTCTCAAATAATAAGTTCTCTTATCTATGGCATTTTTCTCATGGCTTACGCACATTTTTACTATGTTGCTAGATGTGTCTGCGTATGAATGAATAATTCTTCTACTCTTGGATTCCACACAGATTTTTATTATGACAGAAAATTAAAAACAAGAATGTTCTTGTTAGAAAGTTACTTCCATAATGTGTCTGTAAAGCAGAGGACTTCTACATCTGTTAACACAACAAAAAATAAGCCCTCTTATCTCTCCTTCTTTTTAGGCATCGACAAATGTTGGAGAAATTATTTGATATGGATCTCGTCATGAAGGTATGTGAAAATGTTACTTCTGCTTTAGCTGGATGCTGTTTTCCAAATGCTGACATAGTTCCCTATTTGAATTCTGTACTTCAGGCTAGAACTGTTAGAGAATTTGATAAGCAGTTCACTTCAGTCATGTTTGGCTACCGTTCAATTGATGATTACTATGAAGATGCTAGTCCATGTCGCAAGCTGAAGTCAGTAGGAATTCCAGTGTTATGTCTAAACTCTGTGGATGATGTTTTCTCACCAGGTCATGGTAAGTTTAGGCTTTTTAAAATATATTTATCTGTATATGCAGTCATTAAGACAAACTACTTAGGTTTGAGAATGAACTCAGACCTATATTTAGAAGTCTATTTAAATGTTACTTGTACATATGATCAAAATTTCCACAGATTTGCAGTTTATTTAAGGTATAAGACACATAAAACAGCCAATGATGGAGAGACCTGATTAGTACAGAACGCAGAAGTATATGGGGTGGCCTCATTAACCATTAATGGAGTCTTTACAGTCAAAAGAAAGAAATATGCAAATTTAGGGTGTGAGTTATCTCACTATAAAGAAGATATCAGATGTAGTACCCTCTCCGAAGCATCCATTTCTATTCACCAAGTACAAAGAGAACCTATAAAAAGGAACTCAGATGCAAGTGTCTGGATTGTAGACATTCAGAGTTCTGTGCAAGTGAAAACAAGTTGGGTTTTTTTATTGCTATTTTTTAATCAGTCCCTACAAAGAATATCTGGGAGTAGCTTATGTTTGAGATGACATTAAATTCTCTGCTGTTGATCACAATGCCCACCTTCAGTGCCTTAAAATTAAAACTAAGAAAAAATCTAAGTTAGCATGTAGGCCAAAATCTAGGGTAAGGGAAGAGATATACACAAGGTGAGCTCCTAGAAGGAGGCACATTGAAATTAATAAGAATCTAACTAGAAGACGAAACAGCAATATCAGCTAAATAACTGGCTGAAAACTCTGTTTTCCATTTGCTTCCTACTTTCTGCCAAACACATGATTGTTATGAACATTTTGCTTTTGCTCTGTATACCAAAACCCTGTTGCTACCTATCCTAAAAAGGTATGCTAGTTCCTGCGGTCTGTGTATTGGTTGTAGTGTCTGAGAAGACAGGGAGAACAAAAACTAATGTAGAGGAAAACCACTGAAATGGTAGAGGCAACAATCTTCAGCAATGAACACCTGACACCTTTAAAACTTAGTCAAGGCACTTGATTTATTTCAGGGAAATTTTCTTCTGCCACCACAAGTGAAGTGAGATTCTTGCAGAATGAGTCATGAAACCAATGTAAGCAGCAAACATATTAGAACAAGCAGAGAATGAAGAAATTGGAAGAGACTCTTTGAGTGTTGTACTGTTTTATCCGCGTGCAGATGTACAACATATACAGAAACATGCACACGCACTACTACTTATAGTTTGAAGACCTGTTAGAGACAAATGTGACATGAGGAGAAAAGGATCACTCCAGTAGTGTGCACTGGAAAAAGACAGTCTGATTTCTTCTCCTCTTGAACAAAAAGCATGAACAATGTAAAGAGGTGACAGCCACCTAATACAAAGGAAAAGATGGTGACTCTGGATCACCCAAACTACCTGTCCCTTACGTTGGCCAAAACCGAGGCTTAAAAAACAGTAAGAATTCAGTCAACACAGCAATATTATTCCAGAATACTACGTACACCTGCAACAATTTCTGGTTCAAGGACTTTGTGAGACAGAGTTAGTCCCTTTGTATTTAATAGCCTGTCATGGGTTTGCCTAGGGGACAATTTTTACTACACCCCCCACAAATTACTCTAAGGTGAGAGAAGCTTTATGCAG
>JAWMRA010000078.1:103272011-103309032 GCA_035584735.1 Pseudotriccus pelzelni | reverse complement strand
TTGGCCTTTGTCCGGAAATTCATCTGGACAAACTATTTTCAATCCCCAAGGAGGGGGACTTTTGCAAACCCATGACATAGCCTCTGTGGGATTTTTTTTCACCTTGAAACTGGGCAGTTGCTCATTCTCTTATAAGCTTGTAATGGCCTGGAAATACGAACGGATGGGTCGTGACCCTAAAATCTATGTTCAAATACAAAATCTGACTAGGGATTCTGAAGATAATACTTTATGGGTCTTATGACCTTGAGGATGACTTTCCCCATCATACTGTAAGGTGGGTGATCTGCTGTGCCATGTTTCTTCCATGAAGTATCTGAGAGAGGGAACAATGGCTTCACTTCTATGCTTAGCTCTAGCTTAGTTTGTGGTTTGTGTCCTACAGCGAAGTAGTAACTGTGGCAGGAGTAAGCTACCTAGTTAGCATGGTAACAACAGCAGCGAACCAGATAGTGTGCCTCTGTCCCTGAAGGATTTCACCTTTTCCAGCCTATTATCACTGGGACTGGGACATTTGTTAGCTAGATGAAAGCTAGTGCAGATACTCCATCCCCTTTTAATTTTAGAATACAACCTCCAGCTCTCAAGAGCCAGGTATTGATCTGACCCCATGAAATTCAATCTGAACACAAGAAAACACTTTTTTTTTTCACTGTGAGAGTGGTCAAATAGAGAAGCATAGAGAGGTTGTGAGATCCCCATCTATGGAGACAGTCAAAACCTCACTGGACACAGCCCTGGGAAACCTGCTCTAGGTAACCCTGCTCAAGCAGGGGTGTTGGACTAGATGTCCTCAAAGAAGATGTCCTCAAAGAAGACAGCTTCTCCTACAGCTTGTGTAAGATTAGTATCGAACCTATTGTGAGAATGCCTTAGAAGAGGGGGGTAAGGTAGAGCACCCACACTTCTGAAACAAGAAGTGTTAGAGTCTATTCTAATGACTGTCCATCTTCTCCTAAACTCTGACCCTAAACAGCCTTTCTCCCTGAAAATATTAGTGTTGTTAGGCATTCATTTGTCCCTTGTTCACAGAGTTGATGCTGTAAACCGTAATCCTTTGTCCTTGTGGAGACTAGTTGCCCTTAGAAAGGGCCACCACGGCAATGTTGATTTACAGCTAATAGTACTTCTATGTGTCTATCCTTGGCTCCTTTTTCGTTTGTGCTGGGCACCCTCAATGTGAATCCTTGTACTGACAGGAGACACAGAGCACCCTGATTAGCAGCCTAGGATTTATATCTGCTGCCATTAGTTACTGGAGTTCATTCATCTTGACACTTCTGTGAGCTGTTTTATGTTAGCAAACATAAAGGGCTGGTGTTACTCTTGGAGGCGACTTTATTCTGGCAATGGGTTTGTTTTTTTCTGACTTAAAAATGTGTGGACACATGTACGCCAGTGACAATCAGAGGCAGTTTCCACTCATAACTGCATAAGGGATTCAAAGCCACAAAATTCATTCTCATCCAGACCCCAGCCTTTTATTGACTTTGGGAACTGGTTATTTCATGCCTCATCTCTCCCAGTAATACCTACCAGCTTTTAAGCTACCTTCCACCTCTATTGTAGATAGCTGTAGTTTCCAAGAGCTGGGAAACAGGCCTAGAAGACTCATCAGGGAGAAAGCCGTGCCAGAATTCCTTTGTGTTTAAATAGTCTCCATAAAGCCAGACACATCTATCTTCCTGTAACAGAGCTTGAGGGATACAAAACCAAGTCACTGCACAGTGTGGACCTAAAGAGACGCTTCCCTTAAAAAGTGCAGAGGCTGCCTCTGTTGCTTCTTACTACCTGATAATTTCTTCTCATGTGCTTTTTGGTACGCTGTGTACTTCCCAGCAGTTATTTTTAAATATATTGTGAAAATGTGCCATTTGATCTCAATCCAGTATTAGGAAGAAACAATTAATTTGCAGTCCTTCCTTAATGCTGGCGTTTAAAGTTCATAGAGCTTGGCAGCTGATATATCTGTAGTTTTAATTCTGGAATGCAGTTCTCATGTTGCGTAATATTAACTAATAAAAACAAATGCTTTCTTCGTTGCATGATACTTCTCTCACCATAACTAATTTAAACAAGCCACCATTTCAGGAAATATGTAATAAAACCAAGTTAAGCCCTTTTATTTTGTAAATGTGAAAAATAAATCAGGAAGATGGAACAATAGCAGTCATTATCAGTGTCACAATTTAACTTTTCATCCCAAGTGGCATTTTTCTCCTCAGAGATTTTAAGCAGCGTATTAGGCATCTGACTTAAATTTCACTATACTAATGCTTAGCTAATTGCTGCTAGTGAGCATTGTGCCTGAGCTGGAAGGCTGCCCTTGAAGCTAGGTACCATGCCAGCTCCCTCCTGATCCACTGTGACAAATAAGTGCATGTCTGAAGCTCAGTTGTACATTTTATTGAACGCTCTGAACCTTTTCTGTTCCCCTGAATCCAAACTTGAAGTAATTGCTCTTAGGTGTTATTATGCATCCTGTTATGTAAACAGCACATTTGAATGAAGTTGTTGGGAGAGACAAAATGGCGAGGAATGGCCAGACAGATAACAATTAGGGTAAAAGTTTAAGGAACAGAGAGAAATCAACCAAACAATGGAGGGTTTGACAGCAGTGACTTATTTAAGCTGATTCTGCTTCACACTTATGTTTTTCTATTGTTCTTTTTAAAAAAATACTTATTTGAGGATAAAGAATGTACAACAAATTTGTTTTGAATTAAGTAATGCTGCATATATGTATTTACATTGTGATTCTGTGATCACAAATAACAGACCTTTGCCTGCTGGATCAAACAGCAGTACAAATTTTGGCCAGTAGAAACTGAAGTACAAGGTTACATGCTGACAGCAATGAACAGTGGTATCTTTTGGCATGTCATCTTATATCCTAGAGTACATCACATCCAGTGCTCCATTCATCTGCTCTTTACATTGCAGAATTTGCTCTGTTGCACTGTGGTTTTATTTATTGGATGGCTAACAGTCCCTAGAAGCAGCCTTAAGGGAAGTACTACACCACTGCCAAGCAGCATTTGCATTTTGGCACTGGAGAGCAACACAATATATTCAATTCTCTCCCGAGAAGCTACAGAGCAAGAAACTCTGCTGGGGAGGAGTTACACAGATGAATAAGGACAACTTCGGGATGGGGAAGATGACATTCATAAAGACCTGCGTATGGCTCTCACTTTATGTGGCACAGAAGATAACCAGCATCCTAGTGCAGGATTGGTAGGCTTCTAGGAAAGAGCTGCTGTAGCTGTTTGGAGGCAGGCAGCACATGGCACCCCCTACAGTACTGCCAAGCAGTTTGGGAATGAATAACCAGCAGCAAACTGATTTGGGAGGGATGATTATGCTGGCAATCCCTGAATGACAGGTATGCAGAAGTCACAGTGAGCTTTGCCTGTAAGGGGGTTCCCCAGCTGAGCTGGCACAGCAGAGGAGATATTTATTATCATCTCCCTTCCAATCCCCCAGCAAAGCAGCTTCTTACTAGGAAAGGATGTTTCTCTTTACACTTTCAACACTAGTCTGCCAAAATGAATGTTTGTCATGTCTTTGCACAATCTTAGCCAGTGAAGAGGTATGTTCAGACCAGTAAGCAGTTGATCCTGAATCCATTAGGACCAATGAAGTTCTCTAATTACTGGAGGTCAAGTCTGTCTCTGCTCACACATTCCTCTCCATACCCTTGCACAGAAGTCCCCTCAGTGACCAGGGAGACAGCTGCAGAACGGCTGTGGAAAGTGTGATTCATTGCCTGAAGCAGGACTGGGGTTTGTGTCTGATCCCCACTTCTCTATGGGGATTCTGTTTAACATGGCCCACATGCTACTGGAGGAAGGAGGAGTAGATGGCTTGGTACAGATAAGTGGGCAAATTCCTATGCAGTCAGCAGAAGCTGACATGAATCGCAGCCACTCTCTTTGTGCATGGCAAATGTGTTCATCCACAGAATCCAAGAAAGGCAGATCAGAGATTGCTTAGCAGATTAACTCAGCCAAAACTCCAGACGAGCCCTTGCTGAGTCTGAAAATGATGCATGTGCTGGATTGCAAGAAATAACACACTGTTTTCTGCATCTCTTGTTTTCAGCCCGTGCTTTTCCTCAGCCTAGGCTTTTACTTCATTGACTTCTCTTTTTTAGTCTTGCCTCAGTACTGCTTTCAAAGACTGAGATACTTCATACAGTATTTCCAGTTTTCCAGCTGAACAAAGGAAAAGCCAAGGACTTCTTTTAGAGACAGTAAGAAACTTGGCTCCTTTCACCTACTGAAGAATCAGAATCGCTTAGTAAATGCTGGAATCTATAAAATGCATGCAATTTTGAAAGGAGGGACAGAGTGGAAGAAATGGATAGCACTGATTAGCAAAGAACCTCACATATTCCACAAGGGAATCCCCATTGCTCTCTGGAGCTCAGTCTGTGCTCCACCAGGCCACGGTCACGTAACTTATATTATGGGAAGGAATCTTGTAACACACATTCTTAAAAGACACTAACCCTGCTATGCAGACAGTCGGTTTAGCATTCGTGCTGAAGCCCCGGAGTGGAACAGAGCATGTCATTCCAGGCACTGCTAGTAAGGACCTCTGAGGCACGGACCACTCCCCTGACTCCACAGGTCCAGTGCTTCTGCCCTGATCTATTTTAAGTTGCACAGCTGTTCACCACAGTCACTGCACTCAAGTTCTTGTGTGACTTATTCTGGCTGGGGGTTCTTTTTCGGCTAAGGAAGGGGTTACTCTGTGCTCTTAGTCTAGTTGCTGAGAACAAAGGCAAATTGGCATCTGAAGCACACAGCAGTGAGTCTGCCAACATCCAGATGAAAGGAAGGAACATCTATAAAGAAGGTAGCAATGTGCAGGGATAGTGACTATTCAAGGATAATGACCTTTGAGATAGCAAATATATAAAGGGGTAAAGGAACAGACTCCTAGAAATAGGAGTGAGTAGGAGGTGTCTCTAAAGCAAGTGCAGTCAGAAAGGGATGTGGACAACTGGGCCCCTCCCAAACGGAACCTGATTAAAAATCTCACTTCAAAAGTACTTCAAAATAATTGAGGAAGCAATAGAAATCTTATGAGTAACTTGCTGCTTTGTGTTGTAGTGCCAAGGCATTTTTACTTCAGCAGTGTATGACTTAAAATCAGATTTATTTTCTTGCAGAGTCATAAGCTTTTTTAGACAACACAATTAAATCCCTGTTACTACCTTCATTATTTTTGTTTAGCTTTCTTTTTTCTTAATTTTTCTTTTGCTGTTTTTTTTTCTGTCAATCCTGAATAATCAAAAGATCTGTATGATTTTTGTTTTTTTCTCTTTCATATATTACTTGAAAACTGGAACTTAGTAAGGCATTCTTTACTGAAATGTATTGAGATTTCTGCTTGTTTAACATACCTAAAAAGCCAGTGGAAGTTGCTTAAATAACTTAGTGTTATGGATCTGTGGTGTTTGCATTCTTGATATAGTTCCACTGCTACATCAAGCCCTTCATATGATAACAGGATCATTCCATCACACCAAAATACCATTTGTGAAGTCACATGCTTTCTCTGTTGTCAGTCTGTGCTCGCTGACCTTTATTTTCCTTCACAAAGGGAACTGCCCAGGTGTAGCACTGATTAAGCCACACATCTGGGCGTAGTCATCATAGGAGGCACTAAAGTCTCCCCTCCTGCACATTTCCAGATCAGTGCATATATCAGGTGTCATTCACAGGTGACTCAGAGTTAACTGCAGGCCATCACTGAAATGGCCACCTCATCAAAGGTCTCATCTGACTGTGTCTGCCACCATTCATATATTTGCATTAACATGGGGAACCAGAGCAGGAAGCTGAGCAAGAAAACTAACCCAGCAAAAGAAAAATCCTTGTAACACCCACTCTAATAATCTAAATTCTAAATTAAGTAATTTCTAGCAAGTCACAATTCAGTAGAGAACCACTAACCTACTGGGTTACACAGAGCAGCTTTCTGTGTCCTTGTACAATTGTTTGCCCTTCCTCTTTTTCTCTTTACCTTGCTTATTAGATTATGAGCCCCTCAGGGCAAGAACCATCTCCCAGTGTGTTTACACTGTGTGCTCTAAACGTGCAGGTGTAAATGTATGGCAAATCAGATGTAATGATAATAACCCAGGATAATCTTTAATATTAGCTGATAGGATATCTTACAGACCAAATCTTATTGTGACATTAAAGGTTTTGTGTTTGGAGTCTCATACAAAAAGAATGGGATTTGCAATTAAGGTTCCAGTTCCTCAGCTTTTCTAAGGCTGAATATTGCAATACCAGTTAAAAACTACAGGCTTGATTGTCCTTTTACTTACACTATTTATAGCAAATCCTAAGTATGCATTAACGTGGGTGCTGTTCCATCAGTGGGACTGAAAGAAAGATGAAGCTGAAACTTTTACAGCAGCCAGAAAAAAAAAAAATCGCACAGATAAGGTGAGTTAATGATGAAGAGAGAAATGGCTTTTAACACAGCTATGGTTCTAAATCCTGTGGTACATTTAAGCATATGTCAATGTTGTGTCTATTTATTCAGAAATGTTTAAGAGAAATTATTCAGTATCTGGCATTTCTTAGAACGATAAGGACTTAAAACTTTTTTCCCCCCCTTTTAGCTATACCAGTAGAAACTGCCAAACAAAACGCAAACGTTGCTTTGGTTCTGACTTCGTGTGGAGGCCATATTGGTTTTCTGGAAGGAATATGGCCAAGGAAGTGCACTTACATGGACAGAGTCTTCAAGCAGTTTGTGCAAGCTATGTTTGAGCATGGAAATAAAATCTTAAGCATGTAGCTTTGGACCACTAGTATAGCACAGTGGCACATTCTGACAAGGGCAGTTAAGCTTAGTGCACAAATTTTAACTCCTGTAAGCCAGCAAATGGATAAAGTCCATTACTACATGCAAAAATATTTTTGCCTAAGATTTTGTAGCAAGAAACTAAATATTATGTTGTCACTTTTATATTTATTTTTAATATGCCTTACTAAGAATGACCTTAAATGAAACAGCATTCTGCATACATCAAATTGCACTTAACCAAAACTATCAAGTAGAGAGATTATAATTCCTCAGGATTTTAATTTAATTTAGTATGTATTTAGGAGACTTAATTTAAATGGCTTGTAATATTAGAATGGCGACACTCAAAATAGCTTATATTATCCTGTCACACATAGTACAAGTTGGCCCATTCCTTAGGGCACCGAGCAAAAATCTTAAAATATGAAAACAAAAGGAGGGAACAAAAAAAAGGACCGATTCTGCAATTAAAAATCTCAGCATGTTATTCCATAGCATTAGATTGATACCTGCTTTTGCTGTTCTGCCCTGAGAACATTCAGATTTAGGGCTGGTTATTGTTTTTTAGAGTATGTCAATGCCATACTTGTCTTACATGATTATTTTTTAAAGAGCTAATTTATAGTGTTTACATATAACCAAAAGATTCCTTTAAAACAGTACTGTAATAACTTATGTAATTAAAAGACATTTTGCATTTCAAATTTTATGTAAACCTGGGTGTTGTCATGTAAGTAATACATGCCTCATATAACTGGTAAACTTGATGATTTAACCTGCTATGTTTATATTACCCTGCAAGAACATTTCAGTTTTAAAGAATAAACATTAGAGCATTGGAGAATTATTATATAATATGCTTTAAATTAAAAAAAAAATAATCCCAACCTTTCGTCTCTGCTACTGTTTCACATAATTTCTGAAAGGAACACAACAAAGTGTTTAAAGAAACTTGGGATGAAGGTCGAAGTCTCGACTCTCTGGTTTGTTTATTTGGTCGTTTTGTCAGCATTTTGGCAGTAGGTTGTCAAATCACTGAAGCCACTGCAAACCGATTTCTGCCCTTGCGGCTTATGAGTCTGCGAGGTTGGCCGAGGCACCGCTGTTCTCCTCAGCCCTGACATACAGTGACAGCCAACGTGGGCCTGTGAGGAAAAAGGACAGTTGGACAGAATATATTCTGAAACTGTTGGGAAGTCCAAATGTAGGGCACGCTGAAATTTAAACAAGGCTCTTAAACGCCTTCTGTGGAGCTCCCACCTTCTGCTGATCACTGATTTGGGCCCAGCCACACAAGAGAAGTCAGTAAAGATGCCTCTGCATTTTTATTTTTATCTTTTGAGCAGGGTCAGTACAAAAAGAAAATGCGGCTAAAAAAAGCAAGTCAGGTCTTTTGTCTCAAGCAGTACGTGAACACTCCTCTTGCAAGGCATGTTTCCTAGTAACAGCAAAGGAAGAACAAAAATACTTTCTGTCTTTAGAAAAAGAAATTGGGACATGCTATACGAAAGCTGTTTTGTAAGGTGGACAGTTGAAGTAAAAAAATTAGAAAGTGCTTTCAGATTTTGACTTTTAAGACAAGCACTGGCCCTTGCCCAGATAATGAAATCTTATTTTTTCTTTAATAAGCAAAATGAGAAAAATTACTTGCAAAAGTAAAATGAAATTTTGTGCATGAAATCAGCATATTAGTAGGGTGCCTTATTTATTCTTGTATTCATTTCCAGGTTTTATGTTCATGCAAAACCAATGAGCAATAACAGTGTATTTAGCATTATATTTGTAAAATTGTTTGGGTACAGTACTGTTCAAAACTCAGCATCAAGTATTAATGAAAATAAACCACTTACGTTAAATCACACCTTACTGTTTAAATAAAACTAGTATGATTAATGGTAGAATTTCTGTCTCTCTGCACTGTCTTCATTTAGGTCCAATCCCATATACAAATCCCCATGAGACATTTATCTTTAAAGGTGTATCTAGCAAAAATCTGTAAAGTTGGTGTCCTGTGTGTGTCCCCCCCCCAAATATAGAGTGTTTTCCCTTATACTCTTATTAGGCAAAATGCATTGTTAGAAGTACAGTGTGCAAAGTGATAACAATCCAGTTTTACTATGGGTATCTTCAAGCTTTCCCAGTCAGATTTTCTGAAGGAAGTAACGTGGTCATTTACCTCAGATCTTGCAAGGGTCACACAAGCTAGACACAAGTGCCATAAATATTTTTGCTATGTAACATCTGTGTACCTTGTACACATAGTTTCACAAGTGAGCCAAAATTCACAATGTGCCCTCTATTGAAAATAGTGTGAATTTACAGGGTCTTAATTTGGCTTTTCATGTTATCTGAGTATCCAAACATCAACAGGAATATGAAATGTTGAAGGCGGGAAGAAATTTTTAGTTATCATTGTACTTATCACTGGAAAAGTAGAGTAGAATGAAAATGAAATTCCAAGCCACAAGGGCTGCAAACACCTATTTACCTCTTAAAAAAACTTTTCTTCCTAGTTCAGAACCTTATAGTAGCTGATGTTGTCAGGGATCTCTAGAGATTGTCTAGTTCAACCCTCCTGCTTGAAACAGGACATACTACAAGTGCTCCAGAACATTCACTTCTCACTTTGTTCTTGGAGTCAATGTATGGTACCGTTCTTTTTATCTGTGAGGCCTTCAGTCATCCAAGAGCCACCTGTGACCTCAGCTGTCTTAGTATCAGATCACAAAGAGCAAGTTTTTAAGGTGTCATTGATCATAGCCTCTATTGGAAAAAAAAAAAAAAAAAAAAAAAAAAGAGAACTTAAAATTTAAAATCGCAAAATATGAGCCTATGATTATATACAGAGAAACTCACCCATGGCATATATTTCACACGGAACAGAAGAATAAATGCTCTTTCTAGAAACAGAGACACATAAGAGTTTAAAGGACTTAGCAAAAAGGGCTATGGAGGACAGTCTACAACTCCACAGGAGCTGGGCTCAAGAAAATGCCAACAAAGCAGTGGTGACTCCAGGCAGGTCAACATGGTCTGGTCAAATATGGCACTGAGTGTCACCCTTCAGACATTAACATGTTGACTGCTGCAGGATGCAGTCACTCTGAGGCCTGGACTCACCATTCACCTAAAAAATTCACCTCACATTCAGCATGTGAGCAAAGCGGACAAGTTTTTTCCCTGCCTCCCTGCAAAAAGAAAAACAAAACAAAAACAAAATGAGCTATTCAGATTCCATACACTCCCCATTTTGAACATGGCCCATCTGCTTTCTCAGCTAAATGCTCTGTAAAGCTCTTTAACTCCAGACAGCTGGGGCACCCTCCAATCCCTATTGTCCCACGTGCTATCTACATAGAAATTTCCGAGGGGAACTGCCTCTTCCCCTACAGTTCCTGTAGCTACCTGGCTCGTGCCGATGGCTCACACCTGCCAGGAAGAGGACTTCTAGTGTACTTATGGTGCTCATGAGCAAGCACACCGTACTTCTCCCCAGGCCTCTTCAGCTCGACACATCATCGCCTTGAGGGAAAAAAAGGAAACATTTGTTCCCCAAGTCATCGAGTTGCTGTCACACACAGGCACCCTTCAACCTGTGCCACTTGCTGTAGTTCTCATCCCTGGATGCCAGCTGGTCAAAAAATGCTTAGAATTCTGAACACAATGAACAAGATAGAGAAATGTGGAAAAAAAGCCCAAGAGACTCTCCCTGGGGCCTTGCCACTGACCTCCAGCATATATGCTGGATTCCCCCCCCCCCAACAGTTTAATGGTGGTTCTTGACAACCAGCAAAATAACTCCTGCAGCCAATCTGCTGTGGAATATCTCAGCCACATTTCTACATTTTTGCTGCATTGGTTTGGGGTTCTTTTCCTGGTTTGGGGCATTTTTTTTTTTTTCATTTTCATTCCAACAGAAAAAAAGGAAAAATCTGCCAAACAGACAGCAGTTCTTCATCGGCAAACATCTCTTCCACTGAGGGATCCAATTTTCCTTTCTCATTCCTTCTACTGGAGATGCAAAAATCAGCCTTTCCCTTCTTCCTGGATGATGATAGAGGGACTTTTTGAATGTGCTGAAGGGAGGGAAATCAGGGCCCTGTGCTGTCTCAGCTGCTCCTCCAGTTCCATAAAGGTTCTATATATATAGTGATTAGAAACCCACTGGTTTAAATGAGCTTCCCATGTGGCCTTATCTCACCTGTCTGAGTCATTCTGAGGCGCTGGCAGTGCTTGCAAGGTTAATTACCGGTGAAAGGTTTAAGCAGCTACTGCCCCTTGATTGTCTGTCACTGCTTCCTTGCTCAGATGAGATGTCCGATAAGCAATAGGGCAGGCTGGGAGTGTGTTCTCATGTCAAATGGGGCTCTAAGATCTGTGTGCTAGCAGGACCGCTGGGATTTAGTTTGGGATCAAGAGCTCAATCTCTGTTAATTCTGCAGCCCGCCCTAAGGCTGCAGTTCCACAAGCAGCTGTCAATGTTAACAGCACCTCCTGCCAAAAGGAAAAGGCTTGCTTTTCCTCCTCCCCTGCCTTTTCTTATCCTCCCTGGTTCCAGTCATATGGTCCTCAGCCTTTCTTACTCTGGCTGCATATGATTCAGTTTTTCCACTGGGGTTTTTTTTTTTGCTAGCTCAGTACATTAAATTTCCTTGTCTATGGGAGTCCCTGAGGTACTAGATGGAGGTGGCATGAGGTAAGAAGGTAGAGAAAACTGCTGAGAGTGGGGAAAGAAAGTGGAGAAAATAGTGGGAGAGACTTCCCCTTTTTGGTGACAATCATCTCCCGAAGCTGTGGCCCAACACAGCACTCTCTGCAATTAGTGGAGATGATCCATGTATAGGCTGAGTTATTGCTCCTATGAAAAAAGGTCTAACTTAGAAGTAAGTATTTTTCACTTAGCTGCAGACAAGAGTTACTCCAGCAGTATTACAGACTGGTAAATTAAAAAAAGGCAAAATTCGCAAAAAATCCTTTTGGGGTTAAAATCTGTCCTATCCACATACTCCACCTATGTGAATGCAGTTTCTCCTCCCAGTTCTGCAGCAAATTTGTGCCCGAGCACTCCTGTTCATATTCACCGCAACTTCTGAGGACAGAAAATGTCTGTTGTTTTCTTTCAGCAAAGTGACATTTGCTAGCAAGTTCACACTGACATCAGTGCTTCAAAATGCTGCCACCTTCTGTGGAAAACTGGAAATTTACTGGTGTTCTATCCCATGCACTGAATTTTTCCAAATTACAGAATTTAATGCTTTATAAGAATGCCTGCTGCTTTACTACTTCCCTGCTGCACAGCAAATTACTATTTTGTGAAAGGATGTGAGAAAATCTAGATTTACTTTCTCCATGTTCCTAAGAAAGAGGGATGGGAAAACATCATGTTAAATTTATAAAGTTACGGATAACATAAAGAAATGCTTTTATCATCCTCCAGGAAATTTACAGGCACCCCAGTTATTAAAATATCATTCATCTGAAAAGGATTGTGTCGGTTACTGTAGGAGAGCAGGAGACCACATGTTGCTGCCTTCATTGTAAAGTCACAGCAGATTATCATGCATTAAAGAGGAGCTGCTACAGGGAGTTATAAATAACACCTCCTCCTATCAGCTTTAAAAAAAACCTGCAGCTGCTGAAAATTTCCATTTGTCCAGTACAAACTGTGCTTCAGCGAAGTCTATCCAGGACTTAGCAAGCAGGCTGTTCCTTGTTTCAGTTAACAAGGAGACAAAAAACTTTACAGGCAAAACAAAGTATCTCCAGGTCATTTGCTCTATACAAACAAATTCATGCTTTCAGAAAACTTGACAGCAATTTCAAAAAATTAATCCCATAAATGTGATAGCTACAGAAATCACTAAAGCATTTAGAAGATTATAAAATATTTATTATAAAAATAACCCCATTTTAAAGTCTTCAGGCATTAACAAACAAATATTTACAGAATCAAGTGCTAAAATACTTGTGTGGTCTTGTTAGATCAATGAATTGTAACCAGACATCTGTACAGGAAATCAGATCTCTGGCAGAAGCCCTGTCACACAGTACCATTCAGAACCTTTTCTTCTATCATCTTCCATGGTTATTGGCTGAGGTTCATCACACTGCTCTCCAGTCGTTCTGATACAGGGGTGTATACACATCACTATGTGAATTCATGATCAAATAAACTGAGACTGTGTCTGTATTGGCAAGTAGAACATACTGGTAGGAGTGGATATGCACAGCAAAGCTGCTGAATATCAAGACCCTGACACACACACTATGTGCATTTCAGGTAGGACCTACTCCAGGTTAGCCCTAGCCTAGTACTAGCAGATGGAGTGCAGTAGGTATGCATATGAGGCATCCATCCTCTCATCACTCCCACTTGTCATGCAGGGTCTTGGAGTGTGCATAATGGATTCCTTTTGAAGGAAATCAAACCCAAAGTTACATCCCCAGAACATACCCAATGTCTTCCAACCCTAGCAGTCACTGCATCCACAGGACTAGACTAAAGCATGTCTGGACTGACACATCACTGTGTGGATGTTGGATCCTCAGGTCCCCATCTTTTGTTCAGATTTTCTCTTATTTGCCAGTGCAGACAGAGGCTCAGACACTGAAACAACCGGAGGCAAAGAAGCCACAACATAACATTAGTTGAGGTATAAACACATTACCAGCGTAGCAAGGACTGAAATATCCCACACCATGGCAAAAATCACAAATACATGGTTATTCCATAGAATGAGTTATGAAACACTCTGCAGAACACACAGAATAAAACAGCTAGCTGGCACCTGCAAGGTTACTGCTGAACTTAGGAAAGCAAAACAAGTTGGACAAGCGGACTCAAAAAGAGAGCTCAGTGAGCGATTTCAGTGCTCTGGAAATAGAAGTGGACACAGGACCAAGACACACCCAACAATCCTCTTTAGGCTCCAAGACACAGAAAAACTGTTAAACTCTGCCCTGCTTTTACACACAAGAGGCACATGCTATCACTGTTCTGCACCTGTGCCAAAGGAGCTGACTGCTGTCTGCACACCTAACACACAGCGGAGCAGCAGCAGATCCCCAGTAACCCCAGAATGTATCTCTGCATCTTTAAAGTTTCCAAAGATGGTGTTAGAGAAGCTCACTTCCAGTACAGCACCAAACCTATTTTAGAGGCATTTCCAAACATACTTGTGGGAAGGGGCCTGCAAACACTGAGGAAATGCTGCTGTGAGCACGTACTGCTGTGACACCACCAGGGGCTTGGGGACACTCAGAATCACAGAACTGGTCAGGTTGGAAAGGACCACAGTGAGTCACCTGGTCCAACCTCCCCGACCAAGCATGGTCATCCCAGAGCATATTGCGTGGAATTGCATCCAGACAGTTCTGGGGTATTTCAAGTGAGGGAAACTCCACAGCTTCTCCGGTCCATCTGTTCCAGTACCTGTTCACTCGCACAGTAAAGTTCTTCCTCCTATGCAGGTGCAACTTCCTGTGCATCAGTTCCGTTGCCTCTTGTCCTATTGCTTGGCACCACTGAGAAGAGCCTGGTCCATCCTCTTGGCACCGCCCCTTTAGATATTTATACACATTGATGAGGTCCCCCCTCAGCCGACTCTCCACCTTGCATTTCGCCGCTGCTGCAGCTGTGAGGTGTCACTGACACAGCGCCGGACGCCACCGAAGTCACTTTGTTCCTCCCGGCCCCACGGCATGCGGCGCCGCTTTCCCTCCTCGTTTTTGGCAGGCGGAGAGGGAAAAACCAGGGGACGAGCCTGGGCCAGCCCATCCGGACGCGCGGCGCTCCGAGGGGGCTGGGCCGCCGGGATATCGCCGCCGGCGGGGGGAGCTTAAGTATCGTCCCGTTCCAACTCCGTGCCGTGGGCACCGACACCTCCCACTAGATCAGGATGCTCAGAGCCCCATCCAGCCCGGCCTTGAACACTTCCAGAGATGCGACATTCAAAACTTATCTGGGTAACCTGTTCCAGTGCCTCACCCGCCCCCCCCACAGTAAAGAATTTCTTCCTAATACCTAATCTAAACCTACTTTCAGTTTGAAGCCACCCCCCCTTGTCCTGCCACTAAACGCCGCTGTCAGTATCCCCCAGTCCTTGGACGCGTTTCTCCATTAGCACTGCCTGCGGATTCCTCGCTTAACGTTCCCATATGGCACGGACGCCCCCGCGCAGGCGGCCGCGCACGCGCGAGCGGCGCCGCTTCCCCCCTCCCCGTTCCGATTCCCGCCGGAAGGTGCCCCGTCCCCGCCGGGAGGCTGGACCGGCGGCGGGCGGGCCGGGGCGGGGCGGTGCCGCGGCGGTGCCCGGCTGTGGGCGGTGCGAGGCTCGGGCTCGCCGCCTCCGCCGCACGTCGCTGACACCCTCGCGAGGTAAGCGCCCGCCGGGAAACCGGGGAGCGGGTGAGGAAGTTGGGCCCCCCCCGCCCCTCCGCCCTGCCCTTCCCGCTTCCCGGCGGCTCCCCTGACCCCCGGGCCCCCCGCGCCCCGTGCCCCCTGCGCCCCGGCTCGGGGCCGAGAGCCCGGCGGCGGCTCCTCCCCGGGCCTGCCCGCCGCTGCCGCGGGGGGAGCGGGCCGGCCGTGCCCTGTCGCCAGAGGGAGACGGGGCCTCATCCCGGCACCATCCCGGCCCCCCCGCCCTGCCCTGGCGGCGCTGGCCGCGGGAGCTCCTGGCCGGGGGTAGGGGCTCCCCGCCAGGCCCTGCCCCAGGAGGGTGTCACGGCGGGGCACTGGGGCGGGTGACACCAGGCCAAGCTTGGAGGCCTTCCCTTCCTTTTTCCCTTCCCGTTCCCCCGGGTTCTGCCTTGGCCGTCAGCCGGGACGGGTCAGGTGCGAGACCCCCGCGCCCTGTCCAGCAGGTGGGCATCCAGCCTCGGCCCCTGCCGTAAGGACTTCAGGGTGTGGGACTCGTGTTTCTCTGACCTTTTTTTTTTTTTTTTTTTCCTTTTGTACTTCTCGCATCAAAATCTTTGATCGTGTCCTAGTTCGTTCTTGCACTTCTGGGTCTTCCCTTCTTTCCATGATCTGACTTTTACTAGAGGGCGACTACTCCAGGGCAGAGACTGCCAGTTCTGGAATGTCTGGAAAAGACTTTGCTCTGTTGTGCAAAGTATTAGTAGGAAAGAAATTGCTGTTGAAGAGCTCTGTGGGAGGAGAGTGTATTTGTCAGTGTCCTGAGGAGCAGTGTCGGTGAGGGAAGGATTGTACTTTCTGGTTTGTACTTGAAAGTCTTTCCCGAGTGTGCCATGTCATGTGTCTGAGAGCTCTGTATATGTCTGGAAAAAAGCCAAGATTGTCCAGGTATATACAGTACGTGTCATGGTGTTCTCAAATTCTGAGAGTTGGTATTGCTCTCTAGAAGACCAAAGGCTTATTCAGCAACTAGAGCTGTTATTTCCAGGGTGAGTGGCCAGGCCGCAGCTCTGACGGATTGTCTTTGACTGGTGGAAACCCGTAGGCTTCCGAGGTGTCATAGAGCTCATGAGCTGTTAGAATTTAGGCAGACAAATTCTGTTACCTGCTCCTCAGGGACAGACATGGAAATAGCACCGTGAAAAGTGCTATTAGAGATTAACTCCCTGGATGGAATTAAAAAATATATCTCAAATATGAGTTGGCTTGTCGTGCAGCTTCTTTACAGGTCAGAAGACAGCACTAGCGGCTGCAATCTGAGTTTTTGTCAGCTTTTTAATCAAAATTACCAGTTTTGCATGGTTAGTTATACATTTCATAAATGAGCGGATAAATGCAAATAAGGTTAAGGACAATTTAAAGTCTAAAGAAAAGTGCAGCTGTTTGCTTTTCCCTTTTGGATAGTGAATAATTATTAAAAGGAGCTGAATGTAAGTATATTTCAAATTGTTAGAGAAAGACATGCATTTGTCAATACTGGAAGTCATACTGTAGTTGTAATGAACTGAAACTATCTGGTCTGTGTTACGCAACTGGTAACTTGAAGTTCCTGTTTGACCTTAATAGTTTGTCAGATTTAACATCAGGTCAGTTTAGGTTTGAAAAGCAATATAGTTCTGCTGCAGAAATATTTGCCAGTCTGTCAGTGACAAAAATTAATAGGTAATCCATGATTGAAAAAGGTGGTGTAGAAGTTCTGACCACTGAATCTTCCGGTAAACCTAGTTTTAAAAAGTTATTAGTGAAACTTGGCTGAACAATTACTACTTATGCCATAAGACAGTAAGTGTGTTTGAATAAGAGAATTGAAAAGTTTCAGGAGTCAGAAATATATATGAAAGGGAAGATCAAATCTGTATAAGATTTTTTTACCAAGGATCTCTGCTAGTTTTCGGGCTCTTGTGCAGAATAACTTCTGCATCATTACCATTGTTCCAGTTCTCATGAAGACATGGTCTTTAATGCCCAAGGCAAATGTCTCAAATAATGCTACTTTCTAGGTTTTCCATCTCTGATTTGTAGCTTAAATCATATTAGAAGGAACTGTTGTAGGTGGTTGCTGATATCTGTGAAGTTCTGTTGTAGCAGCCACAAAAACTTAGTAGAGTCTAATGCATTTATTCAGTGTTGCTGTGAGGCACAGGATTGACAGTGGGCCCATTTTTTTGTTGGGTGTGAAAGAGAGCAGCATACTGTTTTCTGTAAAAAGGTGAAAGGCTGAGAAACTTCCTTTTGAATTGTGCTGTTATCTGCCACCTTTCGAAAGGTGAAAGAGTAATGCTTAAGACAGCAAGGTGCCGAAAAATGTTGAATATGAAAAGAAAAAATAAAATTTGTAGGTTGTTTTTTGATTGTTTCTTAGCTTGTTTTTTAATTCTGTATGAAAGAAACCTTAAAGCTAAGCATGATCTGAAGGGATGGAAGACGGTGGGAATTCAGAGTCCGAGGAGGAAATTAATAAAGTGTTTACTGCATAAACATTTTTTATTCTTCATAGGTGGCATGAAACATCCTGTTTGTAAGCATATGCATAAGGAATGCTCTTGGCACACCTTGATAAGTTACTTTGGCCTAAACATCGATTGCGTCTTTTAAAAACATGTAAGTAAAATAAGTGTAATATGATTTGAGATTGCTTTGATTATTTGCTCTCTGATCACAGTTAGCATGATCTGCCTATAAAAGGAAAAGAGAATATATGAAAGTGAAAAGTCAAAACTTTTGACAAAGACTCTAAAACCTGTTGTGTTTTACAGAAATGGCAGCTCAGAAAAGGAAGTCTGCGTTAGTAGAGCCTTCTGCTAAACGTCCAAAGTTGGACAAGAACAGCAAACAGTCATCAGCAAAGAAGGAAAAGGAGGTGGCAGATACAAAACATGGCTCAAATAAGTCAAAGCCTAATCAGTGTGCAGTGCAGGAGAAAACTGTCCTCAAAACCTCTGTCAAATCAAACAGGTCAGTGACAAAAAACTACATAATTGTTCTAGGTTATCTTCGTAGGTTACATTAGTGCAGAAACAATCTGAGTTAAAGATACAGCTAAATAGTTAAATAGTACTAATAGGGAGATCAGACTTAAATCATTAAGCATGGTGTCTGCTATGTAATCTTTCTCTGGAACGCTGTAAGTGTCTTGAAATCCAGAAAGACGTCCTTGAAAAAAGTTTCTGAAGTGAAAATTAAGCTAATACTTCCTTTCAAAGCCACCAGTGTCAACGATTAAAAGCTGCTAGAGACGTTAAAAAGCATTCATCTGGGATCCATAGTTCTGTCTTGCCATGCATAAAAACCATTAAGGGTACACTTGAGAGTAACCAGGTAGAAGCGAACTCTTCTTAGAATGATTCAAGAGAAAATTCTTCTGAAAGTATTGAGGGTGTAAGACCTAGTGTTTTAAGAAAGAAAATAAAAAAGGGGGCAGAAGTTAGTAGGAGTGTAAAGAATCTTATGACAAAGTGTACTTTCTGGATACTGAAAAAATAATTATTTGAATCTTTCAGTGAGAACACCAATGAGCCTGAACTAGGAATGCGCATGACTACAAGATCGTCTGCATTCAACTCAAATAATAAAACAATACCTGGCAAAGCAGTCCAGCAGCAGCAGCCTAAATCTGCAAAAAATAAGGAAGCATGCCAGAAAAAATCTGTGCAAGAAATTCCTAAGTCAAAATGCGTAATTGCACCAAATGAGCCAGTAATGAGGAGATCACAGAGACTGCAGCAGTTAACACACGTACATGTTCCAGCAAGATCCCTGCGCAACAGAGAAGTTAAAGAAGAAAAAGCTTTGGAAGTTAAGCACAGTAGCCAGGCAAAAAGAAACAGTCACAGCGTTCCAGCAAAAGCACTTAAATCTGCTGGAGAGAAAACGGAACAGAAAACCACGAAGATAAAGCCAAAAAATACTAATGAGAATAAAGAAATACGTGTAGAGGTGACCAGCTCGCTGAAAGAGAAAAAATGTAAAGCAGACAATAAAAAGGATAATTCCAATAGCTTTCAACACAGTCTTCAGGGGTCCTCATTATGTCCTGATGAGACTCTTGAGGAAGTTAAGAAAGACCAAATAGGCCCTGTGTCTCCTCATCCTAGCAACACAAAGAAAGTGGAAACTGATTCTCTTAAGCCAAATTCTAAGACAGTATCTAAGGAAAAGCAGCAAACACATCAGAATATAAAATCCAATACAAAACCAAAAAATACTTCACAGCCATGTGTAAGTGAAACAAGTGTGGCTGATCAACCAGAGAACGACGTGAAATCCAAAAGGGTGAGCATCCTTGAACTTTGTGAAGAAATTGCAGGTGAGATTGAGTCAGATACAGTAGAAGTGAAAAAAGAGTCCCCTAATGCCGAGGATAGCAAAACAGAAGAAAAGCAGGATGATCTGCAGTTACAACAAAGTGAAGTGCTTACTCAGAAAGAACCTAGTCAAAGTACTCAGTGCAAACGGTTTTTCCCTAGCAAAAAAGGAATGCCCGTCAAATGTACTCTGAATGGTAGAAATAACTCCTCAAACAAAAACTCTAAATGGACCAAAATTAAATTGCTGAAAGCTAGTAATATGAAGCAAAGTAACTCAAATTCTGCAAATGCCCCCAAGCTTGCTTTTTTAAAAGACTTCCCTGAAGTTTCAGAGGCAAGTCAAATAGCTACAGAAGCAGAGCTTTCGAAGGCACAAAGCAAGCTGTCAGCAAGACTCTCTGAGAATGAAAATACAAGTTGTGTGCAGGAGAAATCAGATCCTTCAGCTGAAAGAGCTGGAGTTAAAAAAGTGACATCAGAAACAAAACAGCCCATGAGGAAAAGTGCAGAAAATGGTTTGTTGCCTAATTTGACAAAACATTTATGTGAGCCAAGACCGGATGAGGTAAGTTATTTTAATTATGGTGTATGGTGGGAGAGTGTTCTAAATCTGTTATGTTTTGCGAGAATCCCATGTTCAGAAACTTTAACAATTACTTTATTTTATAGTAACTTAAAATTTTCAAATGTATTAAAGATTTACTGTTGTATTGTCATAGATGGGATGATAGCAAGCTGAAAAATAATCGATTCCACGCTCCTAAAATCTGTTGTTAGCTAAATGTTGATCAGTAAAATTTTCTGCTGGAGCCAGAGGTTGTATAGATTTATATGGATACTTTTTTATGACTTAAGCTTCCGTAGCTATTCTGTTCTGGAAAGGTGTGCTAAAGGAACACTTGTTTCCCTCTCATTTCCTTATCTGAAAGAGTTTCTATTAAAATTTAAGATTTTAAGGACAGCTCTGCTCTAGAGGAAGTATTTTACAAGCTTATATGTAAAATGAAAAAGATTTTTTTTTTAAATTAATACCACAAAATTCAATATGGACTAGCCAATCAGTTGCATTTTGTCTGCTTAAAATAACGTAGGGATCAGAAAACTGGTGCTGTATTCAAGATGTTAATACTTAGTTAAATTAATGATTTTGTTAATAGGTTAAAGGCATCAAATAATTTGGGGTTTTTTTATTTAACATTTCCTGTTTTGTTTAGAACTTTCGATTACATTTGGAATCAAGTCCAGAAAGTTCTCCAGTAAAGTGTGTTACAGCTCCTACACCACCAAAACAAGTTAAAAAAGAACCCAGAGAAAGCGAAGCTCAAGGTAACTGTTTACTAGTAATTTCTCCACTTCTTTTGAGCAGTTCTATGGGAAGCATAAGCCTTCCTTTAAGAGCAGTGTTTCACACAGTAAGGTACAGCTGGCACAGAACTAAACTTCTGGAATTGGAACTGCTGACCAGGGTTTTGGGTTTGCTTTGTGTCACACCCAAGGTCACCCTAGTAGCACCAAAATGTTTTTTCATCTCTGGGCTGTGAAGGGGGATAGAGAGGAGAACCCCAACCAAATTCTTTCCTTTTCCATGTAGTAAAGCAGTAGAACTTACAGTAAAACTTCCATATTTCAGTTGGCTTCTCTTGGCTTGTTTTCTTTTTTTTAAATTCTCTGGTCCGGTTTTTTTGAATTTCTTTGTTCTTAATTGTTCTACTTGATCTTGACCAAATTACTAATTGAGTAATCACTCTCCTGTTTTTATTACATAGTCTTCAGCACGTGAATGCGGTTTGTCAAAGCTTACGATGAGTATGATGTGACTGTTTTGACTGAAGTACATTTGACTAAGAAATATTATCAATGGATCACTAACATGTTCCTTCATTAACTTTTTTTGTTCTGTTTCTGGTGGTGGTAGGGTTGTTTTGGGGGTTTTAGTTTTGTTTTTTAATCTGAACCTTATTTTGAGTGCACTCCTTAACTATTTAGCTTTACTAAATAGTTGGTTTGAGGTTTTTTCCTGCCCTTGCAGCATACTTTTGAAGGGTGGAGTAATATACTTGTTCTGATAGAGAATGTAAAAAGTATTTTTTCTTTCATTTGCTATTGCTGATTGTTTCTTCTCTTTAAGTGTTATAGAACATGCCCCAGATGGGCACATACTACACATTTGTGATTCTAATATTATACATAGAGCTTTTTATGTGTGTGTCAATATAAACATATTTAAACTCCTATGTAGTTTCATTGCTGGCTTTATTTAGCTGCTGGCAAACTGCTCTGCAGAATTGCGCTGGAAATGTTGAAGAAAATCACTTTTTTTTAAAGTATTGTGGAGGAATATCTGAAGACTGCCTCAGGGTTGAATCTTTTTTTATTGGCCAAGAACAAATTGCAACATTGTCTTGAATGTGTTTTTTGCAATTCACTGCTTGTGTAGCTCGAATTTCCTTTGCGACTAAGAACTTTATAATGAAGTTACAATCTTTGATTAATTGTAGATTTGGCTCCCACACAGTTGACGCAAACTTCACCTACAAATCAAACTTCTGAAACTGAGAACAGGTATAGTATTTCATACATTATGAAATTACAGTAACCTCCCTCAGAGTTACAAGAGGATTTATTATAAGACTAACTGTTGTCTCCCAGGCTCAGTTTTCAGTTTCAAGTAAGTGACTTGTCCTTTGTAAAAACAGACTTTCATTTTGCCCCATAGTTAAGGGATGTTTTTATTTTGCTAAGAAAATAATTTTAAACAAGGTATTTTTAACTGCGCATTTATTTTTCAAAGTATTATTTAAGAGTTGGGAAAACATTTATAGTGATCTCTTCCTTAAATCACACAGCCAGAGAGTATGGGAAGGGTTTACCACATGATTTTCACTTACATCCGGAGGAGTTTTCTCATCCTTAAATTAAAGGAATCTGTGAAATCTTAAGTGGTGAAGAGGGGATTTAATTTGGAATTGTTTTGTGGTTGCTGTGAAATGAAGGTGTTAGCAGCAGCCATATTTAAAAAAAAAGTTCTTAGTGCTAACTAAATTTGTCTTACAGTTCAAATTTGCGTTTTATCCTTGCTCATGTTGACTGTTGTAGTTTTTTAACAGTTCTGTTACAAGCTAAATACAATAATTTCTTCCTACCCGATGCCTTGAACAACAGCCTAGCTGTCACAGTGTTTAGTATATCAATACTGGTTTCTGTATTCATAATGGGGACAAAAATGAATGTTTAAGCTAATTTTTAATATGTCCAGTTGAGGCCGATAATTCTGACTAACCAACCCTTTTGAACACACTGAAAAACTGTACTACCGTGGAATTTCACAGAAGATGGATGGTAAGGTAGATGAAAAACTAGTTAAGTCAGCGGTTTTTTAAAGAATTTTCAATAAACATTACAATAACTTGGTTTTTCATATTTTTATTCTCAACTGTCCAACAGTTTCATGTTACCTACTTAAATTTGTTACCTTTGTTATCTGAACAAGCCCATATTGTTTTACTATTATTTGGATATATATTTTTCTACTGAGACCTTTCCTACCCTACTATCCATACATTAGGCAAGATTTAAGCCATCATTCTTTCTGTGGTGATCCTGCCACAACAGAGTAATCCATGTTATCTATGTGCATATCTATAGTGTAGCTCTCTTTGGGGCTTTGTAGGAAAAGGTTGCAGCAAGAAAAGGCAAACCTTGAAGTAGCTACTTAAAAATGCAAATTTTAGGGCACGTGACAGGAATAAAAAAATTAGCTCTGATTTGGCACAAAAAATACTGTTTTAAAAATGTCTGGCAAGAGTTTTTATTTTTTGAAAACCTCACTGGATAAAATTGTTACCTGTGCTACAGCAGCTGCCATAATTAAGTGGTCAGTCCTATACCCTTAGTTTGCTGAGAAACAGAAAATGCATAAATACCTAGTTGAAGTATGTGCATTTTTGTGTCTGTTTTGCTTTACTGACAATTTTTTCCCCCAGAATATAGTAGCAAGTTCATAGAATAACTTTGCTGATATATTATAGTCCTTTCCAGTGCTTCTTTCAGCTGTGACAAGGGGAAGCTTAAACCGAGGGAGATGCCAGTGATAGCCATGCATTTGTTCCATGGATCCTTTTCCGCCCTTCACTGCCAGCCAGTAGAAGGGAATAAGCTCGAATTGGAGAGATTTGGCATCTGACTTAGATTTGTGGGAGCATTTACATGGTCTGCTTTATCAGCCTGGTATATGATACCTAAACCTTACGTAGGAAATATGTAGTGATAGGTACCATTGGTCATGCTCTGAAAGTGCCTCAGTTAAAGGCTTGTGTTAATGGTTGTGACTAACCTGCCCAATTCATCATAATTTTTTTTTTTTTTAATAAACCAGAAAATTTTGTAATTAGTCTAGTCAGAAACTGGTTTTTTTTTGTTAATCCTTTTATTTCCTTATTTTTCGATTTGAATTGCAGATTAAAATATATAGGACTCTGTTTTGGATAATAAATTTGGATTTGCATCTTCTTAAAGTTTAGTTACGCTAACCACAACGGCTTTGAGTATCTAATATGACATGTATAAGCGGTTCCATTTTTAACATGAAATATATTTGTATTTCAAGGGTTCCATTGTCAAATCCTTCATTAGCATCAAAATGCAGTAACTTCCCATCTTCTGAGGAACATATTCAGAAGCTAAAAGAAGCAGGAAAAGATGGTGATAAGCAGCTGATCACAGTAAGTAATACTTTTCTAGTAAGGCTTATAGCTGCTGGAAGAAATTACTTTCGAATTTGCAGTGCTGTGGTCTTTATGGACTTGTCTAAAAACCATTACTTACTACTTACTGCCATTGTAAATGACTTGTGAAAGTAGAAGCTGTACTAGATTGTCATTCAAGATGTTGACGGGAAAATGGTGGCAGTCAGTCTTAAGCCGATTCTTGTTAAAACAGATTTCTGCATTTTTAAAATAGAATGACTATTCAGTGAAAATACAGCTGTTTTAGGGATCATGAATTTGCCTTTACTTATGTGCAAAATCTCAGTTTCCTAAAATTTCAGAATTACAGGGTGAGCTGCATGTGGCAGACTGTGTGCAATATTAACGCCAATGGATTTGTTCCTGTGTCATTCAAATGTCCCTTGTTCTGAAACAAAGATTTTCCAGTGGATGTCCTTGTTTTCACCATAATATTTTAGCAGCAATACCAGTTTGGTTATTTATTCTTATACCCTTTTTGCTATTAGCTACAAAATACAGATAACAAGAAAATGCAAGATGAGAAGGGAGTGACAGTTGGTTTTCTGTCTTGTGGAATCACAATACTCGGTAGTGAGACAGTTGGACTTTTTGGTTGTGGGTTTTTTTGTGTTTTTAGTAATCCACATATCAGATAATCCTTGAGAAATGAAAGGCTAGAGCTGGGAAGCTACAGAGGAAGAGAAATCCAGGCCATAAGGAAGGAAGCTTCTTAGGAAATTACACCTCTCACATACATAATTGGAGGTCATGCTAAATTGTAATTTTTTCATGTCATACATGGATTATACACATGAAAATATTAACTAAATAGAACCAGGTGAATTCTGAACACTCTGTTATATCCATACTGGAATATTTTAAAATCAGAGCTTCCAAGAACTAAATGGATTAACCTATCCTTGAGTTGCCTGAAGTTATACAAATCTAGGCATAGGAATGCCCAGCCACAGGATGATAACTGAACTGGATCTAACATTTCAGTTATTGCCTCTTTGAAACTCATTTTACTAACAGAATTAAAATGAGTTATTAAATATTTTAACTATATTAAAAGGACTGTAGTAATATTCCTTTTCATTTCAGTAAAGCTAACCTAATTTTCGCTCATAGAGTCATAGAACTTCACTGAAAAGTTGGTAGGGTCTTTGACAAGAAGAAATACAAAACTTCCTGTTCGACTGATGAAGAGAGGTTGTGTAGCTCTCCTCTGCAGTGTTCATACAAAGAAATTTCTTGCAGCTTACTGACTATGCTGGGAGTATCCTTGTATTCCACCTGAATCAGGAGAGTAATATATTTTTTTCTGTAGATATTCAACAGTAAAAGTTATTTACCAAGCAAAATTTCAGAGTATAAGGAAAGGTTCATCAATGAAGAACACTGGGAAAAATGGGAAAGACTTACTGTCCGGTTTTGTATGTGTATTTTTGGAAAAGGCAACTGAGCACTGTGTTTAAATTGTAAATATGAAAGTAATAGCTTCACAATATCTTATATATTTCAGCCCTTCATACAAATCTAATTCACTTTGATTTGACTGAGTTCAGAGTAGGCTTTTATTGTGTTGATAAGGCATTGTGGTAATGCCTGTATTGCACTTTACCAAGAAAGCATTAGGTAAGATTTGTTTTTCTTTTACCTTGGGGTGAACTGCTCTTTTAGCATTGTCAAAACATATAGAGGAACTCAAGCATTAGTTAAGCTATTTTGGTAATACTGTCCTTGACATTGGTTACTGCGGAGATGAGACATAGTTATGCCTAGAATAGTTTGTTCTAGCTTCTGGACGGTAAATACTCGAAAGGTTTGGGATTAAATACATGTAATAAAATAAGGTTCAAGTTGTTATTAATAGTTTTGTTTGCAAAACCATAGTGAGTTTTTTAAATGTGGATTCTGAATGGCTGGGCTTTTTTTTTATTAGTAGTGGTAAATATTTTCGAAGGTGTTCATGCAGTTCCCTAATGATCCTCTGAGAAAGAAGAAATTATTAATTTGGTTTAAAAACTGTTGAGGTTGACATTTCTCCTTCTTGGAGAGCAGATCAAATCACTTAAATCAGCAGTTATAGTGTTTAAAAACTTTTATAGTTAATAGCTAGAAATCATTTTTATTTCAAGTTTCTGGCATGTTGTTTTAAGAGAAACACTTCTATTATTCTTCCTTTTTCTTCCTATTCTTCCTTGAGCAAAGCTAGGAGGTCATGCTTTTATTCTTAGCAAGAGACATTTAACTTGCACTTTGTTATACTTTTTAAAAAAATGAAAAACCTGAAAGGTGCGATTGGGCTCTCTGCTGTGTGATCTGATTCCTTTGGAGATCTGTCAAGCCAGTCCATCTTGATGTATGTACAGAATCCTTTTTTCTTCCTGTAACCAAAGCGGAAAAACTAGTTGTGCTTTGTTGGACTAGCCACATGATGCAGTATCTTTATTTTGCTGTTCTTCTGCTACCGAATCTTCCTAGTCCTTTGTATTTAAGTTTGGCATCTGTCCTTTTAATTGTCTTTATGGTATCTGAGTCTCAAAGTCTGGAATGTTACAATATTGTCTGTGTGTCCTAATCTTTTTGGTTCCTGAGCTATATTTAGAGAGGTGTTATGGTAAAACTAGGCTTTCTTTTTCACAGTACGCTTTCAATTTTTTGTATTTAATCTTTAAAAATACATTTGAGTTTCCTTCTCCCGTATGATTGCTAAAATGAATAGATTAATTTTCTTTTTTTCTTAAGTAATATAATCTTGAACAAGCTTTAAGGCTATCTGACTAACAGAAATAACACAGATTCTGTTTGTAGAAGAAATACTTAGTAGCTGCACTTGCACCATTCTCTTTCTTGATACACATCATCTAGTTATCTGAGCAGCTTTCAAACATAAAATTACCTTAATTTTGTAAAAGTACAACTAAGACAAAAGAGGAGTTTTTTCTGTTCAGACTTGTTTGCAGTCACACATCTTAAAAAACAGGTCTCTTCAGATCACAGAACTTCAGCTGAAAACAGCAAAGAATCTAATGCTCCAACAAACTTTGTAAAGCAAACAGTGCCAGGAAACAATGGTATTTGAAGTGATGTGCAAAGATTTGGGTTGAGACTGAGGAGAGCATGAGGGGAAAGAAATTAAGATTGAGCCTAAAAATATGTTATGTTCCACATCCATGACTTGGTGTTTGTGGGAGTGGTCTGTTCTGAATATTTGTGGACTATAACCTCTTACACTTGATTTAAATGTTTAGTTGGTAGGTTGTCAGATTATGTGAAGATCCTTAGGAAGTTCTATAGAGTAATGCACTGAAATTGTTCTTTATTTTCACTTCAGTCTGATGTGCAAATATGAGAACTTGAATACATGAAATCATCTGTTCCTTTTACTTCTGAAATGGAAGGAAGTAGAAATGTGCAAAGCATGTTTTCAATTTTCATAAAATGAAGATTTGCTTTACATCCAAGACAAGTAAAGTCAGTTGCTTGTTTCTTGTAAAAATTCCGCTTCTCTGTCAGAACAAAATTTTAGCCAGAAAAATAAGGATTGATAAAAGCAGTAATGCTGTGAGGGAATGTTATATAATTACCTGTGAGATACAGGGATACTTCTTCCATTTTATGCCACTGAGGAGATGTGTTCTTTTGAGTTAAGCTAGTGTTTTGAAAATGATAGTAATCAGTTTTAGGAAAAATCGTGTAATGAACATAGAAAACAAGTCACTGAAGTTATAAAAGGATAGTACAGAGTTATGGAGACTTTTCTGCCTGTCTAGAGATCTGAGCTAATGCCTGCGTGCTAGCAAATGTGATTAAATTATTTGATCTTTATAAGTATAAGCAAATGCATGGATCAGGATGGCTTGATGGAAGGTTCTTCTGATTCTGAGGTTGGAATTGGGGCTATATGTGGAAGTGTGCACACTAATTCAGTTTACACATTTGGATATCACACTTGGATTTCTCCATATGTATATTTTGGTTTAACTTGAACATGGTTTCCTGTTTGACTGAAATAGGTGATCTGTGAAAGAAGTTAGTGGAAATAATAAGTGTAAAAATGAAAGAAGTTTGTGGAAATAATGTGTAAAAATGATTTCTTATGAGCTTGAAGAAATTTGCGTAGCAATCATTTAAAGTTGCCATTTTCTTCCATTAACTGGTATAGTCTGGTTGGGCAGTTTCTCTGGAGAATTAGAGAATGGCTTTTGGGCAATATTTCAGTGTTCACATTAGTTAAGTACTGACTTTCTCCTTTCCTGTAATCCCACTGAAAACAAGGCAGTGACTACTGCATAAGCATAAGGAAGGCAGTTTGGTAGTTGAGACCAAGTTGGACTTGTCTTCCCACACAGATCTTATCCCTTGGGATAGCTCTGCTCCAACAGAGGGGTAGTGGCTGCTGTCCTTTCTTATTATGACTTCCAGTTCTTACTTCACTGCTGCAACACAGCTTTGTTTAGCAAATTCAGGTGGGTTGTGCGTGGTACACTTTGTCCTGAAGGTGGGGGAGAATGTTTTGTAAGGTTAGCTGGGGAGCTGAGACAGGAATTCAGGCACCAAGGCCACTAGCACGGTGTTTTGAGTTGACCCTGGTAGGCAGCTGAGCACCATGCAGCTGTTCCCCCAGGCAGAACGGGGGAGAACAGTTTCACAGATAAAGCAAAAGCTGTGCATGCAAGCAAAGCAAAATAAGGCAATAACTCACTACTGCCCATCGGCTTGCAGGTGTTTAGCCATCTCCAGGAAAACAGGAATTCATCATGTGTGACAGTTGGAAGACAAATGCTGTTAACTCCAAACATCCTTCCCTTTCTCCTTCTTTCCCCTAGCCCTTACTGTTCAGCATGATACTCTGTGGCACAGGATACCCCTCTGGTCAGTTGGGGTCAACTGTTCTGGCTGTGTCCCCTCCCAGCCTCTTGGCACCCCCATCCTCCTCGCTGGCATGGCAGTGTGAGAAACAGAAAAGGCCTTGCATGCTGTTGCTGTGTACACTCAGTGCAGCAATAGCTAAGACTTCTCTGTGTTATCAACCCCGTTTTGGTCACAAATCTAGTACACAGCAGCTGCTGTGACAGAAATTAACCTTATCTCGGCGAAAACCAGTGCACATCAGAACACACTCTGCAATATTCCTGAATAATATTTTTATATGTGTTGAGAATGGATTACTTGTCCACTGTAAATACAGTGCAGATTTGTTTTTTTACTTTGGGGTTTTTTTTTCCGTATTGCTTTAGCCATTGACCAGTGAGGTTATAATTCCATGATGGATAATGAGACTCCATTTTCACTTTTTAAATATGTTAAGTAGTATTAGATACATCACAGTTCTGAAAGTTTCAAGGTGATTTATATCCTCTTGCTAAAGCAGTTTTTCAGAAAGATGGGCACCGGCAATGGGTTGGTTTGTTGTTGTTGATTGCGGTTTTTGTGTTCAGAATGAAGGCAGGATTTTTTTCTGAGTTGGGACATGTCTTCTAATCCTCCTGATCAGCAAGGGGATCTACTCAGCAGCCTCAGCCTTGAATGCATCATTCACTGAAATAGAATTCTTTGACCTTTTCATTTTTTGTGGAGAGCCCCAAAATCTTTGTGTTGTTTCTTCCTGCACTTCTTGTATTTCCTTTCCAGCCTGCTTGTTTCTGTGGCTGGGCTTTATCCTTTGTTCTGTGCAAAGACTAGAGGAAAAAACAATCTTCCTCTAACCAATACTAGGTAATCAAGAAGGAGATGACTTAATCTGTGCCTGAAGAGAGAGAGAAAAAAAAAAAGAACAAAAAGGGCCCCTTTTTATCTCCTACAGAGGCACCAAATGCCTTTTTTGCTTGCAGGGCTCCTTACTCTACATACGGAGGATCAGCAGACATGCACCTTCTCAAAGAAGATATTGGTAAGATTTTTCTTTCTGTCTAACACAGAATCAAGAAGCCCTTCTGGAGATTAAGGCAATATTATCTCAGTGTTCAATTGCAGTTTGCCTTGAAACAGTGGATATCCTGTATTTATTTGAGGATTGCCTGAGCTGTTGGGAATGCTTACTTAATTGCCATCTACATGTGCAGAATTTGCTTAGGAAATGAAAGTATCTTTGCGCTTGACTCTTTAGAAAACTGAGTTTTAAGCAGAGTAACACATTTTTATTCCTGAAACTGCACATTTTCTTCAATATTGCTCTTAAAAACATTTCTCTGAGAGTCAAGCTTCTTGCATGCTTTCCTAGTTCTGGCAAGTCAACAGTTTATTTTTCAGTACCCAATATCTGGTGTTTGCTGAGAAGATTCCACTCCTCCCCTTTCAAATCCCAGCTTTATTTACTCTCACATGTGGTGCATAAGATAGACCTGTTTGGGGTTTTTTGGTTGGTTTGGTTTTTTTTTCCTGTTCATTTCTTCGCATTAAGAAGGACTGGCAGCCCTTAATGCAGTATTATTGTTTGAGTGCTCTTTTTCCCTCTGGATGCATGCCCTTTCCACTTTAGCTCTTGCAGTGACATCAGTTTAAAAATAGTCAAACCTGTAGATGTTTTGTTGAAGTGCAAAAACGCATTCTTCATAGTTCCTGACTTTATTTTGCACTTTATTTTTAGTGGTGTTGTAGTCTGCATTGGATTTCCAGAGCTGCTGCTTTTAGTTTTTGTCTGAAGCATTATGTCCTGTTCTGTGGCTTTGAAATAGTATTACACAAAAATCTCCTTTAATAGTGTAAAGTATTTCCTGAAACTATAGTTCACATTTGTCAGGGCTACAGAGTTCAAAAGATTGCTTTAGATACTACAATGTGCTTTTTCTGATAACTCATGTAACATGTTATTAACCTCTGCGGGTTGCCCATTAATACAACTGAATGTGTGTAAAGTAGTAACATCAGTAAAACCCTTAAAAACCAAAATCCAAACAAAAATTCCCCCACAAAACTCAAAGCCACTGATACTAGCAACATCTGAGAAAGTCAGACTGCAAAATGGCAGTGCTATTCCAGGGAAGTAATCTGTTCCTGGAAACTTGCAAAAGAGCATATTTATTTACAAGGCAAGATGGGATGAGCTAAGCAGTCGGACAGCTTTGAGGATATCCTTGCCTTGGACTTTTTGACTTCTTGCGTAGCCAAGAGGTTTTTCTGGCTTGAGATTTTTGGAAGTAAACTAATAGATGGGTTGGCCTAAATACCTGGATGATTTAAACAGAAATTGTTTCATGAGACTTACGCAGTACTGTTATGTGCTAATTATTTTAAGACTTGCTTTATGTAGCTGATTTTCTGATTTACATGGTGGGTTTTTTTGCATATATTCCGAGCATCGAAGTACACTTCGTTTTCACTTTTCCTACTCTAGATATAGGGGATATGTTTCCCATCTTGAAGGTAGAATTATTAAGTTTGGTTCAGTTGGTTCATCTTTAGATAGTCAGCATACATCATTCTTCCTGCTGAACTGCCTTTGCTTCATCTTTCACATATAAACCTTGAAAATGCAGTATATTTTGGTGGCCAGAATGGGTACTTTCTTTTGAACTGTATTGCTGCTTTAAAGGAAATCTGCAGGTAAAATAAAACGTGTTAGATTCAATTTTTGGACTTTTAGAAAACTCATTCTGACTTTACAAATCTAACCTAAGGGTTCATCTTTCCTTTTTTCTTCAGAAAATGAACGTACTCCTGTTTCTTTTTCTGTGGGAACCTATTCACTGACAAACAGTTAAAGCAGTGACTTTTCGGACTCATCTTCTTTCTTTTGGCTGAGTTCCACATATGTGCTCTTAATGAGAAGTTCAGTTCTGAGTTTGTCTGGCCTGTTGTACCTTCGGTCTCTTCTTGGAAAGAAACTGATACCTACAGTTTAGATTGCACTAATGTCTGTTTGAAATAGGTTGCTGTTGTGTGGAGAATTGAACTGTCATTTAGCCCTTAGACACATCTTTGAAGATGGAAGGAGTAGGAAGTAATTTGTAAACACTTTTTCCTGTGTTGCAAAATGCTTTCTTCTATAAAAGTAGGCTTTTCTTGCTATGAATATTTTTAGCTCTTAGAAAACAAAATTAAGTTCAGGTGATCTGTTTTCTTGCAAATTGTGCACACAGATGAATTTCCTTTTAAAAAACACCCTTAGATATTTTTCCTTATGTAGCATACTTGTTTAGAGTATAGAATAACTTCTTGTTTCTCCATTGCTTATTATATATGTTAAAATAGATTAAAAGTGACAACTTTTGCTGCTTACATAAACTCCATTTCCAAATGCAGTTAAAATAAAAAAAAGCAGTGGAACATTAAGCTGTAGCTTAAAACTTTCCTTTTTGAGTAGAGACGTCATTCTAACTGGTATTCTTTTGCTCTTTGCTAGAGGCAGCCCCAGCACCTGATACTATTTATTAGGTATACTTTTTATTATGCTCCTTATCTGAGCCTACTTACAAATTAGTAACACTTGTAATGAATACACAGTAGAGTAATAGGTACTGAGGTAGTGCCCTTGGTGTGATAATGGTTGGTTATAGAGTAGGAGGATAACCTACAGGGTCATGAGCAAAACGGTATGATTTTCCATTTTCAGTGCAGCTGCCATACAGTGTCTGAAAAATTGCCTTGGAATATTTAATGAGAAACGTAAAGGTAGTGATCAGCTGTTGTGGATACACTGCTGATCTTACCAATTATTTCTGTAACCTTTGGGTTTTTATAATATCCTTCCAAAGTTTCAGGAAGATGGCTCACCTGTGGCCCACCTCAAAGTAATTCACAACCAAAATAGCAGCAGCAGAACTTTAGGGAAAACCAAATAGTGTGGGACTGGATACGGGAATTTTCTTTGTGGAAGATGATTATAGTTACTGCAAATGGCGTAATGAAAGAAGAACTCTCTGTTCTTAGAGTTTCATAAAATAAAAGTCATTTGTTCAAAAGTAGTGGGGGGGATGGAGCTAATGTTTTTAGGAAGAGTTTGCTCTGTGATTGATGCCTGTGCCTTTTGAGGCTGTGTTAGTTTTTGAACGATGGAATTCTAAATTCTGTTCTTGTTGTTTCTTCTGTTTCACCCCATTTTAGCTTTTGTGTTGAATTTCCAGAAGACATGCTATGAAAGGGATATCTGATTAGACAAAAGTTCTGTTTAACCTATTTACTGTGCAACCAATTGACAAATACCTGTTTTGTGGATTATTTGTTTGTTTTGGTTTTTTTTTTTTTTTTTTAATAGGATGGAGGACAGAAGAGATTTGGTGCGATTTCCTGTAATATTTGTGGAATGCTTTACACCGTGTCAAATCCAGAGGATGAAACCCAACATCTCTTGTTTCATAACCAGTTCATAAGTGCTGTTAGATATGTGGTAAGAAAACCTTCTCTTTCTAAAGGCATAAACAGTATCTTTTGTCTGATGTGTACTAGTTAAAATCCATGTTACGTTGTTTTAATAATTTATTATTGCAGTAGGCCATAAATTATCCACTTTGGGAAGTAAATATTTTTAACAGCCATGGTAGACAGGTTATATGTAATGTGTAAAAATTGTTAGTAGGATAATGGTGTTTCATCGCAATTGTATTATTTTTGCTACAATTACTTAACCTAGGGGGGAGGTGTGAGGGTAGGGATAGGAAAACAAAGGAATGTCACTGTTCTGAAAGTACAAAATACAGGTTTCAGTACAACTGGTGTTCGCAGCAGTTAACTTAATAGTCAGATAAAGGGCTGATTGTACTGTTCCTGTAATCAAGATGACTTTTGTGGTCTTAGATGACTTCCAAATTACTTTGCCTTTAATTAGGTGTAATTTGAAGAGATACTGTTTAGAAATCCAGCTGATACAACTTCATAGTATATTGAAGCTTTACTGAATTTATAGTGAGATTTTTATTTCTAAAATACAAAGTATTATTTGATAACTCCATTATATATGCTATGTCTGAGTATATCTCTCATATTAAAGCTCAGATTTGAAAAAATGTGTGCAATTCCAATTAAATTGTAAAATCAGCTACTTCACAGTAGCTGATATTACAAGACATAGGAAATGCCCGTTCACATGTCTGAAATCCAGAACAGAATCCACAAAGTCTATTTTCTTTATCATACATGTTACCTTCAGTACTCTACACTCGAGTAGATAAGACCTCCAGGATAACTGAACTGAGGCCACCAGTTCATTCCATGTAGATACCAAATGGCTGTTGGGCTACTCTTAAATCTTAAGCACAATTTTATCTCACTGTTTGGAAATACTGAGTTATATCTTCAGAGCTAAAACTTTCATGCTTGAAACTATCTGGTAAAATAGTTCTGGTATTTACTCTGTTCTTGGTTAGCTTTTGCTGAATAATCCAGACATCTTAAAAGATCTCTTCTGATACACATTGGCTACACTGTAGGGTGGGGCTGGGCAGAAAGTGTGATGGGAAGCAGTACATTATAATGGCAACATAAAATACATTTCCCCATTTTATTCCTGTTTGTCCCCCCCGTCCAAGTACTTTCAGATCTTGAATGTTACCAAAGATGTAAACATAATTTACAGAAGATGATGTTAGTTCTTTTGGACAGAAGCTGGCAGATGAGTTCAATAGCTGCTTAAAGCTGCTATGTTCGTGTAGGTAAGAAGCTGAACTGAAGTTTTGAATATTTTGGAAGTTGGACGAGCTGAAATTTCTCACTTATATGCATGTCTAGAGTAACAACATAATTAACATAAATGTGAAAGAGCAGACTGCATTAAACCAGTCATAAATAACTTTGTACAAAATTAGGTATGCTTTTAATTTGAGAAAAACTTTTCCTATTGTTTTCTCAGTTGCTGAACATCTTTTTAAAACTTCCAACAATGTGTAGTCAAGCAAAATATTGTATTGTCAGTTCAGTGAGTAAACAGTTCTATCTCTGTAGTCTTTTGAGACTCTAGTTGTATTTTGTGACATTCTAGACAGCTGTAGAGCGATGATTTAAATGGTTATTCTGGAGTAGAAACTGTAGAGTAAAAGGCAAAAGAAGGGTTCTTCTGAGTCTTTAATTCCCCTCTGATTTTTTTTTCCCCTTCATAACAATCTGACACTGTTTTCTGTGTGGGTGAGTAACTTTTGCCGTGATAAATAGATAAGTCACTAGTCATTTGATCCACAGTCAGTGGTTCTTGGTTGATAGTATTGTGACAGAAACATTCTCACCTCCTCTTAGAAAATAATTTCAATTTAAGAGAAGCCTTTTTGTCAGTGAATTAGTACAGCAAGTGACTACTTGTTAATTCTTAGTCATCCCAAAATACCAGAATGATTGCTAGTTATCCTGGTTTTGCTAGGAGGTTTCTGGTGGGGATTGTTGGCAGGATGGCCCAGATGTTTATAGGTATTTGTATGTAGTTACAGTATTGAAGCTGTAACTGCCTGCCTTTCCCTGACTTCCTTTCCCTGATAGTGTTAACTGGGCAGTAGCATCACGGGATTAAAAAAAGTGTACTAGAGAAAGTCTCAGTAACTCCTTGGTTAGACTTTCTGGTCCGGGAACATCTGGTCTTGGTATGTTACTTTATTAACTCTCCAGATACTCTTTTCTGTGTAGTTAAAATGTTTGGCATTGGCATTATTTGTGATTTGGAGGCCATTCTAAGGTATCTTAAAAGCATTTTTCATTCTCTTGTCATTCACATTCTTCATGCCATATGATGTGGTCCCAGTCTGACTTGAGAAGACTTTTCTCAGCTTTTCCTCGCTTTGGAGCGTCACCTGTTTTGTTCTTAGTAGTTCTATTAATGATTTGTTTCACAGACTCACAAAAAGTGGGTCTATATGCATTATCATGCTTCTTGCTGTGAACTGCGAAAATGGACTTTGTTGTTAGTGTCATGGTCACCTGCGTGCAGCTGCTTTGTGGGTTTTTTAGAGTGTTGAGTAGCCAGAAGGTAGTTTGCATATAAATAGTAAATTATTTACTGTCTTCAACAAAATAAAATTTTGTTTGTTCTTTTTTAAAGAGCCTGTTCCAGAAGAAGGAAGGTTAACAAGGAGATAGTATTGGGATACTTGTTTTGTCATGGATGGCTTATAGAGACAAGGAAATTGTAGGCCTTGCATGCAGAGAGGGGAAGTTTGGCAAGTTTAATGACATTTTCTAGATTTGAGAACAGAAGATTGGCAAAGACTGATAGTTTTTCTGAAGGATGACATTTGCTATTAATAGAAGTGTGCAAACTGAATTAGCCAGAAGGTAAGGTGGTCAAGGATAGCACTGGAGCAGGAATAGATTAGTTTGAGAGATGTGTCTTGCAGCAGACAAAGGGAGCAATCTGTCTCACCGGTCTTCCAGTATCAGACATCTGACAGTCTCCAGAAAAGTTATGCCTGTCTAGCATGTGCATGCGTTGGGTGATGACACACACATCAAGTGTTAACTCTGTTGGGATGGATACTTTGTGGGATTGACACATGGTTCAGTTTTATAAAATCTCCTAACTGTGATAGTTATCAGTTGTATCCCCTCCCTATGATACAACATAGTGTCAGCTTAGTACTTCTATAAATTTTTTTGTAAGAGTGAGGCATTTTGCATGATGCTTTGAAGTTGCAAAGCCAAAAACGTAATCCACAGGCATTTGCTAACGTCAGGTGCCTGATGTGAATGCAGTTAATCTGTTTGCATTTCAAGCTCATCCTCTTGGTTAAGAATATCTGTCCCGGTTATGGGGACAGGGGTCAGTTCCAGACCAACGGAGGGTCCTTTTCCTGAGTTGTAGCTTCACGTGTAAG
>JAWMRA010000078.1:103214329-103271832 GCA_035584735.1 Pseudotriccus pelzelni | reverse complement strand
GGGCAGCAATTTCCCAGGTAGCCAGTCTGCAGGGGCTGCCAGCATCTCTCCAGAGGGAGATGTCCTTGTCTCCAACAAATATCTTGAGCTGAAGAAAGTGGGATTGTTCCTCAAATAACAGTTTCTTCCAGGCACCACTATAGGCTGGAAACCAACCTGCTGAAAAGCAGCTCTGTGGAGAAGGACCTGGGGGTCCTAGTGGACAACAAGCTGTCCATGGGCCAGCAGTGTGCAGTTGTGGCCAAGAAGGTCAACAGAATCCTGGGATGCGTTAGAAAGAGCATCGCCAGCAGGTTGAGGGAGGTGATCCTGCCGCTCAGCCAAGGAGGCCATGTTTGGAGTACTGTGTGCAGTTCTGGGCTCCACAGTACAAGGGAGACATGGAGTTCCTGGAGCAGGCCCAGATGAGAACTACTGAACTGGTCAAGAGTCTGGAGCATCTCTCTTATGAGGGAAAGGCTGAGGCAGCTGGCCCTGTTCAGCCAGGAAAAGAGGTGACTGAGAGGGGACCTCATTAATGTGTATAAATATCTAAAGGGCGGGTGCCAAGATGATGGAGCCAGGCTCTTCTCAGTGGTGCCAAGGAATAGGAGAAGAGGCAATGGACAGGAACTAATGTGAGGAAGTTCTACCTGAATATGAGGAAGAACGTCCTTTACTGTGAGACTGACCAGGCACTGGAACAGGCTGCCCAGCGAGGTTATGGAGTCTCGCTCACTGGAGATTCTGAAGAACCATCTGGATGCAATCCTATGCTGTTTGCTGTAAGATGACCCTACTTGAGCTGGGAGGTTGGAATAGATGACCCACTGTGATCCCTTCCAACCTGATGCATTCTGAGCGCTGATGTCTAATCTGATAAGTTTACAGCTACTTTGTTGTAACTGCACCCAAGTCTATCCGTGAGCTTCTTATGATTTTCGGATTAAAAAAAAATGAAGGCAATATTTGACTTCTTGGCACCTAAGTATAGTAGGATACTGTAACTGGAGATGATGCTGAACTTCATATCATCTTAGAAAGATTTCATGCTTGTCATGACTTACAAGAGCATATAGTGACAGGACAAGGGACAGTGGCTTCAAACTGAAATAGAGTAGGTTTAGATTGGATATTAGGAAGAAATTCTTCACTGTGAGGGTGGTGAGGCACTGGAACAGGTTATCCAATGAAGTGGTGGATGCTCTATCCCTGAAAGCGTTCAAGGCCAGGCTGAATAGGGCTCTGAGCAGTCTGGCCTAGAGAAAGGTGTCCCTGCCCATGTCAGGGGAGTTGGAACTGGGTGATCTTTAAGTTCCCTTCCAATACAGGCCATTCTATGATTCTGTGACGAAAACCACTGAACAGTTACTGTGCTGTTAATGTTGGAACCATCTTTTCAGCTGTGTTCTAACATCATTGTATACATACATAATATCCAGTTAAAGCACACGACACTCTGTAGTGGTAACTCTGTACTATTTCATGATGTGGTAGCAACTGCTTGTCTGTATTGCCCTTTTTGGAATTATTTCTTTCTTTTGTAATTTTCTTACTATCACACCTTAATAAACAAGCAGAAGCAACATTCATTCTTATTTGAATTGGTAGGAAAAGTTAGACTTAGAGTAAAAATGAGTTAAACATGTGTTGAAGAGTGGTCTTATGTTCTCAAAGGATTACAAATACCTGTAGGATAAATAGGCCTAACATGGAGGGGAGGAGGGTATTGCAACAGCTATTACATACCATCAGTATGTAATACTGATGCTGTGCTGCTGTGCAGCACCACTCTGCTTAGCTGTGATTAGGCTCTATATGCCCTGCTGCTTCTTCTGTCTAGAGGTAATCTGCCGTTGGGCATAGACTGCCAGTGTCAGGGAGGAGTGCTGTAATTGTCGTCTTTTCCTCCAGGCCCTGCAGAATATATGTCGTTGTGGGAACAGTAACTTTCCTTTTGGGTTCATCTCAGGCAGTATGTATCAATGCTTGGACATCTCATTCAACAGTAAATAAGTCTTAATGTCCTAAAGTAATACCAATTGAAAGGAAAAGCAGTTTTTCTGACACCACAGTAGAATATCGTATAGTGTAGACACAGTGCTTTTGTTTCTTACTATAATAAGGTGATCTTGTCATCTGCCTCTGTGAAAGACCTCTTTAGTTCTCAGTGACTGAAATACCTTGCAGACTG
Source organism: Pseudotriccus pelzelni (assembly GCA_035584735.1). Classification (NCBI taxonomy): domain Eukaryota; kingdom Metazoa; phylum Chordata; class Aves; order Passeriformes; family Tyrannidae; genus Pseudotriccus; species Pseudotriccus pelzelni. Next base: position 103,269,659 of record JAWMRA010000078.1, on the reverse strand, counting down.
TAGTATTTTAATAGTGTTAAAATAGTGGGTTTTGTTTAAAAAGCCTCAATATAGGTATGTTAAAGGACCTTATCAGTCATCTTCAGACCACAGTCAGTATCCTGGTTCTAAACCATATTTTGTGTACTGTGGGTATCTAATAGGATCAGTCCCAGCTGCAGGTTTAGCACATTTTCCTTTAATGTTAGAACATGACAGAGCTGTAACCAGTCTTTTGCACTGCTTCCATTTATCTGGTTTAAAGGAAGGACAGTTCATTGCTTAGAAAAACTGGACAGTAAGGACACTAAAGGCACAGATTAATATGTGAAGTGATAGTTTTTCTTTTTAAAATTATTGGAGCTGCATATGACTATAAAAGGACAGTATGGCTTTAAAATGGTTTCACTAAAAATCTTGGATGAGTTTAGGGTTTGCAGAAACTTTTTGGAAAGCTTCATCTAAAAGATATATTTCTGAATAAATTCCAAAATACTTCAATTTAGAATACCCCTCCTGTGAATATCATCAGTCCCCATATTATACAAATCACTCAAAGATGAACAAGTGGACAATAATGAAAATAATGAGTCCTATATATTAGAGAGTCAATTATTGCATTTTTACATAATTCTTTTTAGACATGTGCTACTGTACTGTTGCTTAAAAGTCTAACAACACTATGATGTTCAGAAGTGGTTTGGTTTTTAATTGGATTTCATTTTGTGGAAATACCTGGCTATAACATTAACAGGATACCTTAATCTAAAATTTAGTGTTGAATTTTCTGCATTAGGATTGCAACAGTCTACATGCTGTAACGGCAGGATTATCAAACACATTGTATTTATTTCCTGGGTGATGGTCACAGTTGGTTTAAAGTAGGCTATAAAAAACTCTTGCAGGGCAAATAGGAAGCCAAAAGGCACAAAAGGACAAAAATTTGAGAGAGGTAGCGTTTGAGGTTGGAGAACAGTAATCCTTGCCTGAACCTTTTGATGCCTTTTCTGACAGTCTCAAAAGGCATGTCACAGTCCCACAAATTGCACTTTTCTACTTTCCTGAATATTTTAATACTGCTGTTTACCGCACTTTGTGTTCAGACCATAATGTATATAAATTCAAGCAGGATCTTCATTTGTGCAACTACTACTGAAAAGAAAAGCAGGCAGGATTAAAATTGTGTCTGGTGTTGAAACCATTGCCATGCCAGCTGCTAAACTAACACTTAAATAGTTCCAGGGCTGGTAGCAAGTAGATAAATTTCTAAAATTATTCTCTTCATGTCTTGCTTGGGATAGGGGAGTAAAATCAGTATGAGTAAAATGAGGTACAGATCAAATATTATAACACTGAACTTTGACATTTTTTGTGGCAGTATATATGGCATTCATCCAGTGCCAAATTCCATTGTTTGGTCTTTAGTCGAACATTATTTTGTGGGAAGGTACAGATTTCAATGAGAATTATTCCATCAATATTGTTTCTTCAAAAACATTTTTATTTAAAGTTGCTTTGAAGTAAGACTTGTAGATCAGCCTTTTTAGTGGCTGAAGTTACTTCTGCATTCAGTATTTTTAGATCCCATCAAAGCAACTTGAGTTCTAATATCTACCAGTCCCATCTTGCTAGATTTAAGTGGCTTTTTTTGTTTTGTTTTTTTCCATGCAGGTACTGCTCATTATTCACCACGAGTGTGGATCTGAAGAAGAGTTAATTACCTCTATTTTTTTGAGTATGTTTATACTTCAGATACACACAACGTAGTCTCCTTCCCTATTAGATTCTTAGAAGGTAGTTATAAATTTTTTTCTAGTATCCTTCTTGTGGCTTTAACAGTTATGATCAGTAACAAAATAAACTATTCCTTACATTTTGGGCAACTGCATGCCAATCAGTTCACTTAGAACCTCCTGGAGGTCTTTCGCATGCCAAACTTTTAAAACTGAGTGTGTATTTGTGGAGGTAACTATGTTAAAAAGAAATCTTTTAATGAAATTTAGGGTTTTCCCATTCACTGGACTTTGAAAAAAGTATTTACGTAGGTTTGGAAATCAGTTATGTGAGCTGACTTTGCTACTTCTGTTTTAAAGTTGAGTTTGCATTGCAGTCCTGTGGGAAAAAAATCTGTTTGGGAAATTATAAGACACTTTCATGAATTGTTTTGAGATACAGTTAAGTTATTGTATAAATTATGGTATAAATAACATCATATTATACCTGTTGTGCTCTTTTAGAAAGCTAGCTGAAGTTTCCTTCTCTAGCAAAGCAGCTGTTAAATAATGTGAAATCTCTGCATAAATTCACTGTCTAGAACAATAATTTGCCATTTCTGTTTGTAAAAGTATACCTTGTATTTGGTTTAGATAAGTGTTTGTTTTATTTAGGGTTGGAAAAAGGAGAGAATTTTGGCTGAATATCCTGATGGAAAGATAATAATGGTTCTTCCTGATGACCCAAAGTATGCACTTAAAAAGGTATGGTGAAAATGACTGGACTTGTATGTTTTGCTGCTGCTCTGTTCATAGAGAAGATAGGCCTGGGCAGGGGTGGGAACAGCATTAACCAACTGACTTTTTAAAATACTGTTTAAAAATATACTTGCTGAATGTGTGACAGATATTTTAGGTAATATAAACTTCCTACTGTATTTAAACGAACTGAAATGTATTAACTTTATTACACAGGCACCATTCTCTAGGTGACTTTCTAATGAAAACAAATTTAGGTGGAAAGTGGCCTCAAAGTCTAGTCTATTCCCATGTCCAAAGCAGGATCTGCTCAAGTTACGTTGCATGTGACAACTTTCTAAAAGTTTTTGCCACTAGGCAATTGTCTGACTTCTTCAGACTCTGTTACAGTGCATCCATAATTTTAGGAACTTTTCCGTAAATGTCCAGCATAATCTTCATACTGCAGTTTAAGCTCATTAGTACTAATCATACTGCCGTGGCTATAGAAAACATCCTTCTTTCCTTCTTTGCCACAGCTTTTTTGTGCCTGAACAAACTGATTTTTTTTTTTTTTTACTTTGAGGAAATTAACTGAGTGTGCTGGATTTCTTAGTTTGTACTCCTAAGTAATGTTTTTTAGAGCTCTGTTCATTGTCCTGCTCTCGTCTAGATTATTTCCGTTTGTGCCATGACTCATGTCTCTCTTGAAACTCTCTAAAACTGTGCACAGCATGCTAGCAGCGACTTAGAGCAGGAGGGTACTTTGGTGTCTTGCTGGCTGGCCTGTGTTCATACATCTCAATATGTCATTACATTTGTCACCTGGCATTGACTGTGGTTAGCCTGGGATTTGCTGTGACTAACAGGAACTTTTTTGCAGTACCATTATCACGGCGTCACAGAATGGCTGAGGTTGGAAGGGATCTCTCGAGGCTGAATTGATGCCCAAGAGAGCTCTTGCTAGTGGCATGACTGTAGGAATTTTTCTTTAGTCTAACTAGAATTTTTTCAAGTTATTAAATTGAAAGGAAACAATGAATTTTGTTTTTACAGCATTTAATGCAGATAAGTTTATTTGTTTAGTTTTGCTTCTCTGGTAGTATAATCTTAATTTTAGTACATCTGTTGCACATTCATTTTTTAATATAATGGCTGAAGAAAAAAACCCTAAGTGATGCAGAAGAAAGGAAGACTGTAGCAAAATAAGTCATTTAGGATAGAGTTCTCTCTAGTTCTGTTTGGTTAAAGTTGAGAGAATTTATCAAGAATGGTTACGTAGTGTTTCAAACTGGGTGATTGGACTTGTCATTAAATGATTGGTACCTGAAGGTTAGATGAGAAAATCAAGAGTAAATTATAACCATGTCTTTTAAAAGTTATTTTTAAAGCATTTTTTTTACGCAGTTTCCATTTTGTCAGTACTAAGGGGCAAAAACTGATACACAGGAAATTCCATATGAACATGAGGAAGAACTTCTTTACTGTGTGGGTGACCATGCAGTGGAAAAGATCACCCAGAGAGACTGTGGAGTCTCCCTCACTGGAGATATTCCAGAACCATCTGGAAAGCAATCTGATGCCATGTGCTCTAGCATGACCCTGCTTGAGCAGGGAGATTGGAGCAGATGACCTGATGTGGTCCCTTCTAACCTGACCCATTCTGTGATATTCACAGCACAAGTAATTCTACTTTTGCATTACTAATGTAATTACAACGTGCATTCAAGAAGCTTATGCCATTTAATGCACCATGTGGGAAAGGCCACCTTACTTCTGTCTCGCAGAAGATGAGGAATGATAGAGGCTGCTTCCAATATCCAGTTATAGGTAAAAGAATCCGCCAGTAAATTACCAGCTCATGCATAAGCTTTTGTTTGCATTCATGCTGAAGTTTCTGTTTCTTCTAAACTTGCAAATATTAACCAAAATTTTATTTTTAGTTTCAGTTATTCTTTGCAAACTCAGTGGAAGAGTAGAAAGCTGGGGGAAAGAGACAACAATTACTTATTCCTTTACAACAAATACATACATCTTCTACCTGCCTTTGCACTGTCAGCTCTCATGTGCTCAAAACCCTTAATGGGTTAGTTCTTTAAATACTTCAAAAATAACAGAAAATCTTGAACTGAACTGTTTTAACTTTTCCTGTAGGTCTCGTTTACTTCTAAAATACCAGACTCCACGCTTTGATTATATGAATTTTCTCTGTTAGCCTTCGACCATTCAAGTTTGAATTTAGTGGAAGTTGACTGAGAGATCTCTACTCTTCCTTTTTCCAGACGAGTATTATTTAAGGAACATTTTTGTGGACCGATATGTTGCAAGTTACTTAGGATAATCCTTAACTTCTGGAATAGCTTTCCGTATTCTAGATCTAGATTCTCCATCTTTGCAAATCTGTGATTGTAATGTAAATTTATAGAAATGTACATTTACATGTGTTTCTTACACAGCATTTCAACTTATTTTGACAGGTCGAAGAAATTAGAGAAATGGTAGACAATGACTTGGGATTCCAGCAAGCTCCACTCATGTGTTACTCTAGAACTAAAACTCTTCTTTTTATTTCTAATGACAAGAAAGTTATCGGCTGTTTAATTGCAGAACATATCCAGTGGGTAAGTGACTGAATTGGAGAAAGACAATCTGTGTCTGTGCTTAGTGATTGTTCTTCATAGCAAATAAGCATTCCATGTATGGCTTTTCCACAGAGGAAGAGACTTTGGGTGGTAGACCATTCTGAAATGTAGTCACTCATTTCTATACGGTTGACTCTGAGCTGAGGCACGTGGATGGTGTCATACTTGGCTCAGACCTGCTCATCTAAGAACTTTCTATAGCCGAAGGGTGGAATTTTTCTTTGCTGTTGTGCTAGCTGTGGCTCTCCTCTTGCTTGTTGACAAGCAGGTTCAACTCCCTACCCAGCAGAAATCCAATCTGGATGAAAAAGCAGGTGTTCTGTATGACTGAGTTGAATCACAGTGGCATCGAACAGCTCCGCAGCACAGAGAAGCAGAGGGCAGGACAGGAAGTCATGCTGTGGTACTAAACAATAGTGTCGGAACTTTGTCACATAATCTGTCTGTTCCCTTGTAAACTGTCCTACGGTTTTTCTAGTGTCCCTTGGGAGTAGCAGACAACAAGCAAAACAATCTTAGCCAAAGTCAGAGAAATTGAGGCAAACACTTCAATACAGGTGCTAGTAAGAAATGGATTATCTGTTGCTGTTATTTTAAGTCAGATGAGCTTTTGAGGTGGGTATTTTTGTTTCATCTCTATCATCTCTTCCTGTTTTGAAATTGTAAAGGCAAATTAAATGAGTCACAAATATACAATTAAGAGAAATTAAATGAGACACAAATATACAATCTTTTTGGTAAGGCATTAATTATTTTTTTAAGTGATTAGTGATGCTTTTATAAAGAGACAATTTTTTTTTACATCACCTGCAGGGCTACAGAGTTATAGAAGAGAAGGTTCCAGAAGTCAGTTCAGAAAATGAGAAAGTCATATTTGAAAGACAGAAAGCATGGTGCTGTTCAACCTCTCCAGAGCCTGCTATTTGTGGGATCAGTCGAATATGGGTATTCAGCATGATGCGTCGAAAGAAGATTGCTTCTCGGATGATAGAGTGTCTTAGGTAATATTTTAAAAGTTCCTCAGTTACACGTGGTTTAGATAGAATTCAGTCCAAGCCATTTATTGCTTTGTGTGCCTCAAGCTTGTATTTTCAAGCTGCTGGGGATGTAGATTTGAGCACAGTTGACAGTTCCAGTATTAGGTGGAGTTCAGTAACTGACATTATTAGTATTCTGCAGTAGCTTGTCTTTAACAGAAATCTTTAGGTGCAATTGTAATGAGTCACCTGGCAGACTTCCAGTGAGCTTGGGGAAGTTCCTCCAGGATAATTATGAGTAAAGGATGCGAGACTGGTTTTGGTCAAAGTGTGAGATTACCCAAGTGTTGCAGACTGGGACTGAAAGACTGGTTGATATACCATTCCTTAGAGGTGGAAAGAGGGAGGGAGCAGAGACACAGTGCATCAAAATATTTGATATAGCCTAGTGGCTTCCAACTGTTGTTGTTTGGTTTTTGTTTGTTTGTTTGTTTTATATATACTCAGGTTCACTGAGCCTTATGAGGTATTTTCAATTTCCATGGAGCTTTAGTAGCTAGTGATGAGTGTATTCAACTGAATGTTAGGTGCTAGATCCATAAAAGGGCTCAAACGGCTGTGCTACTATACGTTAAAAATGTTGACTCTCCAAATCTTAGGTTTCTTTCAGTCACATTTCCTAGAAGTTTAAACATCAGTTCTGAGTAATGCCAAGAACTGCCCGAATGTTAGTATTGCTCTCCTGTCAGGTTTGTGTTAAGCACCATCTTGCTGCACTTTGTAGCACAGGTACTGATGTCTTTGCCAGTCCTCATCAGCGTCTTGGTTATTTGGAGAGCTTAGCAAAGCTATTCTGCTCTGCTGAATGCATCTTGCCTGGCTGGTGGAACAACGGGAAAGTTCTTACCAGATCGTGTTCTGTCTGAAGTATTGACTGTAAAGCTGTGTTCAGATGAGCGTAGTAACTTGATTATTTGGTTATATTTTTGACAGCTTTTTAATAGTGTGTTTAATAGTAGCTTCCTAGAAACTATTTCTAAAGGAAAGATTCAGAACATGATGCTAACAATGCCAAGGTCACAGGTTTGATCCCCATAGAGATCATTCACTTAAGAGTTGGACTCAGTGATCCTTGTTGGGTCACTTCGAACTCAGAACACTCTGTGTCTCTGTGATTTCTCCCTCAAATCAATGCTGGAATTGTTCTGTCAGCTACAGTCCTAAAGGATTTTTACAATCAGTTTTGAGGGTTTGTTGCAGCTAGTGAGGCCTCAGTTTTGCTCTTATCTGTGCACTGCACCTCACCTTCTGCTGTGCTCTAATGCTTGTTTGGCCTTCCATTAGCTCATTGCTGCATTAGTAGAAAACAGATTCACCAAAAAGAGTTTGCATTACTCTGGTGCTCTGTTGGTTTGTAGAAAGGTCTGATGAGCTCTAGAGCTGGTGTAGACAAGGGAGCCCAGACAGTTGCAGAAGGCAAAGGAAAGGAGTGAGACCTGATTTGGGATGGCAGTAAGCAGTTAGATTTGCTCAGCAGCTGGTGAAGCTTCAACCTAAATGTCTTCTGTAGCAAAAGGTACTTTGAATGGGATCATTCTGGTAGCCATCTAAATCCTGACTTCTAAATGTTGAAGGCATTGTAGAGGACTTTTAGATCCATTTTGAGAATGTCTGCCCCTTTTCACTTAAGCTTTCACAGTTGACTTGGAATCACAAAAACCCAGTCGGACAGTCTAAGAACCTTGAAAAATCATCTTCCTAAATACATGAAAGAGAAGGGAATAAAACGGGTAGTGATTAAAACAGATTTTGTTCCTATTATGTTTTTCTCAGTATTTAATGGAGATGTCCATATGAGTGAACCTTATACTTGCTCTTCAGCTGCACTTAAGTGTATTTTATAGAAACTAAAAACTTTGAGTTTAAAGGGAGTTCCTTCTGTTTCCAAGGATAAACATTACCTTCTCCTTCCTCTAATTGAGGCCTGGGTTTGGTTTTCTGAATTTGCTCACACAGCGAGCAAGAGAAGTAGAACAGTATCTCTTGATTCCCATTCTTACTTAAAATAAGAATAAAACATACATAAAATATTTTTCATGAAGTTCAGCAAATTGATTCTTGCTTTTTGCATAGTTATTACTGAGTGTGTACTTAGGAATTATGCCTTGACGTTGATCCTTTCAGTCCCCTCCGTCATCACCCCAATTTGTTTTGTAGCTTGTGTTTTTGTTCCTAGTGATTGTAGTCACAGCCCTAGCAGTCTCTTTTCTATGAAAAAATAGTTGGAATGGATTCAAACTTTTTTTAAAAAAAACAACTCTGAATTTGAATTCTTGATGCAATCACACTCTACAGACATTCCTTCTAGAACACCAGAACCTTATTAAACTCCTCCCAGAGCAAGTGATCCTCCTTGCTGTTTGGAAGGAGATAGATCCTGTAAGTAGAGCCATTTCTTCCTAATAAAGTTTCTTCCTTTTCAGTGTCTGTGCCACTTAATCAATAGTTTGTGGCCTAGTAGCATAAATATTTTTTATTGTTCCCTGAGGGTAATCCTCTTTTTTTTTTTTCCTCCTCTTTTAAACAGGAGCAACTTCATATATGGTTCGTACTTAAGTAAGGAAGAAATCGCTTTCTCTGACCCCACTCCTGATGGAAAACTCTTTGCAACACAGTACTGTGGCACCGGCCAGTTCCTGGTATACAACTTCCTCAATGGACAGCACCAGACTTAACTGCTCTGAAGGAATTCCATTTTTGTTGGGAGACTTCTGCCAAACCGCACTGAGTGGGTGCAGACTTTCAGCAGAAGCCAGGGCCATTTTTGTAACAGTGAACTCAGGACTGGTAACAACCGAAAGGTTGTACTATTTTATTAAAATTGTAAACAATGCAGTAATAGGCTAACTTTGTTTTTTTAAAAGAAAGATATTTTATTAACTTTTACAGAAGTTTGATTGTATTTTATCTAGTTAGTCATGTTTACATGCAGCAGAAAATTGTTCATAGTGGACTGTAAACTAATGCAAAGACTCTAGTCTCGCTGACGAGTACGTGCTGAAGTTCTCAATGAGGTGATATACCAGTGCTTCCCGGTACTGTAACTGGTCTCCTGCCCCAGCTCCTGCAGCCGGGGGAGCTGCTACTGGTTGCTTGTTTGACAGACCTCAAGGCTGTGCCCGGTTGCATTGAGGCAAGAAGCGCTACGGTACAGTCGTGTTGGGCATCAACCCTCACAGACTGCACAGTGGCTTCTGGGGTGCATCCTGTACCCCGCTAGATGCCAGGGCACCTGCTTGGTGTCAGCAGCATCAGAATCTTCTTGTGCCCCCTGTCCCCTTCTCCCCCAGACTAGTTGTGGAGTAAAAGGTGGAATGAAAACCCTGAGGACTGGTGTACTCATCATTCTTCAAGTACTGTACTGAGTATATACTTTTGTTAGCGAACTTCACTTTGATACTTGTCACTCCTTCATAAATCTCTCTTTTAAAGGGTTTGTATGTTGAAAAACTGCTGTGGCCTTTCTTGATCTGTACATAATGTAGATAGATTAAAAATAAAATACTTGATAGCTTTTCTAAAGTTACTCTGTATGATACTAAGTGTGAATGAATCTTTAGTGTATTTCATACTTTTTCTGGGGGAAATAAGTGGCTAAGGGCAGTGTGTGTTTTGATGCAGTCTTTGGAGAACACAGTTGTGATATTCAAACCTGCTCGGATAGGAATTCCCTTAGTGACAATGCGTTTGTATCAAACCCCAAGATCAGTGCCCCGGTAGCTCCAGATCAATACCATCCTTATAAAGGGTTTGTGGTGAGGGGGGATGCCTTCAGCCTTGAGTAATAGCTTAAAACTCTAATGTAAGATGGAAAATAATTAGGGTTAAACTTACACTTTGTTTCAATTTTGGAACCTCTGTCCAGTTAGGATACACCCGTTTATGTGGTACTGTCCTTAACCTTGGGCTAGAGCTAAAGTAAAGAACTCGCACCACCTCCGAAACAATACTCAAGAGCGCTTAAAGCTGGAGTAGCAGAATGGTGATGAATTCTGGTCTGTAGAGTCTGTTTTCAAGCTGCCAGGTGTAATTTTCAAGGGGATTGTGAGCGGTCTGTAAAAGGCTTTGTCAGAAAAGTGGTGCAGTGGGTTCACTGGAAATGTAAAGCTTGGAAAGCAAGAGCAGTACCTGTTAAGAGAGAGGCAGTCTGAAATGGTAACTTAATATAATCAAATTTAATGAAAGCACATTATAAACATACCATAGCCACAACTTCAGACAGTTTCAGTTCATAAACAATAACATGAGGTAGACTGACTAGTGAAGCTAAATTCACCAAGTTTTTGGTTAAGAAAACTTTACACTAGGAAAGCAACGTTTTTAACCCTCTTCCAAAAGTCACAAAAAGCAATTACATAAGTTAAGCAAAAAGCATCTGCATATGATTCTTTAAATCTTAGTTTACATTCAGTTTTAACCTGTGAATAGACAAGAACATCTACAGGTAAGATATAATGCTAGCCAATTTCATACATTCATAAGAATGGCCTTGGTGGCGAGGCTTAAAACCAAAATGGAATAGCAATCGTCTGGCTGTCAAACAAGGGTCTCCTTCCCGGGAATTCACAGGCAGCTGGTTAAAGTGTTCCATGGGACAGGCCTGCACTGTTTGGGCTGGTGTAGTGCGCTCTGGCCAGAGTGTTACCAAAACTCCTTGCTTCTGCAGGGAAGAGCGCTGAGGAAATGGGTTTACTATTAGTTGGTAAAGGCAGGCAAATATGCTGATTTTATAAATGCACTCTCAACCTTCAGGAAAATTTTGCACTGCTTCACCAGCAGGCTAATTCCTCCTAGTAGTCTCAGCACCTGGAATTTTAAGAACTTAGTGCAAACATCAAATACACAAACAAAAAGGAAACCATTTTTTAACATGTAATACCTGACACTTCTAAACCACACTAAGACTCGGGCGTGGCCTTAAGCCTTTCTGGCCAAACCAGAACTACTGGAATACATTCATGTGTGTATCACGTGCTTCAAGAAGCATCTTTTATATCCCTGCTTCTTCCCAGTGTTAAAATAGATAAGGCAGGTTGTGTCTGAAGGAAAATAAAAAATAAGTTTATGGAGATGTGTTGTTTATCTGAAATTTGTTAAATTTACAGCATCAGAGGTATGCTACATCAACACAGACATATGCAAACCATTTTCCTTTGGCCTCTGTCAAATATATTATGTTTTTTCATCTGTAAACATCTCTTTTCACAAGATAAAAAAAGTTGCTTAGTTAACACTATGCGTTAAAAAAAATGCAGCTTTGGCAGGTCCTTCTCCAATGAGTTGCAGGTCAGCTATAAAGATGTGGTAATTTCATTGCTTTTTGGGGAATAAATTCATATTCATGAATAGTATTTTAAAAACACCCTGCATTTTTCCTTTTAATAAAGGGGCCATGATGTGCAGAAAGATTATTTTAGTTGTGTGTGTATGGAAACCTCATCAAGGCAATGCCTGCCAACTGTGTGATGGGAACAGGGGACCGCTACGATTTAACCCTGACAGACAAATGCAACGGGGCCGAGTTCCTTCCAGAACACCTTAACAAGGACCAGTAAGTATTGCGCTTGTAAGTAGAATAATGTGCGGCTGCTGCATAACCAGTATTTACAGATTTACAGGGGCAACAGTGTTGGGTGATGGATTCACAACATCGTTGCTTCTGGAGAGTCTCTCGTGAGCAGTCCCAGCTCCCTCGGACTCCTCCCCTGCTCCCCCCTGGAGCTACTATAGAATACCTTCTATTTCTCTGGGATCCAGCTCAGGCATCGTTAGTGTCCTGCACACTTTTTGGTATGTTGCTTCATACATGGGTACAACGGACCTAAACCTCAGCTCTGCGGCCAACTGGAGGCGAGCGTAAAGGAAATGGTGAGTGAGTTGTGTACAGCCCACCGCAAAGGCACCAGACGGACGGGAGGACACGTTTCCATACGCAAAGGAGGATGGACCGCAAGTTTTCAAAGCTCTGAGGAGAGTGAGAAACTGAAGGTAATTAGCTGGGAAGTTACTCTGGCCTCTAAGTGAAGAGAGAGCAGCTATGAGAAGCCTTTGCTTCATCCCTGGAGTTGAGGAGGGGACGCCTACTGGGCAAAATACCATTGCTAGGAGAACTGAGGTGCACAGTGCCTGCCATGCCCATTTGTTCAGGTTTAAGTAGTAAACTTTGAACACCTGTGGAAATTTTGCCAAAGACAGTTTCAGTACATACACAATTACAAATTTTAAACTAACACTGCACAGAGAACAAGACTATTCCTTTTAATACAAATATCTACCTATATTGTAGTTTCAAACCCCTGAGTATTCCTGTACCACAGCACAGAGCTGAAGAGACACGGTGGGCTCTCCTCCACCTATCTTCAATAAATTCCATATGCTGGGGTGCATTTCATATAACACATTCAAGCTAGCAGCTGCAAGAGGAGAGCAGCTTCTTCCCCTAAATCAGCTGATTATTAAAAGGATTCTTCTTCAACCAAATAACATCCTCTTCCCAGATCCTACAGCTTGGTCAGCTGTGTGATTAGTGTCGCAAGTTGTGACTGATGTGAAAATAACTGGAATCCAAGATCCTTTAAGTCATAACTGATGTGGTAATTTATCCCAAGGAATAAAACCTACTTCAGAATTGTGGGGAATCCTTTAGAGCAGTCTAGATAAATATTGGTTGCACTTTGCTCCACAGTGATTGTACTTTTTTTAAAAAAAAAAAAAAATTCTTTTTTCTTTAGTGGTGTCTTAGCAAGGCTTATATATGGCGTCCAGTAAGAAAATAGAGTGGTTCATCATCACTACTGTTAGCAGTTTGAAACTCATCCCGAAGTCGGAACTGCCACTCATCCTCCAACTCCAACCGGACTATTGTCTGCCGTAATGAGCTTCTGTCTTGACATATGACACACAGGGTGGCACCTTCAATTGAAAAGCACATTAGGTTTTCAGGGTACAATGATAACTCATTTCCTTCATTCATTTTCCTAAGATATTTCAAAGAAATCTCTGCTGCTAGGTAGGAAAAAAGCAGTATTAGAAGGGTCTACCAACAACCGTCCAGTCGAGGCTCAGGTCAGTTGTGTAAGCCTCAGGACAACAGCAAATGGTGTCCATTTATGAATTCTGTGAATTTGCAGGAAGGCACAGAGAGGGAAAAGCAAGCATGGTGTTGGGTCTGCTCCATATCGCAGAATTTCACTGCCCGACAATCAGCCCGTGCTGCTATCATCAGCTGTTAACATCAGAGAGAACATTACCCAGAATCCAAGATCCTTACGTTACAACTGATAATTATGCCAAAAGAATAAAGCCTACTTTTTGTTTGTTTCATGGGACATACGGGTTTGTACAAGGTCAATAATGAAATTCTACTAAGCCAAACCAGTCCCACAACTGACTTAAGAAAATCTGTTATGACTTCCTTAAGTATGAGAGCTGCCCTTGGTAAGCCACTGTAAGAGCCCCTAATTTTCTGTGGCTTAACAAATGTGCAAACTTCCTGGTGTTACGCATAGACATTTAATAAGCAGGAGGGCTGGACACCTTCAGGGCTTGGCTCTGTTCTGTGCTCCAGCCCATGCACCTGACACACAGAAAGTTTTGGTTCAGATTCGCCCTCAGTTGAAGCAAGGGAAGGTCCTTCCTACTAGGCATCCATGGCCCATTCTTGAGAAGAAACCACCCCTTGCCCAAGAAACAACAGAGCAAGTGGCCTCTCTGGCTGCATTCAGCACAGATCAGCTCTGGGAAACTGGAAGTGGCCAGCACCAACCCCCGCCACATCCCTGTACTTTCCTCCTTTGCCCCTGCCCTGGAGGGCCAAAGAGGGTGCACGAGCAAACTTTAAAACCCAGTTCTCAGGACTGGCTGAGGGTCATCCCCACGGCACCCCTGCACATGCACCATGTCAGTCACCACAAGATGGGAAACAGCCGTGGCACCATACATGCACTGGAACTCTGCAACACGCTTCAGCATTACTGAATATCTATGGCAATTTGTGCTTCACTGGTATTAAGACAAGAAGATGAAGAAACATTTTTATGAGGTTTATTAAATTCTGGTGGGGGTAGACCCCATAATCCTCCAGTTAAAAGCTGTCCCATCTGCAGTACTGAAGATCTGTTGCCATTATAGACTGACTGCCAGAGCAGAATTTCTCGTCCTCATCAGTAACATCTATGTTCTAAACTCTCAGGTTGCTGACTGCACAACTCACTGCCTGATTTCCATGGATTCTGGTTTTTCTGCACCTATTTAATCTGATGTCACGTATAACTTAATGAATATAATTTGTCAAAGCTTACCTAAGGTTCAATTACTTGCACTTACTACCAACAGTTTGATACACTCCCAAAAAACCACTCCATCTATTTCTTTTGAAAACAATGGCAGCTCTAACTGTGAAAATAATGGAGCTGTTTAACAAAGCTGGTTATTCCTCTGCCTTTCCCTTTTCCTCCAGGCTATTATTACTTGGCAGGAAAACACCCAGGATGCCCAGCAGAGCAATGAGATTACCTTTCAGAAACCTGAACCGCTTGAGGAGGTCTGCACCAACGAAGGAGTCGCAGAGATAGAGCAGAAGTCCGCTGAAGAACACCCCTTCACAGTTGACATTGACTGAGTGCGGGCGAGAACTGATATAGCATATAGCCACCTGGAACAGAAAGGGGAAAGAAAGGAAGCACTTCTATGTTAGAAAGGTCTAAGGATGTCTTTAAGTGGAATGGAATGTAACTCAGTGACAACAGGCGAGTCAGGTGGTGCAGGTAAAACAGTATTGAGCAAATTCCCCGAGGAAATAACACGTGGGACAAACTTCTAAATTCTGATTTGGTCACCAAGTCTGCAACATGTTATTTCAGGGCACTCTGCAATTCAGTTTCATTTTCTGCTTCTCTGAAAATTACCTGCTTATAATGACTGTTAAGATTGCGTAGGTTGCTCCAATAAGGATACATTTGTCAAACACAGTAAGCAACTCCACGAGTGCTAAAACTGCTAAAAATTGTGGTTCGCAGCACTGCAGCTCTCCTGTGTCTCAGTGCTGGGATAGATGCTGTGTATCTTCTCTACGGTACCACTGACCTTCCTAAAATTTGTCAGAACAATACCCCTGTTAGATGTTCACCCTGTTTTGGACCCACTTCCAACTGACCATTGGGTTCAAAAATTCTAATCTCCCAACCTACAGACATCTAAGATGTGCTTGTAAAAACCTAGTTTCCCTAGAAACCCGGGTTCATAAAAAGAGAAGGAAAAAAGGATGAATACCAAGTTCTGTCAAGAATGGCATCGCTTTCAGGTTTTTGCTTTGTATGAAATAATATTTCAGACGGACACAATTCCTTTACAAATCGTACAATCATAGAATTGTTTAGGTTAGTGTCATTGAGATCCCACTGTTATCTTGGATCCATGAGATCCAAGATCATTGACTCCAACTGTTAATCCAGCGCTGCCAAGCCCACTGCTAAGGCACATCCCTAAGGCCCACATCTACACATCTTTTAAATACCTGCAGGGATGGTGAGTGAACCACTTCCCTGAGCAGCCTGTTCCAATGCTTGACAACCCTTTCCACTGAGAAATTTTTCCCAATATCCAGTCTAAACCTTCCTTGGCACAACTTGAGACCATTTCCTTTTGTCATATGACTTGCCACCTGGCAAAAGAGACAAAAGACCGACACCCACCTGGCTACAGCCTCCTTTCAGGCAGTTGTAGAGAGCAATAAGGTCTCCCCTGAGCCTCCTTTTCTCCAGGCTAAACAACCCCAGCTCCCTCAGCTGCTTCTCATAAGACTTTTGCTTCAGACCCTTCACCCTTGTCTGGACACACTCCAGCACCTCAATGTCTTTCTTGTAGTAAGAGGCCCAAAACTGAACACAGGATTCAAGGTTTGGCCTCACCAACGCCAAGTACAAAGGACAATTTCCTCCCTGGTCCTGCTGGCTACACTATTCCTGATGCAGGCCAGGATGCCACTGGCCTTCTTGGCTACCTGGGCACACTGCTGGCTCATGTTCAGCTGCAGTTGACCAGCACGCCCAGGTCCTTTTCCATTGGTCAGCTTTCCAGATGCTCTTCCCCAGGCCTGTAGCAATGTTGCATGGGGTTGTTGTGACCCAAGGGAAGGACCTGGCACAATCCAGCAGTCACATAAGTTCATCACAGACCTCTGGTCTCTACCCGCAGCAGACAGCTGGAGGCTTCATCACCAGCTCCTCCAGTAGATTGGTTCTCTACCTCCAACAACAGAATCTGTTTGAGACCAAAGTTTTCAAACACTACCCTTGATGCTGAAGGTTCCTAATAGAAGGGGTTTTCAACACAAGAAAGATACTGAAGTAAAGGTTTGCATTTACTCATCCCCATTATCGCTGTAAATATTTTGTACCTCAAGCCCAATGTTCAGGTAGCAGTCGATGGCCAATACCGGGTTCTTGAAGTTATGAATGGCCTTTGGGAAGAGTTTGTACGTCGCGTGTTGAAGGAATTTCTCCAGGAGGAACTGAGACGGGGCAGCCAGCAATGTATGCTCACTGTCAGGGGCACAGACGTACTGAAGAGGCATTATTGGTGCCACGCTGTCCGAAACCTGCAGTGAAACCAGGGGGAACCCCTTTTAACCCACTGTATTTGCTCTTCAGGAGTTCCCCTACCCAGGGAAGGGGTCGCCATGACAGAGCAGGTAGAGAGAGAAAGTTGGGGGAAAGGATCAAAAATCATCACTCAATTTTGACAACACTACAGCGTACAAATAAATTAATTACTTGTTCTGTGCTTGCTAAGTACTTCTGTGGATATCTGCTTGCCTAAAAAAGGGATAGAAAACAGGGAGTTCAAATTGCCTTCATCCTGTCTTACTCCTGGGCATTACAGGAAATGACAGACTCCTAGTGTGGAGTCATCCATAAAAAATGTTTTCTATGGAATTTTCTCATAGGCCTCTCCATCACTACAGATTCCACTGCAACCACAAGAAAAAGGAAAATCAGAAAATTACTTTCAAAAATACTCAAACCCGGGGTTTAGTCAGTTAAATCTTGAAGTATGGAGGTGATTTTTTACAAGAAGGATGGCATGGGATGTGTTTAAAACTACCAGGAACACAAACTACAAGATTCCTAGATAAAAAACAATCCTTTGAAATACATCTCCATTTAAAGCTGGTATCAGTGCAACATATTCTGTATAAAATATATGGTATATTTTTATAAATACTTGGATTTCTTGGGTAGATTTCAAAAGGTTCCAGTTTTCAGAGCCTTTCCTCAGGCCTCTTCTTGTCAGGAAGTGCAATGACTGAAGGTCATCACAAACTAGCAAACTCCAGAAAGTAGTGGCTGTGCTAACATTTTTTAAACTGAGTCCTGAGTGCAATTTGCCTGCTTTCGATCAGAATGTATGTCTGCAAATTCTTCCTCCATCAGAGATACCATTGAATAGCTAGACCAAACCCTTTCCAATTCCAGTCCATCTTCTAACTGGATTTTTGTTAGTAATTTAGAATCGGCAAAATATTTATAATTTTCTATTTGATGTGGTAGCCCTACCACAGAGTAAGCCATGAATGTCAGATATCAAATAAGGACCAAATAAATCTAAAAGACTAGAGAATTCATTATTTTGAGGGGAAACAGTTTCGGATTTTACCCCTTATGTATTCCGGAGCATACTTCCACACTCACCATGATTTTTGGCTTAACGACAAAGTCCTTTTGCCCTCCCACCTGAATATGTTTCTTCATGACACTGAAGTTGTTGAAGCGGCAGATGAGGAGGCCACTGCTGTTCGTCCGCAGATTAAAATCTACATCTTCACAGAAATACCTGGGCATTAAAACACAAGATCACTAAGCCAGCTGTGTGGCTGCTGTGCAAGAGCAAGCATTCACACACCCACTGCTGGAATGCACCGGTATGGGCTCAGCAGGGATTTCTGGAGACCATCTGATGTGGTGCCAGTACAAATTCTCTACGGGCCTCTGAAGACTCATACCTTCAATGTGCTCATGGTGTAGGAAAGCAAATGCTGGTCTTCTTAAAAATCAAACTAGTCTTCACTTTGCAGTGTGCCTGTATAGTTCCTCCCCATACCAAATCTGGTTCATCCTTTCATCCTCGTCATGTACTGACATCAACCATTTCCTGCCCACCCTTTCCTTTTTTTATTTCTTTTTAGTTGTTGGATTTTTTTAACATGTATTTTGGAACTGAGAGAAACTCTGCAATGACCAACCTCCATTTCTGAACAATCCAGTTCTATCTGATGTATTTCCTCATAAACTGGAAACAGGGGATAAATGTGGCTTTGAAAAATATTTGGCTATGGGAGGCAAAGCAGCTGAGAAGTAACATTTGTCCTGTGTTATTTACAATGTAATTGCTCACTTCTGTGGGCTGATTCTCATCTCATGATTCAACCTGACAAAGAATGTGAAATTAAGAGCTCTGGAAGCCACACCAGCTTGCATGGACAGGCTACAGTTCCTTGCTCAAATATACAGGATCCCTGAAAACAGCAGCAGGAGCCCAGGGTGAGAAGCCCCAGGGTCATCTGTGGCCAGCACAGACAGAGTTTATTTTGAACTCAGTAGTCTGAGGAGTGGGAGAATTGGGTATTGCTTCAGTCTGTGATGAGAACTAGCAGTAAAGGCACATTATGTCAGTGCTTTATTGCAAATGCTGTAGGATGAAGTTAGGTGAGAATTGGGAAGAAGCAGGAAGGAAATAGTCGAAAATTATTTTTGAATCTGCTTTTCTTGCAAACCCAAGTGGCAACAGGGAGGATAGCTGACTCTGCAGGAAACACAAGGAATCCCTCCTCACAGCCTTTGACATAGGAATGGCTCAAATATTTCCTATGCTCTTGTTCTTAGTGACACAATAGGCTCTTCCCTGGTAGAGAAGCACTCTGGAAGCTCCACACTCTTTCTGTAACTGGTGTAATTTTGGCTTTTTTTTTTTTGGTCTCCCAGTTACTTTTCTCTTCTGAAGTTTGTTCTTTCCCCCATCTTTTCAGTTCCCTGCCCTTTCCTCATGGTCTGTCTCTCCCAGGGGTTTTTTTTGGCTTATGATAAGTTTATTTTGATGCCTTATTCATTCAGATACAATGTATATCACTCCGCTTTATTATTGTGATTGTGCACTTGTTACCTAAACAGGATCTTTCTGTTTATCTCAACAGCATTCAGAAATATTGTGACAAGACCCTTATCATGTCGACATACTACTGTCCCAAGATATAGATGTATTACCTACCTGTTTAGATCATATTGCACATTCTGGGTCAGGTCTATGTTGAGCAGTATAAAATCACGCACGTGGCACCTAGAGAATGGAGCCTTTGCTTTCCTGGTATTCAGCTTGCTGTTCCATTTCTGAACGCCCAGTATTGCATAATGAACAATTTTGGGGGTGGCTTCAATGTGTTGGAGGACGCTTTTCAGAGACACATTCTTGCTGAAACTCCCAGGCTCCAGGGACTGGCTGCAAAAAATGATCATACACAACATACAAAGATATATAACATATACTGCATATATATACATATATGTGTATTAAAAGGAGCAGGAAATGCCAATAACAGCTGAGAATGTTTACTTTAAATGCTGTAAAAATGTATACATAAATGCAGACTTTTTAAACAACAGACAACTAATCTTATCCCATCAATGTAGCCATTAAGAAAATCAGGCTTTCAGCAGAATAAGGTCTTACACAGCAGTTTAGGAAGGGAAAAGGAATCACCTTACACATCATTTCTGGAAGGCTATTTTCTCTGTAATAGACAGTATAAGTGCTGAGAAGGGCAAGAGCTTAATGCATTCTAAAAATCTGAAGTTCCAAAAATAACTGTTTTCACTGTGAACCATAAATTGAATCAAAACAAATCAGGGATGTAACATATTGAGAAATCACTCAAATAGTCACTAAAAGCAAGAGTGGTTTTAGGCAAAGAATAAACACAAGCAGAGGTTTGTTGATGGTACTGACAGAGATGCCAGGGTACAATCAGGTGGGAAGCGTTCAACAGCAGGAGGCTGAATGTTGGTGGTCAGCAAGACAAAGTTACAGCCTTCCTACTGCTCTGACTGAAAGAGCTGAACTTTTACATTTTAGAAAATACATCTGAAGTCTAAGTGTACATTTCCTGTGCTACTTGAGTAATAATGATTGAGTGAATAACGACCTTTGTGAGGCCCTTTCGACAGGCAGCTTGGTGTTACTACAACAAAGCCACTCCCAAAAACTGCTTTTGCTTGCCAAAATCTCGAGTACATTACCAGCAGCTCCAGCTCCCCAGCTCTTCCAGTTGTCTGGTCTCTCACAGCCTGTCAGATGCTGGAGAATGAGCCTAAGTCACAGATGTGCTGCTGTCTGTGCTGAATCAGTACAAGGACCCCAGCGTGGTGGTTACTTACCTGGACTGCTCGTGGACACTGTGCATGTTCCACAGGACACAGGAGTCATCCATGACCACAATGAATGGCCACACACACTGGCGCTTGACTCCCAGTTCCTCCAAGCGGTTTCGTTCCAGTTCTAGATTGTGGTAGGAAAGTTCCTTAATAAGAAACCTGGCAGCACCTGACAAAATACCATAAAGAAAACGTCTTTATTAGACTTTATCACTCTTCCCAGAGAAAGGTTACATGAACATCTGCAATCATCACCCTTTGTGAACTTAGTGCTCTTAACATCTTAGTTTATTAAGAAATCAGTATGTCCCTTTTTCAGTGTAAGTAAATCTAAAAGGCAGATGCCAAGAGGACTGGATGCTTTAAGACACTCTGCAGAACACAATTTTGTGGGCGTTAATAAAGTAGCTTGAACCAAGAAGGGCCTGCGATTCTAAAACTGAAGCTACTTAAAAAAAGTAGGAAAATCTCAGCATCTATGAAAACAAATTCCCAGTGTTCAGTTGCAGTTAATATTTACCTTCAGCTAACTAAAAAGTTGCAATTTGAAAAATCATACGTAAAACATATAGAATGAACATTGACACAGCAGGGCTGAGTAAAATGAGTGAATATGGTCCATAAAACATCAGATTTTAAACTGAGAAAGCAGTGATCAATACAAACATATATTGCATGTCCCTGACAGCAGCTCTTCCCTGTCACTGCATTTTTCCACACATATTCCTGCTATTATTACAGCATGAATGTGAAGAGCCGCTGCAATGTTTCCTTCAAGAACACCATCCGCATTGTCCAACGTGGATTTTGATACCTTCACAGCAATGCACGGATAGTGTTTCTTACCAACTCCAGCGTTGTTGAACATGCCTGGCAGGACAAGCATGATGTGGTTGGGCCAGTATTTACGGTAGAGAGGCATTTCATACTCCTTGACTACAAGGAGGTGCAGGTGGCTGATGCCTTCCATGGCATGGTAGAGGTTCAAGAGGCCATGTTCATGACGTCCACTCGACGGAGTGAAGATAGGACTCTTGACTGCATTCATATTCTGCTGGAACAAGACATATTTTAGCACCATTAGGTAAAAGGCAGATTATTCCTGATAGAGATTTTTATTTGCTTATTGTTTATACCAGTTTTTAAGATTACTGATCATTGCAATACATATGAACTGGACACTAGGAATGAGAAAAGGGATGACTGTCCCCAAAAACTCCAGTTCTAAGGACAATCAGGCAAGAAGTACACAAAGAACTTCAAAACAAAAAGAAAACGGAAAAAATCATCCCCCCACTGATTTGCAAATGTATCTCAAGTTGACTGCATTCAGCAGATGGATAAGAGCAGCACACACACCTTGTCAGAAACGAGTGGGAGCCGCATGCTTTCTAGATGTTTTCCCTGCTTGCTGAAGACAAAGTGGTTCTCTTTGGACTTTGGGATTATAAAATGCAGTTGAACCTCTTCTCCTAGCATCGAGGATGAAAACGTGAATGCATGCAGGGTGGAATCAGATACCTGTATACAAACAAACAAAAAAGATTTGCAAGCAGGTGTAAGGAGTATGTGGCAACCCGTTCTTACAGCCATGGTGCTGAAAGCCATCAGAGAACTTCAAAAACGTTCTCTTTCAGTAACTGAAGTTAACTCTACAATTTTCTTATTTTCCTCACCATAAGGCACATTATTAAAGCATGTAACCATCCTTGCTATTAAAAGAATCAGCTTTCTGTACTAGTAATGATCTTCAGCAAACGGGACTCCTCTGAAGTCCATTTCAGCTAGGAATTATTTATCAATATTTACAAGGAGAAGTCAAATATACATACATACATACATACATACATACATACATATATATATACACACATACATACTAGGAAACAAACTGTCCAAATAGATTTCCCCCAAAGATCCAAAGAGCACTGCAGCATGGGGGTGTGCCTCCACAGCAGCATGCACTGCCATACAGACAGATCAGCAGCAGCACAGCTGCATTAGTATGGTATTTTTCCTGTGGCAATACTCTCCTTTGAGTGACCAAAGCAGACCACACCATTAACAAACAAGGCTATGAAGAATTTGGGTGAGCTTAAGTTTACACAGCACTTCACTGAACCGTAAATGTATACAAAGTGCCTAAATATCTGATAAGACTTCATCCCTCAGAAATATCTGTCTTACTACAAAATTGAATCATTTACTCTTACCAATGAGTTTTCTATAATCTTTACTAAAAAACTGAAATTAGACTAAATAAAAGTGGGAAAAGCAAGGGACTTTATTTAGGTGCTGTTAAAGCATTTAAGAATCTCTCTCCATAATGCTTGCTATCCAACATCTCCCCTTTGAACGTGTAATTTCTCTGAGCTCAGTTATCATAATCCTATATACACAGCTCACACTTGCACATGAAGCAGATGTTTATATTTATTGCTACTAGTTATGTTTGACCACGTGCACAAAGGTGAGTGGAGGGAACAACAGATGTCCTTGGGGAGGATTTGCTTCTGTCAACACACTTAATGAAGCATGAGGTTTAAGCCAGACCTGCTGGTGTTGCTCGGAGGTAACTGACACTGTACACTGCCATGTCGGTGTGTCCACACTGTGATAGCTTAATAGCAAGCTGTCGGAAAAGATTAGCAAGCAAGGAAAGAATGATTTGAGATAAGAAACTTCCAAGTAAACTGTTGTTGGTAGTGAAGGAATAATGTGTGAGCTATTAACCAGGAATAATCTTACTTGCCAGTCTCCTGCGAGTGTAACTGTTTCAGAAACCGGAAGGTTTTTAACTAAACAGTTAAAAATGTTCATTTACGTGTAGTGACTCATAAGCTACTGCTGAGAAGCTTGCACAGTTAATTACAAAAGGATTAATGGGAGATGGGCCTTCCCATCTCCCATGTGGATGGCTGGCTTTTAGGTAAGACAAGCATCTCTCTTAATTTTACAGTCTTCTCCCCTGAGATACTGCAAACTCTCTGGGCAGGCTGAATAATGCTTTGGCTTGAGACTACTAGTCACAACATTCACCCTTTGCCAGAGGCAGCTGGAGAAAACTGCTCATTCAGAACATAGCAGACTTAGTTATTGCTCCTGGGTCTGTAGCTCAATATCTCCCCCGAGAATGGAAGAATTAAACAATTCGATCTCAGGAAAGGTAGAAGCACAAATCCTGAGACAAGAGCACTGTGCCTGGAAAGACCAGAAGAAAAATGAGGATGCAGTTTACCTTTAGGCCTTGACACCAACCTGTGCAGTAGGATTAATGTCCATATACTGATGGCACTGCTCACAGTGATGGAACGTATTGTAAGCTGCATATTTAGTCAGCATCATGGACACAGTCTCCCTTTTCTTAGGTTCCTCTGATTTTGCTTCTTTGCTTGTTTCTGTGCACAAAGAAAAGAAACAGAAATTTTGGAGTGGTAAAAAAAACAGAGACTGTGATCCCAGGAGTAACTGTAAAGAACACACAAATTGTTTTGTCCCATATAATTTTGGAGATTAAAGGTTCCTGTGAACTCATGCGTTCAACTGAACCAATAAAAACTGGTTCTTTGTAGGAAAGTATTCCTCAAAAATTTGCATTTACTTACCTTGTTTCACTCTTGAGAGTTGTTCTGTGTATACAGGACTTATATTTCTGTACTTGGGGTCATGTACACTCAGGTCAAAAGATATTTTGCTGAAGATCTCTATGTCTGGCCAGTGGTCGTTGCTAGACTGAGTAATTTCACTGTTTTCTGTATGATCTGCAACAACACACTTCAGGTAAGCAGTATCAGATACCCACCAAATTATATTTATGTGATGTTTGCTGCTTTTCAGTTGCACAGGAACTTACCACACACACACACATACACGCAGCAACATCTTTGAACATCTTAAATGTTACCATTGAAATTACAATCCATACAAAGCCATTTCAAAGAATGCACACTCTGTGTGCAAGTGAATGAATCTGAAGGTATCTTTCTGATCTGTTCCTCATCAAGCTGCTGAGGTATTATTCATTCTGGTTTAAGCATAACATGCTCAAATGAATGGTCCTATTTGTGCAGAAGGTATAGGTGTAGTTTTGAGCCTCTTTGTGATGGAATGAAGAGCACTGGGTAAATGAGAAGCAAAATATCCAAAGGCAGAAGGATGAAAGCAAGGCAGAGGGATAAAAGCAAGAAAAGAGGCTGCATAAATGTATGAACTAGTAGCTGGTGGTACATTATAAAGGCAGTAAAAGACATGTTCCTATTACAGAATAGAGTGTGGCCACCAAGGATCAGCTGAAACTTTTTTACTTTGATCCAACAGAGATAAACCCAAAGTAGAAAACCGAGTTTAAGCAATGGGAACAGTAGAAAGCAGTGGTCAAAGAAAAACAAGTTCAGAATTCAGCCTGAACATCAGCCAATTCAGTTTAAAATGAGAAGGAAGAACACACAAAAGTAGGCGTGTAACTGAAGTTAGTGATTTTAGAAAAGTGAATTCAGGTGAAATGAAGGTTGGGTCCACAGATGAGCACATGCTCACATTACCCTGTCTGATGCAAGAGAAGTGATAGTGATCTACAGAGTCCATTACTTTGACCTTGATAATGTTCAAAACTAGGGAGGGTGAAGGAAATAATTAAAGATGTTGAAGTAAATGATAAATGTGATAAAATGCAACACAGGTTGACTAAGGAAGTCCTTTGTTACTTTCATTATATGGCTATGAGATACCTATTTCTCTGAACAAAGGAAATGCAATGCATCTTCTCCTTCTGACTTTTGGTATGATACTACAAGGCAAATTATTAATACAACTGAAGAAAATGAAAACAGTGAATTGAAAAAGTTGACTAAACAGAAGATGGCAGCATGTAACATTGTAAACATTAAGGCAGATGGAGACTACCAAAGAAGTTAAAAGATCGGCAGAGGGGCACACTGTTTAATATTGTCACTAATGTCCCCAGCTTAAACAAGAAATTTGCTTAAGTTTGCTGGTGGCACACTCTTAATGGTTATCATCAACATGGAGAAGGAATCAAAGATCAGCCGGAAAGAATTCAATGCCCTCAAAAACTGTAACAAAAACTTGGTGATATTTAGCAGAAAAAAATGTGAGTCCTGTGTACAATCAAGGACTAATAGCAAGCACTTCTGCAGCAGGTTGGGAGCACCTCAGTTGGAAATGACTGAGTTGCTGGGGAACCCAGTAGTACAAGCTATGTATCAATGCCAGTGAAATGGGAGAATGGAAAAGATCAATGCAATCATAGGTTTCATCAATCAGGGGGCTTTCAGTGGGGACAGGGGAATAAATGAGCTGTTTGTAGGCTGGGTTGGTTAAATATCCCTCAAAATACTCCATTCGGTTCTGCTCACCCATGCACCAGAAGGATAAACTGAAAACAGATATGCAGGCAAGAATACCAAACTGATAAAGAGAATAAAGGGCCTGTCACTTGTGAGGATCCTGGAAGAAGATCCAGGCTACCTAGATGAATGCTGAGAGAGGGTAAGATAGCTGCCTGACTACACCAAAGAAGCAAGCCTCAAAGAAGAGAAGAAGTACTTTAATTTAAATTAGTATTTTGTTTGGTCCCAAGGAGAATGTTTATAACTGGGAGAGAAACGTCTTTGTGTTGGAGAATAATATTTTCAGTAATGAGAACACTAGCGCTCTGGAGAAGCATACCAACAGAAGCAATGGGAGCAAAAAAGCCACAACCAAAAACCCCAACCAAACCCAAATTGCTCTCATGATGGAGTTCCTTGCATTCCTGGCAGGGGCGTGACATATTGCTCTGATCACAACAGGCCAGATGGCATGATGCAGATGTCTCTTAAATTTTGCTATTTCATCCTAAGTTTCGGGAGTATTTTAGTTCAATAATGAGAGAATAACCACTCCCAAAGCTCCAAACCAAAGGAAAATACTTTTTTACTCCCCTCCTCCCCCCATTTAATAGCATTATATGAACAGAAATACAAATTAGCCTTTTCAAGGATTTGACAACAATGACATTTTCAGGATGCCAGTCAACAACAATACATTTTCAGGATGCCAGTCTAATGGTCATGAGAGTTATGCATCACAGAGACTTCACTACAAAACCACAGAGTTCTGTAAAGAACACCATGAAGAGGAATAATTTTCTTGAGAAGAACTAAACCTTTTAAAAAGTCCTGCCACAGCAGTTAGTTGATCTGTGAGATCTGTTGAATGAGCACAAATCCAGAGAGATTCCCCCTCCCTTTTATCCTCAGCATAAGATCTGCAAATCACAGACAGGAGACAGTCTACCTGAAAATTGGTATATAACTTATCAAAATGTCCTATATAGTTAAAAGCAGTTAATGCTTAAAAACTTTCAAGGAGAGATATCATGGACATTTACGTTGACAGTTTTGTGCTCACTTTCATTTTAGTGCTGTACAAATATATCAATCCAAATCACATTTAAAAGTTCTCAGCTAAGCCAAATATAAAATGTACTTTTTTATTAACCTATATTGAAATATATGTAGATGCCTAGAGCAAGTCTAGCTACCCACCAATGGACAAGACACATAGTAGATGTAATTTATAGTCTTTCAGTAAGCTTAAAAATTTCACTGCGAAATAATGCATAACATGGGCTCTTTGTGATGCATATTAAGAATGCCTGCTAAATACTTACTGGCATTAATCTCTTCTTCATCATACACATCCACTTCCAGCAACCGGATCAGCATGCGGAAGAGAATCCTTAGGAACTGCAAGTATGAACCAGTCTTTCCAACCTGAGCCAGAGACGGAAAAAAGACAACTCAAACTACTATGATGGAAGGGTATATTTCAGCATAAATGCCTTTGGGCTTACCCCAAAGCTCTGATTTCAGCTCTGCAAGACATAATATTCCCCATTATGCTGAAGAGTTTTACTAAATTGCTCTCTGAGCACAAACAGACCCACGGTCTGTGTCACTTCTGTACGCAGGGAAATTGGCGGTGATAACTGCTTCTCTCCTGACATGCTCATGGCAATGTTACACCAGGTGCCATCCACGTGTATTTCATTTAGGCTAAAACATGACATCCAGCATCACCCTTCCTCTCCTTTACCACTTCCAGCACGGACTTAGCCTTAACATTTGACTTTGATTTTTGACCTTGAAACACATTACTGCGGGCAAGTTTACAGTACGACATACAGTCCTCATCACTGGCCCTCTCAGACTGCTAAAAAGGCAAGAGGAAGGAAATGTGCTCTTACTTGTGGTGGTCCTGTCAAAAGCAGTCGCCTGGGGTGAAAGCTCCTGGTGCCAGACGCCTCACCCTGATTGCTGAAGTCCGCGTGGTGCTGCCGGGCTGTCGTCCACTGCCTGTAGTACAGAGACTGCTCCTCACTGTTCATGTCCTTGTGAAGCAGAGGCCTTAGAGAGCTCAGCCAAGACACATCAGCATGAGGCAGGAGGGAAGAGGAGGAAGGCAAACTCCCGCTTTTCTGCGAGCTCAGGAGACAGTAGGCAGCTTTGGACAGGATGACGATGCGTGGCAGGGCGACACGGAGGGCCTTGCTCTCTTTGGCAGAATGGGAAGGCCACTGAAACGTTTGGGAGACTGAAGACAGTGATGACAGTTTCGAAGTGGTGCTGCTCGCCATCTGGTTACCCAGGGAGTCGCACTCTTGTTTCAGGGTCTCTCCAGCTGTAAAACTGGAGTAAGTTCCCTCATCTACTGAGCTGTGTGCCACAGCCTGAAAGTTAAGCGATGGCGCCTGCTTCTGAGACTTGTCTGCCGCACTCGAGGAGCTCACGCCATTGTCAGCCAGGGAACCTGGGAAACAAAGAGCACACAACGAACAGATACTGACTGACATAAGAAAACCACAAATTCATTTGATCTACGAGACAATGCTAACCCACAAGTACTTCTGTTCAATGAGTGTTGCTGGGGCTTAGGTAAAAGAAATCATCCACATCTGGGGTTCAGAGTCCAAGGCTTCAATCCTAAACTCTGTGTGCTAGCTATCATTTCCCATCTACGATTTGGAATTTCATGGCACACACTTCTGAAAGTCAAGTTTAACAAACCACTGTATACACAGATCCATTTCACCTTTCTTTCTATGAAGAACAGAACATTTATTTCACGTGAACTGAGCTCTGCTCCCTCCTCCATACCAATCAGGTTTAGCAAGTGTATGGGAAGATCTGGTGCCTGGCAAAGATCCAGTTCAAACAGATCCTGTCTTAATACCTCAAACTCACAGGGAAACAAAGGGAAGGACCTGGAAGTGTTTGTGGAATGCAAAGAAGAGAAGGTTTGATGGGAGGTGAGGCTTCACTGATGCCTGAAGAGGCAGGGCAAGACCCAACCATTCTGTTGGTCTTGGCAAGGAAGCAAATATCCATCCTCTCCCATAGCTACAGTTACAGACCATTTTTCAATTGCTAAAATTTTGTACTAGCCTTTTTTACTGTGATTTTTAAGATCTTTTCAGGATCCACTGGACAAAGCTAGCAACAAATGTGAAATGTAAATTTAAAAATAAAAATCACAAGGCACCCTTAGTTATGGCATACCATCCCTCCCACTGAAACACCATTCATCTCCTTTTAGCAGTAGACGGGAAAATTGCTCACCGAAAGCCTGCAACTAACATTTCATTGTCTAGCCTGCAGTAGGATACAGCTAAGCAATCCACATTTGAGTAAACATTTTAAAGTTTGCATTCAGCTTCCAATGATGTAGGAATAAAAATATGTTTTTCAGACCAACAGCAGAATAACTGACCTGAGGTTCCAGTGACAGCACTGCTATTACTCTGGGGTCGGTCTAAGTCTATCAGCAGCTCATCAGAGTCATTCTCGCTACCATTAGCCTTCTCCTGCTCCTTCTCACTGAGGTCAAGAGCAACAATAGGCCCTCGAATTGCCTCCTTTGAGACGTAGCAGCATGCCAAGCCTACTTCCTGCTCTAAGGCAGTACGAGTTAAGTAGCTTGAGTCAATTAGCCGAAGGTCACAGTACTTCAACGACCTAAAAAACCCGACACAAGAAAAAATGAAGTTTTGTTTTCTCTGACTTTGAAGAATCCTCCCTATCTGTAGTTGCTTACTAAATATTCATGAACTATTTTATTAGGCCATAAATATAAAAATATTTTAAAATATTCATCACAGAAGTTATGCTCCTTGGTACTTTGCAGAGACACTTACTGACCTTTACAGTATAGTAGCATTGGTTTTCACAAAATACACTTTCCAAAACTTTAAACAGTCACCAAAAAAAGTATTCAAAAATACACTTCTTTTGTGGAAAAAGTAGCCAGACGGTATCGAACCACTTATCCACCCCCAACTCATCTAAACATGCTAGAAAACAATCATATTGAAAGAGTAATAACATCACCTGGGGAAAGTTTCTCCCAGCGGGTCTTTGCCAGTTAGAATAACAATGCAAGGTAGACCTTCCAGATCCTGATAGGTGCGAGGAATCCAGTCATCCTGCTCATTGCCCCTCCAAGCCTGTGAACAGAGAAAAATTCCAGTCACAGCTAAATGACTTCTTCTTAATATTCACCTGGGTTTTTTTCTTCATCAGTTCCAGCTTTTTCTTTGTATACAATGTTTGCTTACTCAACAGCCAGTTGGAAGGAGACCTTGGGTACAGGCATGCATTTGTTTTATGGTAGCCAACTGTTAGCCAGGCATTAGATACAAAGAAAAAGGATGTATAGCATTTGTTATTCAGTGCCGGAAACATACATCTGATGTATTAGTGTGATCTGTCAGAGAAAAATGCCGTTGATGCCCTCAGTTTCAAGCTGGCACAGGTAAAAGGTCTGTGAATTGATGTAAAGCTAAAGCAAGACTTTCAAGTGGAGCATGAAAATGGTTCAATGAACCTTGCCCAATTATTCTATATAATGAAAGATTACATTAAAGGAAAACATTTTACCTTTCACTGGGGTTAATCCCACCAGAAAGGACTCTTGACCTACAGTCTTACCAAGACCCAAGACCACAAAACAGCAGCATTTTCCCTTAGCACTGGAAAGGTTGGCAGCATTGGTCCCATGTCATTATACCCTTCGGTCCCCTTGGTTCAGCAGAGATTACTGAAAAAATTTATTTCTCCAGTGACTCCTGACTCAGTAGAGCAGCCTTGGCAGCAGAGAGATAATGTCTAGCTCAATGAGGT
This sequence comes from Pseudotriccus pelzelni, assembly GCA_035584735.1. Lineage (NCBI taxonomy): Eukaryota > Metazoa > Chordata > Aves > Passeriformes > Tyrannidae > Pseudotriccus > Pseudotriccus pelzelni. The sequence goes on along the minus strand of JAWMRA010000078.1, from coordinate 103,238,947 downwards.
TAGTCTGGCTGTGTGTCACCCTGCCTCTCCAGTGATGAAAATTTCTGTGAAAGTGCATGATTAGAAATTGAAATACCAGAAGATACAAAATTGATTTTCTTTTTGCTGGCATAAGGACTTAAAAAGAAGCCTGAGTGCCTGGAGCTTTCAGCTGTAAATTTGCATCCAGAGGATATATTTCTTGACCATTTTACTCAAGAAGGGCAAAGAGGTGCACTCCTCAGGGCTCCTCACTTCTGAATGCCTCCCAAACAGTTTGATTCTTCTTAAACTTAAAGAGTATGCCATGACAGCATCCCTAGTCAGCAAAATAGTTATTTAAATTGTTTTCCATCTCTTCGTTCATTCTTTACCTCTGGCTTCCTGATGGAGAGGAATGACCTGTCTGGCTGGCCAGCAGGCTCATCTATCTGACTGAGAGGGGAACAGTCCAACCACCAGCACTGCAGAGACAGCTGCCCACCCTTCCTGCCCTGTTGTGTTACCACACGCCCTGCTAATGCCCGCTTAGAAAGAGGCTAAGTCAAGTCAAACTTTTCAACTGGGGTCACTAAGAGCTATGAAGTTTCCCTCCCCGCCCCTGAAAAAGGTTATGATGAAGTCTCATCTTCCCTGAAGTCAAAAGCATTTATTGGTGGGACCAGCATTTTGAGCTTCACCTCACCAGAAAGTACTCAGTAGCCTCATACAAAAAAAGGGCATGGGTGCTTGTAGTGAGAGCAGGCAGCAATCAGCTCCCCACCTGCTCTAGTCCTCCAGCTTCACTACTCCACCTAACATCAGAACAAATGCCAAGCAGCACGGAGACTAAACCAAAACTGTCTGCAATAAACTAGACTCAATAGTGGCATGGCTGATGAATTTTATAGTGGGAATCAGTTTCCCAAACATATGCTCACACCATTTCAGATATCCTGTGTTATCCCAGGAACCTGACTGGCAGGTATGGTAGCACAGCACAAGACTCACAGGCAACCTTTATTATTTTGAAGTGCTACTGGGACACCCCACCTACAAAGACACTACAGGCTTATATTTGGGCAACCAAAGTCCTCTCCTCACTCCCTTCATATGTATGGGTCAGATCTGAGGGCTGTTTTTCTAGAAACCTGCAAAGAAAGAAACAAGTCCAGAATCCTACAGCTTTGTTTAGTCCAAACATTCATCTTATGTTTTGGAGAGAGGAATAAGAACTATTTAGAAGGTTTTTCATTTTCTTCCTGATAAAATTCCTCTATTCCAGACCAATATATACATGAATATTTACCTGCAACAGCTCCACAGTCAACCCTGATCTGCTCTAAAGGCCTCACAGGCTGTTCCAGCATTGTGTAAGGGCTGCAACCCATTACAGCAAAGGATTTTAAAGAAGTGCTCACAGAACTCAACCCAGAATGATTTAAGCCTGGAATTAATGCCTGTCCAAAAAAATCCATCAGCACAGAGCTGCTATCTCACATGTCATTTTCTCATTTATGACTACTTTCCTCTTTTCCTTCTCCCAGTGCAGATAAGGTTTGATAAGCAGTATTTGTAACTTCTTTAAAGGACATTTTTTATCTGTCTTTGGCTGTAGGCAAGCTCTTTAAGAAAGGCTCACAAAATTCATTCCTCTTCTGTGTGATTTTGAATATACTCTATAACTTAAAGTAAAAACAGAATCTTTCTGTGACAGAGCAAGGATCAGGACAGATAACCAGTACTACTTTCAGCCTGATACTTAAGGCAGGCAACCCATTTCTTTGTCTAATGTATCCTAATGTTATTATTACATGTTTAATGTATACTAATATGAATATTAACAATTCATACTTTGTTTAATGTAGTGTGGTTCATTCAGGAAGTGGGTTTGGTTAGTTGAACCATGCTCTTGCAAATCCACGCAAAAGCTTAGCCTGGGCAGAAGAGGCTTTCAGCATGCAGGAGTTTGAGAAAAGAAGTCTATGACAAACAGCATACTTTACCAGCTATCAGAAGGGCAGAAGATGGATGGACAGAGCAGACAATAGATACACTAGGCAGACAGATAAGTTGGTGGAAATAGTTAGTTTGCCTACAGAGATGTGAGCTCTGCTTTCAGAGATGAACCCTATCTGATGCATGATGTTATTCAACTTTAAGAAGTGAGGTAACATCTGGTGTTTGACTCCATGGACCAGGAACAATTCAGGTTTGTTCCAAGTTTCTGTATCACTTATGCTCAAAAGTACAGAAATACAGTGACACATACAGGACACCCATCCTTTTCCTATAGAATAATTAACCTATGAACATGTGGGAATAAACACAAACCAATTACAACACTCAGATGACCACAGTGAGCATACAAGCAAGTATTTAGCTTCTGCCTACCTTCAGCCGTGTCACAAAGTGTTTTGCAACAGTAAGTTCTGAGGCAGGATTCCCAAGGAGGATCTCAAAACGATACTGCAGTCCTAACTTGTCTCTTACTTCTTGTAACCTCTCCTTGGCCAGCATGGCCAGCTGCACCGAGGGCACCCTAATGACAAGCATGTGGCCACAGCCATTCTTGTCCTTTCCTGGAGAAGTGATAAGGTCATCCATTATGCTGAGAGTTTCGGGTGTGCTGTGATCTCTTAGTGATGCCATGGTGGTGAGAGCCATCAGAGCTTGGGAATACTGCTGGATGAGAAGGTAGCAGCGAATCACCATGCTATGCAGCCGGGGGTACCTTTGAGGAGATACAGCTCTGCATTAGCATATGCAAAATCACAGTAATGTCTAAAATCAGCCAAAACCCATGACTGCATGGTAAAGAAGAACCTTTTTTTTCAGTAGTGCTCAAAGATGAAGCCTTCAATACCTGTAGACAAGAATTTTGCACAAAAATCTGTGTTTTAAGTACATGACTATAACATGGCTCTCCATCTTTTGCATTTGGCCCAAGTCCCTTGCTTAAGTAACAGGAATTACAAACTTCTGTTATCCTCATCTGGCCCAAAATTTCAGCTAAAGGTCTTTGAATTGATGGAGATAAGGATCACCTGAGATGCAATTTATTCCAAGAACACAGGGTAATAATTGCTTTTCACAAGCTTTTTCTTCTACAAACTTGGAGGACTATTGCAGCTTCAAGTGGTTTGTGGGAGAAGTATTTCATAGTTTCACATCTCAACTTCTCACCAGAAAGTTAGACTTACCCATAGGAATTGCTGGCTCTGAGCCAAATCTGAACTTCCATTTTGCTTTTTAACTTACATCTGTCCTGCTGATACGCAGAGCTGATTAACTCCACGCTGCTGGAAATGACAGTGTTTCCTTCATTCCTGTAATGTGCGCACTGAAATTATACCTTGGAGATGTGCCATGAAAGTAGGTTGTTCAGGCACTCGCAGAGTACTAAAGGGCTCTGAGCTGCAGGAACCAAAATCACAGCCAACTAATGAAATAACGAAAATGGTATTTTTGAAATTATGTCCCTGACCTGGGCCACCACTGCCAAGTGTGTTGGCAGTGCCAACAAGAGAGACACCTGAAATGGTGAGTGATGATGAAACCTCTGGTGCCTGCTCAGCTTAGTGAGGGCTCAGCCAAAAGAAGAGAGCAGCACAGCTGAGCCCATATTGCTGCTGAACGGGCCCAATCTCGTCCCTAAACAAATAAAGGATATCCCCTCCTTCTTCAACAGCACTAAATTTGTCACAAAAATAAAAATCCATGGATTCCAGGATCAGCGTCAAAGGTCATCATGTCTTCATCCCCTGTGATGGGGTTCATAAAGATATCTAAGATCCCAAATAAGCAGAATCCCAAGTTCCCATGTTACTATTTACCTTTCTAAAAGTGTGTTGACCATTTTTTCAAAGGTTTCATCGCATCTCAAAAGGGGACTTGTGACTCCCCACTGGAGGGATTTGCTGTATTCATTCAAACCAAAGTACAGCTTGTCTTCACTTGCTGTGTCACCCTGTTCCATACACAAATAGCAAAAAATATAAGGAAACTGGTAAAAATTTTAATTTCTTGTATAATTTTAAAAAAAATAGGTGGAAAGTAAAACCAAACCAAAGTAGCCTTTCCTTTTATCCATTTTGCCTCAGTAATGCTATTTATTTGATTCATAAGAATACAATAAAATGTGGGGTTTTTACTTAGCTTATTATTTATCTATGGCTGGCAAGGACAGATGTATGTCCTTGCAAATTTTTCAACACATCTCCTACCTGTGTCTGCAGAGGATTTCTAGAATCCTGATAATTATTTTCTGACTCCCTATCTCAGGCTTTATATCTACAGACAACTGTCATCTCATTTCTATTTAAAGTAGAACCTGAAAAGAGAAGGATTATTAATTTCCAAAGTTGTTTTTGATTTTCAGATTCTATACACCTCTGATGGCAACCAGAATCTAACAATTTTTTTCCTGGAATGTAAATCTGCAGACAGCTATCAGAAAGGCAGAATATTTGTGTCTCAAATTTCATGAAGTCTTTGTTGGAAGCACAGCATGTTCTCCAGTGCATTTACATCAGCAGTAATTTCTAGGAATGATTAATCACATACAGTCTCACCTTTTTTTGTGGGTTATTTTTTTAATCAGAAGACTGAAAGTTGTTGGTTTTTTACTTTCAGGAAACAAAAAATTGTCTAGACCATTTTACCGAAGGTCCCTCATGACTCATATTAACAATCAACCAAAAAGCAAATTTAAAATATACATTCACACTCTCATTTTACTTTAACTATTTTTTTCAGCTATCACTTTAATACACTTCACAGAAACCAATTGTCCACTCTGCACAGTAAAGTCAAATTTGATATAAATATCCCAAATAAGAAATAAGAAAAAAGGCTATTTTTAAGCAAATTTAGCCAAAACATCCTCAAAATCAGCTAGCTGAAATTATTAAAGAAGTTAATGGGGCAGAATATCCAACAGGTTTTCTCCTCTGCGTAATGACAGCACCCACAGCATCAAAACTTGTTAACCTAGCACACAACTTTTATTACTACCAGGAAGGTAATGAGCAGACTTGACAGGCTGTGTGACACAGAGCTTACAGTCAAAAGTCAGACTGCCTGAAAAGGGAAAGCCAGCTCCAGAGCTTTATGGCAAGTCCACATAGCTTTGTCTGACCAAAGCACAGAAATTAGTGTCTCATCTTATGTGACTGGACAAAGAAAGGTGTGTAGTTCTCGGTCCTACACGTTAATGCCGCCTCTACCATCAGTGCCCCAGGGCTGTGCATCTGGAACCTGAGAGAATAAACTCCAGCAAAGAAGGAGCTCCCTCCTAACACACACATATTCTAGCTTCTCATACGTGTGAAGTCCACAGTAAAATTCACAGCTAAAATTAACAAGCACTTACCACAGTCTCAGATTGTATCCAATGTACCTCATTGCTAGAACTGATCCTGGACTGCTGAGTTTGCAAGGCATAAGGAAAAGAGCTGACCTGAAGAACAAGGAGGTTGAATGCTTCAAGCACCTCCCTGCAATTAATAACTCTATCAGCCAGACCGTGATTAGGCTCACCATGTGACAGGGAACTTGAAATGGCACTGCAGAAATAAGAATGCAAAGAATTGCCTTACTAACATCCTGAGATTCAATGGATTACTCTCGTCCTGCAAAAAAATCTACAATCAACCATGTTACTGAGAATCACAGCTCAAAAAAATCTCTTTGGAAGGGTAAAACATGTCAAATAGGCAAAAAAGATAAGAAAAACAAAGAAAGTTGCAAAATTCAGCCCTTTTTCCTGGACTTCAGTACCATAGCACGTACCCCTACAAACAGGGATCCAATTGTTAGGGATCCAATAATCTGCAACTAGTCTCACCTGTCTTCATCTGAATCAGAATTAGTTAGCAAATACCATGGGCAAACAAAAAAGATAATTGCCGATTTTAAGGCACAAAACGCCTTAAAAATGCCTAGAAAAAGCATTGGGTGTCTAAGATGGTAAGTCTTTAGAAAAACCTGCTTGAAGTTCCTGAAGAGGAGGGTTTTCCTTTGACAGATTGAAGCAGCTACCTTGTTAAATCCACGTGGGCGTTGTCATGAACCAGCACAAAGAGCGTATAGGGATTCTGCTTCACTCGTCTCATGAAAACTTCAAATTTCGTTTGAATCTCATTGTCCAGCCGAACCACGTATTTCTCGGCTCTCTGATACGCCGTCCCATTGTCTTCTAGGCCCAAGTCCACAAGGACACCTGTCAAAAATAAGAGTACAAGAAAAATCTTTTCCTTTGAGTGCATCCAAAAATGAAGGGTCAATGGCAGGTTGCCACTTTTCTGCCCATATCAGGACTTAGCCAAACCTTCAATAAGCCCTAGTAATGAGATGACTATCCACACGCATTTTTTCTCACAACGGAGGCCAAAATGTGCTTCTTGGCTTCTGGATTTCCTCCAAAAAGCGCCTGAAGATCTTTAAAAACTTCTCACATTACCAAAAAAGGGGGAAAAAAATTCAGACCTCCACAAAGGTTTCCAGAGCAGCACTCAGTTGGCTATGCTCCATGACCCTAGGCTAAACCTGCCCACATTGAGCTAATTTATTGATACTGTTTGAGTCAGAAGAAGTTATCCTGACCTTTCCTTTGCAAAAATCATAAATTTATATCAAACTGACTCCCACTAGAATCATATCATGTTTTTCATGCTCTCGTGCTCTTCATGCTGCAATATTTGTGTCAATACAACTACTCTTTAGCAGTCTTTGTAATGCTATACTTCCATTATATTAAAAAAGTAGGCATGATATACTCTATACAACCTTGAATGGCATTTAAATTTAAAAAGTAGCAACAAACTACTCTGAAATGTGAGTCACTGATGTATTTTCCAGGCTCTTAATGATTTTAAAAAATAGTTTCAAAAAAAAGTAAAATAAACCCCATTCATTTAAAAAAATAAAATAAAGTACATGTGAAAACCTGTAAATGGATACCTGAAAACCTCTGGTTTAGTGTGTAGCAGCAAATTAAGTACAATGTCTGAAGAAACAAGGAATGGAACAAAGGACCAAATATTTACACAGATAGTTCCTAGTTCTGTTAGACAGTAATTTTCTCCACAGAGAAACTGTTATGCTTATTTGGACATGTCAGTCACAGAGAGGATGACAGAGGTCATTCTCAAGAGGAACATAACCTGTTGTTCTTCCTCTTAAAACATTTGGCACCAGGCATGGCCTGCCACAGAAGCCCAGACAGGAAAAATCACCACCTGAACCAGGATGCCAATCATTGTGTGCCAATTTGCACGCATCACACAGGCATTTATTTAACTCGTAACAGAGCTTCCTGCACATACATCTGTGCCAATACATACAAGAGCATATGCACAGACGTGTACCTAGAACAAATGGCACTAACAGCTCTAGGAGATAAAAGATCTGAACAGTGTCATTTGCTAATGCTTTTCCAGGTCATACATTCCTTAGATCTTCACAAATACGGCAATTTCTTTTACTCTTCGATGGTATACCTTGGACCCCTCTCTTATGAAAGGAAGATGTTTAGAATTCATCAATTATACCAACTAATGAAGCTAATACTGGACATGCAAAATACATGGTGGAGCAACTTACTTCTCCATTTACACCAGCTATGATTTAATAACATCACATAGTTTGGTTTATCGGTCTCTTTCCCCTCCCCTCCCTTTTACCTGATTGTCGAATACGTTGCAGGGTCTGCTGCACCAGGACTTCAGAACGGGGCACTATAACGATGAAGTCCACTTTGCTGAAGTGGCCCAGATCCAGGCTCTGATTGCCACTGTCTGCTATAGCACAAACCTGGGACAAGAGCTTTCTGGCAACTGTAAGCTGTGGCTGGTAAATTTGGAAGGTATCAACATCCAAATCTAGAGTGCGTTTGTTTGAAAAAGAAAACAAAACACAACAAGAAACATGTTTACTTTCCCACCCCCCAATAAACACGTCCCTCCAAACAGCCTACCCTCTATGATCAGAAAAAAACCAGCATCACTCACCAGAATAAATCTCAACACTGGAGAGTTGGGTCCAGATCACAAATGTCAACTTTCTTTCTTTGATTAAAATGTGGTAATATATCAGATGACCTGAAGTACAGCACTACCTGTTTTTCAAAATGCCCTAGGTGTTTTGAGGATTTTTAACAGTGCAACCCAAGAAAGCCTTAATACCAACGCAGTGAAAAGCATTCCGTTAAATGAACCAACGCACACATAATATACATCTATATATATAAAGATGTGCATGTGTACATAAATAAAAAGCAGAGACAAGGGAAGGCCATGAACACAGTTCCCCTCTGCCTCAAACTCAAGGTTACATTCTTCTTTTAGGTGCAAAAGGGTGCGATGAATCCACACTGCAAATGTTAGAAAGAAACATCTTCTCTACTCTGCCTAATGCCTAGCAGAAGATAGCATGTTTTAGCTCAGGAATTATAGAGGGGAAAAAAAAATAGAGAAAACTCGCTGAAGATCATTACAGAGATTTTCTGTCTGAGAGACTGCTGTATTGCTACATTCAGCTGGCAGTATTAGTATTTTAAGGTTGGCACACTGACTGCAATTGTGCCCTTAGATTCTTCTGAGGTGTATGCCTGAGGTGTATGCATTTTGACATTTAACAACCTACTCACTTATTTCACATCTTGTACGTAAGAAAAATTACCTGGTTCTTGCGTAGAAACCATGGCAATCGCCTCCTGAGATGACACACACTCGCTAACATCTCCATTAAAAGGAATAATGACACTTTCCCCTCGCTGCTGTAGCATCTTCTCCAGCAGCTTGTCCAAATCATCACCTAGATCAGAATCAGTAACACCAAATTATTTGGAAGTCATTTCAGGCAAAGGACGTAGAACATTACACACACAACTGTTCTCACATAGCTGATGTCAAATCTGTGAAGGGGCAAGGGACTGGAGATACACAGAAGAGGAGAGATGCAGGGAAGAGAGAGAGGGAAAATATTTTTCTCTTTACTCTAATTTACTGATTTGCAAGTTGAACTAATTCCGAAAGAAAGGAACCACAGCTGAATAATTTCAGCTCTGCCTTTACAGCTACTGATAACAACTGATGATTATAAAGAAACACACACTATAAAACAATCTCTAAAACCTTGCTAAAAACTTACGCACTTCTGGTGCCCTGCCATCACATTCAACAGCAGAAACTGTTGAAAATATTTTGCTACAGGATTAGTAACTGGCACTAACAGATGAAGGAGACAAGAACTCCTTTACATGCAGAGAATGGAGAGAAGGAAAGAATGCTCTTGATGGAGAGGGCAGAGTTGTACTCAGGTGCATTTGGACTGCTGAATGGGAGACACACCAACCCTAACGACATGACTGTCTTGGCTAGAACTTCTGTTTCTTAGAATCACTCACCTAAAGATGTGTTTTTGAAATGCGATGCCAGGAAACTAACTTTCCCTGTGATGAGCTCGTAACTGATCTCTTTTAAAAATTCGCTGGTGGTAAGCATGCTTTCTGCAAGTGCCCGAGATTGATACTGACCTGTAGAAGAAGGGGGAAAAAGTGAGAGCAAACCTTAATACCGTGTACTGTCAGCACAACCTTTTCATCCTAGAAATGTGGGGCACTCTGCTCTTCAGCCATGGATCTCCACTGCCTTTACACAGAAGACTGGGAGAGCAGTCTCAAGCCTACTTCACCAGTAACTGGAGAATTAGTTGGTATAACTTATTTTAACACGCTCTTTGCAAGCTGTTGCCCATCATTTTGTACACTTGCGTGACAAATAATATGATTCTGGGTAAATATGAAAAAGTAATTACCTCTAGTGTGAGGGGAAAAAGTTAAAAAAGTAAAAAATTGGCATTACTGATTTATTTGTGTACAAAGGAAAGATGACCAGTCAAAATCCACTTCCATCCAGGCACGCTCATGCACACACAAACATCACAGCCAGTCACCAATGCGGAATTTAAAATCAACATGATAGAAAGGATAAAAGGCATGTTCTGTTTTACAGCAGTCTGGAGAAGACTCTGCCATATAAAATATCACAGCTGTTCCACAAAACAAAGACAAACCAACTGTTTTGCCAATGAGTCACTTCAAGGTATTTTCCAAGGTAATCACACAAAGTCTCAGGCCACTCAACAAGTAGCAACGACCAGCATAAATACATTTTTGTAGGTCCTCATAGACATCAGTACTCCAAGTCTTGATGGAGAAACAATATGCTGTGACATTGCAGTGTAACAACACAAAGGAGAATACAAGGAACAAAAGGGATTTAAAAACTGGATCAATATATTGAGAAAATCAATTTGGCATTGCAAGCAATCTGCAAATATACTCACCTAGAACTACTACACAGAACTCATTTCCTCTTATCTTTGATGCACAAATGGCAACTACATAATCCGGTAGCTTTTGCTGATGTTTCATTTCATTGAGAGACCTCAAGGTCTCCGAGATGCCCTCTGCCAGGGAATTCTGGGTAACAACCACATGCACGAGGTCCCGAGACACACTAGCGATTAACCTGGCAAGCCAAGGGAGTTGACCTGGTGACACAGAGATACACTGTGCGCTCATTTGCAAGGATCGCTCTCTCAGAGTGAACTCCTGCATGGCTTTCAACATGATCTGCTCAAATTCTTCCCTCAGGGGTATCTGGTCAGGACCTACATTGAAAACAAACAAACAGAAGAACAGTATCTCATATCAAAATGTTATTGAACCAGGAATAATCACAGGTCTGTCTTGATCTGAAGAGCTCCTTCAACCACATTTTTTATATTTTTAAAAAACACTCACTACTCAGTGGATATCTAACCCTATGGCTTATTCTTGTTTTTTCATTTCAGAAGCCACTCTCTCCCAGCATTGCCTTTTTTTTTTTTTTTAATTAATAATGAAGTATTCCATCTTACTCCTAGCCTTCTTACATTCAGAAACTGGTGGGACGAAAAAGGGAGTGGGAAAATATGTGCCTTTTGCCTGGAACAGAAGGATTAATCATGCAGCCATATGTTTTTACAGCAGAAAACCCAAATGCTTTACTTGTAGGCTAATCACAACTGTGCAGCAGGACAAAGCCTGTCAAGTAGCCTTTGCTTTGCTTTTTCTCATCATGCATACCAATCAAATAAACATGTTTAACCTCTTCTTTAGCTAAAGTAAATTCACTTAGCAAATCTTCAAACATACAGGAGAATATGCAACTTTAGATCTTTACATTCCCCAGATTTTGTAAACTATATTGTGAACTTGAATTGGAAAAGAGAAATATAAGGTATCCCATTTTAGCATCAAACCTCCAAGTCAATTTCAATTAAAATTTTGCTCAGTAAAATTTGTCTCATTGTCAAAATACGTGGGAACAGATAAAAACATTCATGAAGCTCACAGAGTAAAATGTTACCATAGCTTAAATTGCTAAGATCTCATATCAGTGCCAAAGGAGGCAACTTCACACTTCAGCAGCTTGTTTTTCTATGACAAAATGGAGGGGGCTTAAATACCAGAGATATGCGAAATGCTGGTTTTGGTTTTGTTTTCTTTCAAGGCAGGAAACAGAAAGGTTGTGTGAGAAGCAGGCCATGGGTAAATAACAGAATCTGTAAAAACCGCTGCCCACTGTCATTTTGCCTTTTTGAGAAGTAACATATGGGAAGTGTCACCATCCAATTACCATTGGACAACTTGTAAATGCAAGGCTGTTTTCATTTTTGATGCAAACTGAAAAATTCTGATGAGTCTAATTTAACACAGCATGGGCATAATTCTCTCTTTAGAGTTCTCTTTTTAGGAAATATATTTTATTTTCCCTTCTAAGAAAACATCATGAATTCTAGGTCTTCGAAGTTATCAAAATAAAAAAAAATGAGACATTTATTGGCAGAGAAAAATGTACCTCTGCAGAAATGAAGTTTATCTACAACATCTCAACCCCTGAAAACGAGAAGGGAAATAAGGAGAAATAAAAGTAAGCCTATGCTGATTGAGGGAGGCTTTTAGACACAGGGTCATCATGAATCCAAGAATATTAAAATAATTGTACAAATGGTAAGACAGAGTCTCTGTATGGCAACACACAGAATTTCCCTCAGATTATTTATATGAGAAAAACTTAAAGCCAGTTAGCTATCAGAAAGGCACTGATGAGGAAATATTGTGAAATTAGTGAAGTGCTTAATACTACACTTGGGTCATGACAGTCTTTCTCTACAACTATCCAGAAAAATAATGGAACTAATATTAGATAAGATGGAAGACAAAATTATAGATATTGATATTGACTGTAAATAGTTTCCTAAAAAAACATATGTCAAGGTCAAAAACCATATCTGTGAAAGTTAAAAGACAATATGGAAGCTTCTCTACAGAAATGAGTATACAAATCATAATCCTGACCTCAAAAAACAAAACTGCAAAGCAAACCATACCATAAAATATTAATGTCTGAGTTACATCCAGTTGGTGTCCTGTCACAAGTGGTGTTCTCCAGGGCTCAGTGTTTGGGCCAGTCTGTTTAACTGATGGTCTGGACAAGGGGATCAAGTAAGATTAGCTCAATGGGTTAGTGCATAGTGCTAAAAATGCCAAGTTAGCAGTGAATGCCAATGGGCCATTGCTTTAAGAGCTGGACTCAGTGATCCTTGTAGGACTCTTCCAACTCAGAATATTCTGTGATTCTGTGGTGAGTGCACGCTTAGGCAATTTGTGGGTGACACCAAGTTGCGTGGGAGTGTTGATCTGCTAGAGGGTAGGAAAGCTCAGCAGAGGGATCTGGACAGGCTGGATCAATGGGCCAAGGCCAACTTCTATGAGGTTCAACACAGTGAAGTGACGAGTCCTGCCCTTGTGTCACAACAACCCCATGCAGCACTACAGCCTTGGAAAGAGTGGATGGAAAGCTGCCCAGCAGAAAAGGACCTGGGGGTCGACAGCAGCTGAACGTGAGCCAGCAGTGCCCAGGTGGCCAAGAAGGCCAATGGCATCCTGGCTTGGATCAGAAATAGCGTGGCCAGCAGGAGCAGGGAAGTGATCGTTCCCTTGTGCTCAGCACTGGTGAGGCTGGACCTCAAATCCTGTGTTCGGTTTTGGGCCCTTCACTGCAATAAAGACACTGAAGTGATGAAATGGGACCAGAAAAGGGCAACGGAGCTGGTGAAAGGTCTGGAGCACAAGTCTTATGGAGGAGCAGCTGAGGGAGCTGAAGTTGTTTAGGCTAGAGAAAAGGAGGCTCTCTACAACTCTCTACAAGCTGAAAGCAGGTTGTAGCCAGGTGGGGGTTGGTCCGTTTTCCCAGATAACAAGTGACAGGACAAACAGAGAAGGCTTCAAGTTGTGCCAGGGGAGGTTTATGTTGGATGTTAGGAAAAATTTCTTCACTGAAAGGGTGCTCAGGCATTGGAACAGGCTGCCCAGGGAAGTGGTTGAGTCATCATCCCTGGAGGTGTTTAAAAAACACGTGGATGTGGCACCTGGGGACATGGTTTGGTGGTGAATTTGGCAGCGCTGGGTTATCAGACTCCCTGATCTTAAAGATTTTTTCAGCCTAAGTTATTCTGTGCTGCTATGATTCTATGCTACAATTCTGTACAGTTTAAGTCAACATATTGAAACATCACCCATTCCTGGATGACACAGATTTCTGGGTAGACAAACTTCATAGTTCATCCCGCAGAGACTACTCCTCCAACCATCTCAGACCAGGACAATTGCTGGAATAAGCTCTTGCTTTGAGTGTCTGACTATCCCTTCCACTGAAGACAGAGGCTTGTTCTTGCCTTGACTCTTGGTGTGCAGTTAGATATTAAAACTACAAAAAACCTCTGGGTGTCACAACATACAACGTGTATAGTCAAAGTGAGTCAAATGTACCACAACAAGAGAGGAGGGAGAATGATTTTATAATTCTACACAGGTGGTGTAACTGAAGGCCCAGAAATTTCCTGAAAAACCAAAACACAGACCTTAGCACTGCACAGACTGTGTTTGTAGAAATGGTGGTGAAACAGTAAAAAGCTGATGATTACAGATGATAAAATGTAACCCATACTGCAAATACGGACATTTTGATGATAAAAAAAAGCTTGAGAATACTTCACCATGAATGCTGCCAAAGATAACAAACGTGAAATCCAAATAAGTCCAGGAGGCAGACTAAGGAAACCACTAAAATTAAACCCACTTCTTTATCTTTTTTTGTACTTATTCCTTTATCACAGTCAGTGGAATTTATTTATAGAAATGGTATGGCTTGCAGTCACAGCTTTAACTGTGTACAGTCTTCATAGAAGGTTTAAAGCATCAGGAATGCATTTATTTTGTTTGCTTTGATTTGTAATATTATCATGAGTTGCTCAGCTGATTTCTGAAAACACAACAGCATCATCCGACAATAATGTCACAATTTTACATGAAAAATGAAAGGAATTCTCAGCTATATCTTTTTTTTCAAAAAAGGAGCATTTTCACAAATAATATTATTATGATCTACGATCACAGTCATCTGCAAACATATTTCATAGAAGTAGTGAGATCTGAAAAAATTAGGCAAGACTATCTTTCATCCTTTTGCCTGCATTTTTATCTTTGCCTTTATCTTACTCTTTCGCAATATACTCTGGAAAAAAACCCAAACATTTTGTCCTACTTTCTCAAGAAAAAAATAGAGGCTTACATGAATAAATGTTAATTTACGTGTGTATTGGTCTCTTCTTCTCATCAAAAACTTTTTAAGCTGGCTGCCCTCCAATCATCTTTAATCTGCTTTGATGTAACAAAATAGGACAAAGGCTACAGTTCAGTACAGCTGTCACAGTTCCAGCAGTTTTAAGTTTACAGCAATACTCAAACCAGCAACATGTTTTCATCCCCATGCTCTGCAGAATGTTTTTACTCTTCTCCTCATTAGGTCCTTTCATCTCACAGTGCTGGCACCCATTTCCACGATAGGTCAAATGAAAAACTATTCAGCTTTGCACAGTTAAGAACAAAAGCCAAACTAAACACCTGCTAATAAGGGAACTGCTTTATGCTGAAGGCATAGCGCTCACTAGACACAGCTCAGCTTCAGAAGCTTTGCATGAAGCCTGCTCTAGTTTGCAGCAAGTATAGACTTGCTGCATCCATCTAAGGTTAGATTTGCTCATGGAACGTGGTTCACTGACTCATAAGTTTCAATAAAGAGTTTATTTTTAATTGACATGCTATATCAGTTTGCTACATGCTCCTCTGTAGGAAATTTGCAAGCTGCCTCTATCAATCCAGAACTGTGTGAAGCAGCTGGTTTAAACATGCAGGCACTACAAATAAAGACTGAAACCTCAAATTAGAGATTTAAGCCCACTGAGAGAAGAGCAACAGAAAAACATTCAGTGTGTAAAAAATAAAGAAATCCTTTGTGAGTTCTAACATGGCATCCACTGGACTATTGAGACAGAGAATGATAAATAAAGTCTATCATGTCACTTATAGAGTATTACAACACAGAACGTGGCTTCCTTCCTGCCTGTTACAGTTCTGCAGCAAAGCATAAGAACCCATGGCTGAAACCTGCTCAGAGTACATTTGTTCCCCAAATCGTAAGGTTATCACCAGTTGTGCTGCTTTTGAAGCATATTTCATACCCTTAGCTATTACAGATGCAACATGCTTTTCACAAAAGTCATTTCACAGTCCTCTATGGTAAGTAGCATCTTTTCAAATACAAAAGTTAAGACTAAGACTGCCATGTAAGTTTCCCAACACTATCCTGCATTTTTAACTTCTAAAACCTTACTGTTACCACTGCTCTTTTTACTTTAAGGTAGGGGAAAATGTCTGGGCCTGCAATAAGGGAAAGAAAATGTGGTTTGCTCTCAAACTTGCAAAGAGTCCATTTCAAAAACATTTACAAGAATGAGATATTCACTGAATCACTTGCCTTAGTCTGAATAACAAATGTGGTTTTCATGTAAACAGTGCTGTCACCAAAACAATGACAAGGATCACACATCTGCCAGCATTTGTCACAAAACTGAATAAAACAGACCGAGTGTCCTTAGAAGGGGCTGTGATAACTGATGGTTTGATACCCTAAGCAAATGAATTATCTGCATTGCAAATCCATTTCACAAAGGTGACCTGGCCAATCTCCATATGGAAAGCAGAAGCAAGTATCAGCCTTTAAATTCACTTGGCTCCTTCGATCTGAGGAACAAAGTAGCAAAGTCACACACACTAGATGGAGCCACTTAACCTCTTCCAGCCACGAAAGCAGCCAGAAAAATGGACAGAAAGAGGGTATGGAGAAAAAAAAAGGACAATTACAAATAAAACCAAGTGCTTATGACAAATTGCTTACCTAGTTGGACAAGATACTGAATAGTTAGAAGTATCATATTCTCCACACTTAGAAGCTGACTGCTGGACAAACCCAAGAGATCCAAATCCTTGTTTTCCAGCTGTGGAATCTTGTAGCAGTTCACCAGCAAGGGACTTACAACAATATCACCAACATTCCCATAGAAATAAGGTAAAGTGCCATAACCTATGAAAAAAAGAAACAAAAAAAGCCCCCAGAAACTCAAAAAATTTGCCACAATATGAAATCTCACACAATGATGCATTTCCAAACTTTTCCTTAATGTTGTCTGGCAAAACATATTGCACCAATGGCTGTTCTTGGCATTATAATTGCTGACAAAATAAATGAGATAGGCCAGGGATTCTTTGCTGTCTTTTAGAACAAGTGATCCCATAGAATGCAAAAACTAACACTAACTGCATGCCAGCAGGATAATAATTATTGTTATCTGAATACAGATGAGAATATTATCTGTTTGGGTCTTACCCTGACCTTTAAATACAGATTCTCCATAATACAGTGTTCAAAGAAGAAAAATCAATAAAAGCAAAAGTACATTGATCTTAACATTATAAAAGCAGCATAAGTCACATTAGCATTGATTCAGCCACTGTGGTATTCCTGTGATTGATTTAATTTTTTTGCCATCTTTCCATTCTGTTTTCATAAACAGGTTAAATAAACATCAACAACTAAACATGCAATTCTGTAAGGCAGAGCACATGGGCACAAGCTAACTCCTTTTCCTTCAAAGTGTTTTTCATTTAAAAAAAAAAATTCCACGGAGATTTTGCCAAATCTGTCCATTTGGGTACATCTGGTTCTCTACTATTAATAGGATGCTGTTTCTCAGGGCCACTAACATTTAGCCTAACTGAGGACTTACTGGCAGCTCTCCAAGAGCCTAAGGGCTGCATTCAATTTGCACTTAAGCTGATGGCTGCAGGCACCCTCATCTTTAATAAGGAAGTGTTTCTCCAAAACCATTAGAGCACCATGCTAGAGCTTTAAAATCAGCTTCCAGAAAACAACACTAAGCAAAAAAAACTAGAAGTGTAGCCCCATCCTTGACAAATTTACTAGTGTAGATGGCCCCGCTAGTTCTTCAGGAACTGTGTGTAATAGAATTATCTGTGCAAGTGAGAACTTGGAGAATTTCTCCATTTCTTCAGGAATGGTAAATTTTTCCATGGACTGTATTGATAAGCATGTTCTGTTAACACTGAAGCTACTTTATACAACCATCTGTACTATACTGGACCTAGAAGAAATTTAGAGTAAAAAAAAAAATCACTCATCAAAATTTTTTTACATAGCGTGCCCAAATAGTTCAGGTTGAAAGGAATACTGGCATTGCAAATCACACTTTTAAAGTAAAAGCAATGTCTTTCTAAGGGTTAAAACATACCTTATACAGCTAAAGGATTTAAAAAGTCTGAACCCTGATCTGTTATCTCAGTTGCTTACATGAAGTATGGACTATAAATGACAAAATGTTAGTATGATTTATTTCTGTTTAGTCAGTCCAAATCAATTTTCTAGTTCTCACGTAAAATCCCAGGGTTTCAAGATGTGGACTATAAATGCTGCAGGAAATACTTACTTGGTTTATAAGTTGTTTATACCGGAAAGCTATTTTCATTACTTGGAAATATTTCTATTCTTGGATTTTACAGAAATTTTATTTGTGTAAAACCTTGATTTGGCCAGCGGTTCTGCATAGACTTGACCTAGTTGTGACCTGTTTGCAAATCAGGTTTCCAGAAATCACCTGACTCTCAGTTTGAAATGTTGAGTAACTAAAGAAAACTATCTGTGACAAACTGACTTTGTATTGTACTGAATGCTAGAACCCACAAAAAGGAATTTAAAATGCCCCTTTCTCCTAAGGAGCGTGTATTAGTACAAAATGCAGCATCTCATCCACCGTGTAAGACTTACCTATCAGAATCACTGGTCTAACTCCTGAGTTATTCAGCAGGTTTTCAGGAACTATTACAGTCTCCCCTGCTGGGATGGGTTGAGGCTGTAAAATTCCAGTTAACATGGATTGAGGAACTGGGACTGACAAAAGAGGCTCTATAAAATAAAGAAAAGAGAAACTTCCATTACTAAAAGGCTCATACTGTGATTTGGCCGTATGAACAAATAAGAAAAAAATTACCACAAATCACTAACTGTAATAAAATTCAAAAGATCTCTGCATTTCCTGCTATAGTTTTAAGTAATTTAAATTAAGAGCCTATATCCTCCTGTAGCCCCATCCCTAAAATAAAACTTTTTCTGGCCACTGTGTTGTTGGTGAGAATGAGAGAGGAAAACCCGAGTTTGAATATGCATCTTTAAACAAAGCCAAGTACTAAACCAAAAGGGCACCTCTAAGATGTAGGCCACCCCTCAATACTGCCTCTCAATACAGGGAAGACACTGCTCCGATTCTGACCTAGAATATATGTAGATAAGGAAAGTGAAAACAAAATCTCCAAGCTGTCCTAAGACAGTTGCTACAAGAATAAAAACCAGGCTTTACTTATGAAAGAGCATGAGCAGCTTTCATAAGTAAAAAGAAACAAAGTGCAAGGATTTTGTAATCTGTAATCAGGTCTCAGAGCAAGGCCTGCTTCACAAGTTTCTCAGGCTTCATTTGGTGGTTGTTTCAAACAATGCCATCAACAGAAAAGCATCAAAGGCAGAATAACTGAATGCATATGTTTTACCAGGGGAAACTGATTATCCAACAGAAAAAAACCCACTACTAAAAACTCATGGAAAATTGAGTACACAACAGAGGTAGAAGGTTAGTGGAAACAAACTCAACAAAAAGGGGGAGATTGCCTTATATCATGTATTTTCAGCAGGTTTCTGAAGCTAGACACTGATAAAAGCTATGATTTGAGGTGTTCAGGTAGACAGGCCTGCACTACCATGTAATCCTTCTTCCTATGATGAATATCTCAGAAAACAATTCCAAAATATCTCAAAACCAAGCTCTACAAAGCAGGGTTAAAAATACATTGTGCATGTTGGCTTTTTTAATTCCTTAGATATTTATTCTCTCCCTCTATAGAGGGAAGAATAAGTAACTGTTTATTCCCTTCTACAAAGTGTGCTGAATCTCATAACTGAAAAGTACTCAAATAATGAACAATTTTATTAACAGTTATGTATAAAGAGGTACCAACATGGATATTGGTGAGTATTTGTAATTAATTCTATTTCACGTCATGATGTTATATACCCCTCCTACAGCTTTTCCATGCACAAGAAACATTTGGTTTCATTTTGTGCTTTTAACTGAAGATGACCTAGTGGACATCAGTGTCCTTTGTTAGGCCAAAATTATATAAAGCTGTTTTTCCTGTGCAGAAACAGAGTGTACAGTTTCTGTAGCATGCCACACCAGACTGGGACATAACACTGAAGGTGAAGGTTAATGAAAATCCTTGAAATATATTCATATATCCATACACCCGCACAGTTTTAGAACAACTGAGTTACAGTGGGGGAACTTTGGATTTTTTTTTTTAGCCTTGGATTTTAATAATATTATTTGCATCCTCCTTTCCTCTCTCTCCCTCAACAGTTTTACTTTCCCTGTGTCCCATCTTAGATTACAACAACAAGGACCAGGCAACACGTGTGCTTTTCTGGGGCATCTGAAAATCTCTCCATGGTGTCCTTAATTGCTTCAACAAGCTCAGCTACGTTTGCTGTGCAACACTTGAAGCACAGCACAGGGTTACCTGTCTGGCTGAGAACACATTTCAAAAAATGACATCTCAGTATTATTCAAGTTTTACCTGTTCTCGTTGAAGGTCGAATTGTAGGAACAGGTACTGCTAAACCAGGAGGCGGGACTGGGGACCCAGGAGACCATCCCCGGTGACGTTTCTTTGGTGGTCCAGAACTGGACATGGATGCTGGAAGAAAAGCAAAAATTTAAACTAAACCCCATCCTCCCAAATGACCAAATTCCAGCCCACATTTCCACTTCACGTTGGAGTCACATCACAGAGCACCAGAGGTTCATACCTAGATTTACACAAAGCCAGACTATGATGTGAAAAATATTGCTACCCGTGTTAAAAATTCCAGCATTATCATTAATGGTCATGCCAAAAAGCAAATGGATCTGTAAACACTGAATGACAGGAACAGCTACGATGGGAAGAAGAACAAAATCACAAATTTCAGGCTCAATATCCAACGCAGCTTAGAATAAAAGAGCAGAGAGATTTTCTTTACCTTGGTCTCCAGCTGCACAGCCAGGACTTGGAGATGTCGAGTGAGGCATTGGCCGGGAGACTGTAGAACTCAATACGTTACTTCTTCCTCCATTAGCGTTTCCATTAGCAACATCAGCGGCACGCAGTGAAAGAGGAGCTGAGTATAATAAAATACAGAGAGTGCATGGCTTGAGACAATCTTGAAAACAAACAAAATAATACAGCCACACGCAGACACAAAAGAACAGGGCAAGATGCGTGACTGAAAGAAACATACTCCAGAGAAAGCATGAAGTGTCCTTGTCAGAGAAACATTTGGGTGCAGGCTGAAAAATCCCAGCCCTGAAACAGGGTGTCCAGATTTCTTGGTGAGGAGGATAGGTGAGAAAAAAACCCAAACAAAACAAATCCCACAAAAATTAACCAGGAAATTACAAGCACAAAAAATTATTGGGAAGTCGGTGATACTTTTTTTTTAGACACTGAAAAATTAAAAAAAAAAAACCATCGTGAATTCAGTTTGTAAAGATTTTTAAGCCACTTTAGTGTACCTTTTCCCCCCAGGTCTTCCACATAGTGTGTGTTACGTAACAGGGCTCTCATCTGATGCTTTAGCAAAGGAGAGTGTGGAGGGAAGACAGGGCAGTTTGCCCTAAAGTGTACATGGTCTGAGCATTGCTGAGGCAAACCATGCTTAATTTTGCTACCTGTGCCTAAGACGATCCTCCAGTCCCACCAAAGACTGGCAAGACCCTCTACTTCCAGGTCTTGAAATGAAACTGTAATAACGGAGGATCACAAGAAGTTACCTTCTCTCATCTGAGCTCCTTCTCACTCTTTTTCAGAACCTACTTTTCGCAGAATAAAAAAAATGGAATAAACTGCATAGAGCAGACATGGAGCCCAGTGGGGACTACAGCTCCTTGCTGTTATCTGCCAGTTCCACAAGGATTTAGCTCCCAGGAGCATATCCCAGGAGCAACGCCAGGAGATGATGTAGCAGCTTTTTGATGTCAGCTGCAACAGGAAGTGTTAGAGATTTGGCTTAAAACAATGCCATGTAGAACTCTGCAGCTGCAAACATCCAAATAAATTTGGGCACAAGATTCTCAGGCTGCCAATTACAAAACATGAATAATCTCACTTGCCCATTGTAGCTCCCATTTGTACTCTGAGCCAACAATTCAGTATGGACAGATGTGGACGCGGGTCAGCTACAGAAGTGGTTGAAAGGGTGGGAAGAAATTTCAGTGCAAAATAAATTCACTTACACAGGTATGGAGGGCTAAAGGGTATTTTACACAAAGAATGATTCATTAGCTACAGCGTAATATTATGTACCATAGCAATGTATATTTTATTAAATAGCAGATGTAATACATCATGTATAAAACGTGCATATATAAACCAAATAAATTGATACATTTTCTTATTCAAGCATACTGCCCTGTAATAAGTGTGATGATTTTTTTTCTTACATTGCTTAAAGGGTAACCAGTTAATGTAGTGTCAGTGAGGGATTCAGATGCCGTGGGGTTGAATGTTATAATTTATTAAACACAAAATACAGAAATAAGTAATTAAAGCAGCAGAGATATTAAAACTCCTTTAAATAAGATTAAATTCCACTAAATGTATGTTGAGGAACTACAGCTGTTAGAAATGCAGAATTATACACAGTTCTCAATTACTGAGGCAAGAATCAGTGTGATATCAAGAGGTGAAATTTATGCTGTCTTACATGTCTTAGGAAGTGCACCCTTACCAGAATACCAAATCCGAAAGCCAAGGTGTGGCTCAAGTTTTGGGGCAGTAATAATTGCAAAAATGTCTGTGCCAAAGACTGCAAGAATATGAGAGTTCTGGAGGATGCTAGTGAATATTTTCCTTTCTCTTTCCCACCAAAAAGATGACATTCCCCTTTCTTGACTGTTAAGCTGATAATTCCCTTGTCTCTCTCTGAGGAAAGCAGATCCATACCTGCAGCAAATGTCTTTCCTACAAGCTGAACTGACAGAGCCAGAGGTTTCACGATGTTCTTGTTCCGGGATTGGTCTTGCGTTCCACTTAAGTTAACAGCAGAAGATGATTTTGCCGGACTGAATACTGAAGAATCTGAGAATAGAAGTTGTTCAATTAATTATGAAAAATTATATACACACATACATATATATAAAATTTATTATATACACATGAGCAGTCATATGCATTTCTCTAAACTCATCTCTGCATATAATGCAAGCAACTTTTTTACACTCCTAAGAAATTACCATGTACTGCTATCTTTTAGGAGTTTTAACAAACATTTAACTGGGGGTTTATATAATAATAATGGCCAGTCTTCGCGAACGAAGATCCGGGGAAGGTCTTTACACCTTCCAGCCTGCGCATTGGATTTTTTAGGTGAGACACAGTGTGTGCAGAACTGAACCCACCCTTTAGTCCTAAGGTTCATCTGCCGGGGTCAAGTGAGCTTGGACGGTTCGGTGTGCATAACACCTCAAAAAAATCAGATTTTTTTCTACCAATCCATGCGCATAAAATTCCTGCATGTCAGTTACTGCTGCTGTGCTGAGATCACTGGCTGACCTGTGTTGACCAATGGCTTTGTTGTCTCTGTACTTTCCCATCTCTATGTGACTTTCTTCTGTTGAACACCTGCACTGATATTGATCCCTGGTGCAGCAGAGCTCACTTGGAACCTTGGCACAGAATCCAGGATGGTTGGACCCTGAAACAGCAGAACACAGTAAAATATCCAGTGTTTACAATTTTTCCAAAGTTGTGAGGAAAGCTGTGTTACAGGCAGAGGGAGTGAAAAGTCCAAAGCCAATTTTGTGCCTGAAAATTTTGTTTTCTGCAGTCCCAACCCTATTTCACTGTGTCTCAGCAGCACTCACAGTCTTGTGAGAACTGGGAGTGGGATTAGAAAGATTTTTTTAAAAATACATATTTTTGCATGTCCTTTAATTAAAGTCTTGTAAAATATATCTCTACTTTACATGTGATCTTGAATGGCTCCTGTGGCCAGTGCTGTCACTGGAACTGTTACATCCCACCCAAATCTTTGTGTTGGTGGGTAGCAAGGGTGACCTTTGAGAGTTTAATTCGCATTTTCTCAGCATGAAAAATACTCCTATAGTCACAAAAAAAGGAGGAACACCATACCTTCCACTTCCCTGTCAGGTGAGTTTGAAATCATGGTTCTCTGGATTGCATTTGTTTTAACCTGGGTGCTATTTGATCCCATCATCCAACTGATGCCATCATACCATCACTGTGTTAGGATGTGTGTGATGGCTCTCAGGAGATTACTAGGCAGGTTGGGAGGAATCTTTTGGTTTGAATTTACTGTTTTACATTACTTTTGAAAACAAGAAAAGCCCAAGATTTGTCTTGATTTCACAGAGGTCTTGAATGATTGAAGACGCTTTTGATTTTTGGCAATTGGGTGCTTTCAGAGAAATCAGGTCAGCTTGGGATTTCTGTGAACTAGATTTCTTTTCCCTTTTTATTTTTTTTTTGAAGGGAAAAACTTCTTTCCTTAGCAAGATGAATCTGTGTGCAGACCCTCAGCACCTTGCTACCTTGTTAATTTGCTGGCTGCAGAACTTTTTTGCTGCGTGTTTTATGTTGGTAAGCACTGAAAGTTCTGGAGTGCTTCTGGAGCTGGTTTCATAATCCTGGAACTGGATGGGAGAGCAAAACAGCAAGTTGTCATGGGTTTGCAAAAGTTCCCCTCCTTGGGGACTGAAAATAGTTTGTCCAGATGAATTTCCAGACAAGGGCCAATCAGGAGTTCAGGTGATGCCTTTGCTAATTACATCTTCAAGAAGAAACGGAGGAGAAGGTGGTGGCGTGGGAGAATCTTGGGCAGTCATGTAAGAGAGAAGATGTGGCAGGTCCCCCCAGGTGGGGGGCCAGGCCTCTCTGCTCCCCCGGCCCTGGGCTGGGGGCAGGAAAAGCACTGAATCCTCTCTGACCAGATGAGTAACAGAATGAAGAAAAAAAACTGTAAAAGCGGACTTGAACTGTTGCAGAAGAATTCCAGCCAGGGAGATAACGAAGCCTTCAAGGTCGGA
>JAWMRA010000078.1:103055124-103214229 GCA_035584735.1 Pseudotriccus pelzelni | reverse complement strand
ACAGGGCTAACGAGCTCCACCTGCCCGGGGAGTGTCCCTGGCTGGGATCGAACCCTTGGCCTTGGCAGTGAAGGTCCCGCAATCTAACCACTAGGCCACCAGGGGCTCCCATTGGGGGTTTATATAGAATCTTACAATCTACTGAATCCATGATTGATCTCTTCCACAATATTTTTCATTCTTGTACACTCAGAAAACACCTTAACTGTAGAAAGGGCTATCTCACTGCTCCTCAAAATAGCTTTGTGGTATAGGCAAGTAAACACACTTATCCCATGTTTCACAGGAGAAAGCTAAGACAAAGAGCTTATGTAACTTGCCACCAGCGAGCATAGAGAAAAAGCACTGGAATAAGCTGCCCTAAAGAGGTTATGGAATCTTCATCACCTGATATTTTCAAGAACAAGCTACTGAATCTGTCAGACATAGCTGAGCTTGACTTAGGGCAGAAAAAAACCCAGATTCAAAAACACAGCCTCCTTACAGCACTACTGTCTATAAAGCTATGACAAGTGTATGCCCATTTATAAAACTGAGTAAAAATGAGGGGTATCTGAGCCCAAACTCTTTGCATGAATTAACATTTGACAGCTCCTTAGCCTTTACCAAGGCTAAAAATTATAAACCTTATTTTATAGAAGGATAAACTGAAGAACAAACAAATTTTAATACTTGTCCAGTACAAAACCACAAATCAGAACTGATTCCAAACCTCTCAGCATGCAGGCCACTACTTTAACATCAGCCATTTCATATCCGTAATTTGCTTCATGAAAAATTTGACATTCAGATGCTGATATGCTGACAGATCCAAATTCTTACAACTGGAGCTAAAGAATATTAACTCAGCATCTGTCCAGAAAGCAGTTTGCAACAAGTAGGCAACATAGGCTAAGTTCACCTACAGAAGTCCTAGTAAAACAGCCAGCTAAAGGAAACAGAAGACAAAGGCCAACTTGATCTGCCAAATACATTCACTTTCGGGCCACACACCATTTGGGGAAGGAGGGTGGGGAGGAAGGTCTGCTTTGCCAGACAGACTAACTGAGATGAGGAACAAACACAGAAGCCTCTGCTGCTGCTTCGCCACCAGAAAATCTTGTCCATGTTCGCAGGAAATATGCTGAATGGCTAACAAAAGACTACCAGGTCAGGACCTTTGGAGGAAAACACTGGTCTGTCATTAAATATGATGCAGTAAATATGTAGTGTTAAAGTAGGGGGTTCTTTTTCACTATCTCTGGTTCTTATGTGTTTTCTTGAAATTTTATTTATGAATGCAGATGTAGCTGGTATATGTTTAAACACTACTCCAGTACCTAAACAGGACTTGTAGTCCTACCAGTTATTAAAGTTCTTCAGCTTTCTGCTGTAAAACCTTGTTTCTTGTTGCTTTACACCCTTTTAACACCTGAATTGCAGTTTTCCCTCTCATCTGTCTGCGTAAAACTGAATTTTTGATACTGTGTGCCCATAACTGTCTACCTACAGGTATCTTCTAGAACTGTTCTCTTACAAGGGCAGAAACCAGAAATTTTTACTCAACTTTTTAAGGAAAAAATGGGTATGAATTGACAATTAACTGAAAAAAAAAATCAGAAAACAGCCTGCTAATAAGGAGTGCTGTTTTAAAACAACCAAGAAGCAAACTCAAGTACAAAGAACTATGCAGAGCCTAGCAGTGAAAAAGTCAGACCTCCTCCATCACAGGTGACATGTCAGAATTCATGCCACTGAGAAAAAGGTGCTCTTCCCCCTCCTCCCGGACACAGGGGGTTCATGTGTACATAATGTAGCATTATCTTCCCTAGAAGATAACAGTAGAAGGAGATGAAAAGGTTGTGACAAGCATGACCTGAGAGTACAAACAGTGACAAACAGAAACACCAAGCAGACCAAAAATCGCAGGGAGTGATAAGGAGAAAGCAGTATATAAAAGGTGTATCTATTAACCTGGCAGGTACAATAGAAGACAAAGTTGTGTAAATATTAGATTACTTGTTATTTCAAACAGGTTCTCATGCATCTGCACAGTTCTCATGCCAGGATCTGGAAGCCAAGGGATCATGCAATGAAATGCAGATGTGTTTGAACAATACTCTCATTTAATTTTAACCGAAGCCTAGAGCATATAGCTTCCTAAACAGAGACACAGGTGGCCACCTGGGGAAAGTGCCTCTGAACATACTAATCAGTGATTACAATTTCATAAGAATGTTCAGCTTCTGTTTGTTATTCCTTTTAGCATATTTTCTAAGTGGAAAGAGTATTTTAACCGTATTATTTTGTATCAGCATTTAATACTCCTCTAGATAAATACATGTTCTGGGACATACATAACAATTAACAGGAAGTTTTTTCCTGTTTTTAATTTTTCAAGAAATAGCACAAACAGACACAAAAACATACAACAGCATAGATGAAGCTGCAACAAAGCAATGAGGAAAAAAAAAAAGCTCAAACAAAAGCACCTTGGCTATTCACAATAAATAAATATACACACAAAATTAAGATGCTGCTTCTTTGTCAATGTCTATTTTATTTTATAGTTTCTCCTTGTTTATATAATTAAGAGCTTTCTAGAATAGTTATGAGACACATTAGCTCATACAACACAAAACCACCGTATGCGTACAGGGAAATTGTTATTTTAGGTACACCTTTGTGTGTAATAAAATTTAAATAGAGAAAGAAATAAGCAAGTAAATAAACTAAAATCTGCTCCCCTAGCCCCAAAAAGGAGATTATTTTCCTACTCAAGATAAGCAGCCTAGTCTACATACTAAGTCAACACCTCCTTATAAATGTGTAATTCAAATTCTTTTAAGAGCCACAAAAAAATTAATGAAACAAACACAGAGAGGCATAGAATGAAATAAATTAATCAAAAGATCATCTGATACTTTTAAACCAACAGTTGTTATGAGGACTAAGCTAACCTTCAGCCTCACCCGGTCTTAATCTTTCCCAAAGCAAATTTTGAAAGGCATCACCCCCACTGTAATCTATCCGTGGCTTGAGGTAAATACCCAGTTGTTTACAGCATCCCTGAAACACCAATATCTGAGGTAACTTACCACCCCCAGTGGTTATCTTTACAGCACTCTCAGCTCCTACCTGTCTGAGTGAACCCTGATTTGTATCCATTAGCTGATCCACCCTCTGGGGTCGCGGACGGTGACACCGAAGAATTTGGTTTAGCAGAGAGGCTAGCAGCAGATGATTGCCTGCTTCTACATTCTGCAAATGAAGCAGCTACAGTACATATTAACAGGGCCTGCCTTCCAGTTCTAGCAAAGTACAGCAACGCGGTGGCAAAAGGTGACAAAACGTTAAAAGCGTACACACACAGCACATACAACGAACAGCGGCAAACGGCAGCATTCAGTGAAAATACGGATCCCGCAGCTTAGTCAACTTTGTCTTCTAATTAAGAAAACTTCCCTGGGGGCCACTCAGAGGGCCAAACAAATACAGACCAGATGCTGCAAAATGGCAAGAGCCCTCATCTCGCAGCTTCCAAGAGATTTGAAAGGTATTGACTTCTGTGGCACAACCTGTATACAAACTGTTGTATGTTGCCCTTTAAAAGGAGAGATTGTGCTGAAACCCAGATTCCTAGTAGGTCTCCACAAACCTTCAGGGAGATCTCAGTGCTCTGAGTGTCTGTCTGGATGAAAACTGAACTGGGGGGAGGAGAAAGTCACCTTGAAAATCACATATTAATCCACTTTTAAAGCTGAGATCTAATCAGGTTTTGTTTGAAGAGAAAGGGGTATTTAAAAGCATTTCTCTTCTTCTAAATAGACCTATAATGTGAGTAACAGGTGAAAGGTTACCAGATGGGTGATAGCAATATGTGGATAGAACCTATCAAAACAATGGCCATGAGGCTGATTCTTGGTTGATTTTCAAACCTTCGTGGGTCCTCAGAACAGCTGCAATTAGCAAATGACCAAAAGTGAAACCAGTATCTGCTTCTCCCACATGTACATTACTCCTGACTCCATTTAGCAGGACACACATGAACTTCAACTGCAAAAGTAAAATAAAGTTTTCTACCAAATTAAATATTTATGTCATTTTTGTGAAAAGTGTGGTTGAAAAACCACATCCACTCTAATGTAGTAGTTAATTCTACTCGTAACAGAGGAAAGAAGCTGAAGGCAAGCTCCCTTTGAACCACTGACTGATCCAAACTATAATCACTCATACAGCTTGGTGATAACCATCTCTTTCTGGTGTCATGCTGCTATTCACATGAGGATGTGACTCTTCAGATGTCTGTCAGTCCTCCTGTGGAGCTTCTCCTCTCCTCACACCAACCTTTTTGGAACAACAAGGAACAGATCAAACTCTGTCTTTACTGAGTAAGACCACAGCTGAGAAAATCAGGAGTCTGCATACAAACCAGCTTAGCAGAAAATGAGCAGGTAAACCATTCTCTCCTTGAGTCTTTGCATGGCTCTAGCTCCAAATACCTACGTCCTCCAATTAGAGACCCCATGGCTACCTTGCCTTGGGGTGACAAATGTAATCTCTTTAGCACGTGACAATATTGCACAGGCTGCTCTGGTAGAGGGTAAGCCCAAGTGTAAAACACTGTAAATGGCAGGAGCATGCAAGTCTTTCCTTTCCCTGAGATCAGTGACCTGAACTTTCTTAATCTTTTGGCATGCTAGTTATCCCTCAGGCATTAGACAGATTGAATTGCACCTGCTAAGATGAGTATCAGTGGAAAACCAATGTTGCAGCTCTGGCTGTGAGTCACCTTGCTTCAGGCACATAAAAGAATCATCTGATTGAACAACCTTATTTATTCTACCAAGATGACTACACACCCTATGATAGGTAAGTGTAGGGCTCCCACTGCAAGTATGGGGAGATGGAAGAAGAACTTTTACAATTGCATGGCTACTATTAAGACTTAAATAAACCTCTTTGGCAAAATCCAAATTTCAGTGAAACCAGTGAGAATTTTTCCTTCAAGCAGTTACTTTTGAATGCATACATTTTCAACAGCAACTTTCAATTTTTCATTCAACATCAAACTAATAATATTTAAAAAAAAAAACCCTAATTGAATAGGCACCTTTATTACCTTTCCAGCAAATAAGGGGTCCCTTTGACAGTACACCTTGGGAGCTTCTTACTAGGTAGTACTTTAAGTGCTTCTGCTTCTTTGGCTGAGTAGTTAATTTCAGGTTGATATGATTGGAAAACTCTGTGAAGTACCGAAATCCTCTTTCTCCACAGCCTATACAATTCCCAGAAAATCCTGGAAGAGTGAAGCAGAAGATACACATACAGATTAAATGTCTTGTATTCTCTGCTAGGAATAAGGCCATTTAACCTACCTGCACATCTAGTTCAAAGTGACTGGAGGCTTCCAGTCAGACAGCTTCTGTAGGCCCCCTGCACAGCACATGTGTGTCAGGAAGAGGCCAAAGAGAGCCAGATTTTAGTCTTAGTTCTTCTGAAACGGCACCATCTTTCTGGGGCATACTAACTCATGCCAGGATCCTACCACAAATCCTACCACATTCCACACAGTGCAGAGAAGAATAAGTACTTGGCAAAGGGAGAGCTATGATGCCAGGTTGGGAAATTTCCGTGAGAATAAAAAAATAGCCATTTTCTCTACATTAAAAAACAATGCATGTTTTGAACTGCACGCATGTATCTCAAAACTGTGTCTAATTCATAGCAGCAACTTCACGGGGCTGAAATCAACCTCTAATATTTCTCAGACACTCCTTACACAAAGCACTTTCCAAGTAAGTTGGACCTTACATCTTATAAAAATCTTAAAAGCAATCATTTGATGTCAAGATTTTCATGGCTAAAGTGAGGAGTGCTTCAGAATAGTTTTAAAAAACCTATGACCTTCCATGAAAGTAACAAATTTAGCAACAAAGACAGAAGACTGCTTTTCTACAATGTTTCCAACATGGTTTCACAGAAAGGGGTGCAATTTTGAGTTCAGGTCTGGAGGATAAAATCCAGATTAAGTGTCATAAGTGCCCTTGTTTCCCAGTGCCATTCACAGTTATGTATGGGAGTGTTGCATATAGATGGAAACAGCCTGAAATTTCATAGAACAAAGCACAGGGCATGTTCCAAAATGGGTTTGTCTTAAAACCTTTGTTGTTTCAATCAGACCTCTTATTATCTAATGCTGAACAATTAAACTCCTCTGACTTACTTGCCATTCTACTCATCCCTGAATTTCTTTCAACCCTTAATGAAGAAATATTCTCTCTGGAATTAGTAATGATTCATAATAGCACTAGCAGATTAGATTCCCTCATGAAAATGCTTTAATTTCCTTTGTTTGGTTTTTTTTTTCCATTTACTAATCAGTTCAAGATCTGTAACAGAATCAATTTTTCGTTCTTGTTACTATTATTATTTCCATAGTGCCAAGCACCTTGGAGAACACTGGTTCCTACACTTACCTGTCAGCATCTTTTTATGAAAAAGATATTCAGTGTTTTTGACAAAATGCATTTTCCATAAAACTCTCATTAATTAGACAACTGGTTTTTGCCTTACTAGGCTTCATTATCATCTTGGATAAAGGTTCCAAGAAGCAGATTTCTTCATCCTGTTTCTCCTGGGACTGAATCATTCTTTCCCTTCTCCCTTGCAACCCATGGGAACTACCAGTGCATCTCCATAGTTGTTAGAAATAGTCATTAGGGTCTCACAGAGCTACTGAGACAGTTCTTTGCTCACAGGTAGCAGTTACAAAAGCCTAGAGGCATTTAAATACATAACATCAGCAATGCCAGAGGGGTAAGTCACTAGGCTGATTATCAAATTATACCAGAGATGATAGGTGGATACAAAGCTGGGGCAGGGGGGAAGGTACCAACCAAGAAAGTAGTACCACATTTAACCAGACTAAACACCATCTACCAGTCTATCACACAGTTCTTATTGATCAACGCCCAACACTCCCCCTATTCAGTTGAGAAGCTTCTCTGAATCCTGGAAGTATACACAAAAGTATTCCATGATCCCACATCCCCAACCGTACCCAGTGAGGGCACATCACACCACAGCTATCCAACTCAGGCCAGTGGAATTTCTGCCTTAGGTCCAAAGGTTTACAGTGTGTAGTAGCATAGTAAATGGGTTTAAGTAACAAAAGCAAGGTGTTTTCTACAGTTACACAAAGTATGGCTGCTCTGGACCAGAATATGAGCAGCGTAGTTAAATCAGGGTATTTATCTTTTGCTGTACTTTCTTTCCTGTTGAAAGGTCTTTCTGAATATATTCCAGGTAGCACAATGACTGGAGGGAGAAATGAGAAAGTAAATTCAAAACAGGCTAAAGGAGCCAAAATACATTAAATCACTTTTACTAGCCTGTTAAAATGTGTACCAGCTGTGATCCGAGCAAGAAATCTAGCTTCACATATGCTTGTCTTCAATCACCAAGAAGTATTCTTATATTAAAATTTTAAAGATCATAAATGTAACTGATTATGACATAGTTGGCGGGGGGTTTTTCCCTCTGTATTGGATTTTGAGAAGCAAATTACTCTCAAAAGGTCCTACTAAGAACAATGTTCCCAGTGGAGCCAAGGGCAGAATTCATCCCTCAATCCACAGAAAAATAGTTGTTCATCTTCAATACTTGCATGAGCATATTTTTTCTTAAGGAAAATGCTGTAAGCTTCAGTAGAGATAGAGTATATAGATAGTTCACATTTAGAATGCCAGGGTTGCAGTGGCTTCTGCCCACACAGAAATCACCGAGATATCAATTGTGGTTAATTGTGGAATCGGGGACTTGTTTTAAAATGGGTTTTTAAGGCAGGTTTGTCTACAGATTTAATTTAATGATCTCCATGCTCTCCTCAACTATTTCTAATAGAGGTTATTAGCTGAAATTACTTTGGATAATTTTGAACTGGCTTTTTCTCTGAATTATTATGGCACAAAGAAAAACAAAAATCTCTTACCTAAAAGTGCATTTTTTCCATGATCATCTGGCAAAAACCTCTTGTCAACAGCACAGACTAGAATGTGCTCAGGAAGGTTGGGAGATTTGGCTCCTACTAACAGGAAGCCTGCTGGGATATCGATTTGCTCCATGCACAGAGATACTAACCGTAAATCCTTGCCTGCTTGACAAAAACCTATAAAACAAAGCAAAACAAATGATAACTCTTCAAAAGATTTAATTTCATTTTCTTCTTTTTATCAGTTAAAAAAGCAAATGGCACTTCACAATTCCATGCTGCAACTGGGAATTTTAATATATCCTTTTCAAGGGAAATAGAGGAAATTCAGATAGCATCTCAACAGATCCACTAGCTCAGCGTTTCACAGACGACAGATAAGGTTATTTTAAAGAGATCCTGAACACATACAGGCACAGAAGATATTTAAGTGTTCAAACACTAGTTTACAGTCTTTTCAAGAGAAACAATGCTGTCTTTCTTGCTTGTAACAGGCTGGCATCAATACATAAACACCATTAAGTAATACAAAGGAATGATAAAAATTGATGAAATTCCAGCAAATAAAAGATGAATTCACTGGTTTTAGAGACGTACACCATGTTTTCTCTACATCTTCAACTAAGTTTCCTGAAGTCTCAGTGGACTGCATGACTTCCAAGTCTTCAGTGAGGTTTTTCCCCACCCAGATACACATATGCACATGAAATACGGACGTGAGGTTGGTCCTTGTGCTTCTAATCAATGTAGAGCTAAAACCAGCAACAGACATGGGCAAGACTGGGCACCTGAGCAAGCATCTGCTGTTCCATATCCTGCAACGGACAGGTAGCAGGCTGGGTCACACAAAAAAGCACAGCAAGGCAGTCCAGAGCACTGTCCAGCACCCCAGAGGAGCCCTTGGGAGCTCAGGACTCAGAGTGAGCTGGGCAGGTTGGATGGGACAACTTGGTGCAATTGTGGGACTTCTGGGGGTCTGGCTGGTCCAATCTTCTGCTCAAACCAAAATCAACTGCAAAGCTGGATTTTTTTGGACTAAGTGATTTACAAAAACATTCAAAGACTCTTCCATTAGCTTCAACACTGGGCTTACAAGGATCAAAATCACATTCCACTTTTTGTACAACTCCATCTTATTAAGTTTTATTGAGTAATTTCTAGACTCAAGAAAGGAAAGGACAGGTGTGAGTGAAAACAACAGCCATGTGACTTCCTCCACAGGAATAGATATGATCACACCAGGCTTTCTAATTTCTCTTAGGCAAAAGTCAACGAAAGCACTACCAAGTTTTATGAAGAACCAGACTCTTCTCGTGTTCCACTCCAATTCACACTTCTCCAGCTGCAAGATCAGTGCTACTCTCTGGCCTCACACATCTCCCAGCAGCAGCTGGCAGAACGCCCCCCTGTTTCAGGATATCCAAAGGCATCGCACATTTACCCAGTGACCACCTCTCTTCTGCTACAACCACAGAAATATCACAACATGGACAACACATGCATACATCTGCATGAATCAGCATTTCAAAATTAAGGAAATCATAATACTAAATTTGAAATTATTGTAAAATCTATTAAGACTTTAGTCATCAATATATATATTACTTACACTTACTTGGAAATATTATTCATGTAGTCCCCACTCAATACAGAAATTTTCAGAGGAAAAAATCCCAAAACCAAATCACTGGAGAAAGACATCTGGTAACACACTGTGATCACAGCTTAATCAAGAACCACCTCATAATATGTATGTCTGCACTGCTCCTGTGCTAAAACTTACAGTTTAAAACTTCTTCAAAAATTGTGAAAGTTAATGTTCTTCGGTTTTATCTCAAAACTGTAGCAGGCACAGAGCATGTACAAAGTGGAATGCACAGAAGCAGCTGGCATGAATTTCCTGGCAAGCAGCAGCTTGCTGACAACAGAGTCCAGTACGGGTTCAGTCTTGTGCCTACACCCAGAGTCTGTTGAACCAGTTCTCAACTGAATAATTTCTTCAGTTCTTCAGTCAGCTCAGTTCCAGCAGCAGCTCATTTGAGCTGAAAGCTGTCTTGGATTCTCCCCTCACACATGCCTTTTTCCAGCCATTGAATTAAAATGAAGCACCTAAACTTTTCATGTATCAATCAATGGATTATAACAACAGCTTATCACTAAGATATATATGTCTTAGGGGGAAAATATTAAACTAGCATATTTAAAGTAAAATTTATTCTTTTCTGATTAGATGCCATTTGATCTTTGTATGTAAATTTTTTTTAGGTTCTTTAAAAACATATTTATCTTGATCAAATAGAAGGGTAGACACCAGGCTAAACATTATGCAGTCTTTTCAATGTAATTTAGAAGAAACAGTTAGAGATAAACCTAGCGAAAAAAACTCCCTTACATTCAAAATAAAAATTGCTTATTCAAATGTTTATGTCATTTGGGTATTATGGCCAGAATTTTCAAAACTGACCTACATTTTTAGGCATTCAGTGAAATCTGAGTAGCTGACATGCTTAGAAAATACCCCTCTACATCTAGATTTAAAATAGAAAAATTACCCACTGCTGACAATGTGGGCAAACAGGAAATCTGTAGATAAGTGTTACGAAACATAATATTTCAAGACAGATTGAAAACTGTGGTTTTACACAATGAGTTTCTAGCTCTGCCTCTACCTAAAAACGTTCAGGAAATGCCCAGAAACACAAACAGGGGCTTTTGAAGAAAAAGAGGCTTTTGAAAGAATTGTTAGCAATAGCAGTACTAGGATATCAAAGAAAGCAGGACTCTGGTTATCAGTGTTGTTATGTGTCAATAGAGACTTGCTTTCAGAAGGGTCACACAACAGTGACAAGGCTGAATATCATATATCATATAAGAAGGTTAGAGCCTCTTGGGGTGTCCCAAGAGGACGCTCTTTTGTGCCCTCTTCTGATGTCCCAGTGAAGTGAAGCAGTGCTCCACAACATCTGAGATGGAAGCAAAGAGACAGCTATTATCCAGCCTAGAAGCAAAACAACTTCAGCTACACTTGAGGGGCTTCACATCACCATTCTGCATTGAGTCCTCAGAGGAGAAGCTACAGAAAAACCCTAAGAAAGGCACCACAACATCTTAACAAGTTGACAAGCATTACTCAGTAACACCTTAGCAGTAGCCATTGAAACAAACCGATGTATCTCAGTCTGCTATCATGGAAACAGCAGCTTCTTATCTGAGAGGCTGTAGATCTGAACATATTAAATATTTCCCATCATTTAGGATATGTAGCACTGTACTGTAGAAATGCTGCATCCTACCTAATCTGCAAATACCTGAGATTTACCCTCTATATCGTCTTTTACTTTGCCCAAAGCGTTCTCAGACTCCTTCCATGTTCCGCTTCCTCCTTGCACAATCTCCTTTGGCATCTTCCTCTGCTTTCCTCTGGGCGACATCTCCGGATCAGAGAGCTATGCATGTGTAGACTGGCTGGCCTCTGGAACGTTCAGACTGTGTGAGAGCTATAATTACTTTCCTGCCAGAGGGGCCTTATACCTGGGGACGCCGATGTAGTACAACCAGCTCACGAACTTCGCGAAATCTTCATTACTTTTAGGATCTCTACCTCTCTGGCAGCACCAGTAAAAGCAGCTACCAGCTCAGAGCTCACAGGTGACTGCCAAAACCTTGTTTTCTGAGGCAGCGAGACATGAAACAGGGCTGACACTAAACCGTTTCCTCTGGCTCCCCTTCTGCAGAACAAAAGGGATCCCAATGGGTGAGCAGTAAGAGAGGCAGCACAGACAGAGCCCCCATGAGCTCTTCCTTCTCTTGTTTAGTCAAAAGCTGCCACAAGAGAAGCAGGGAAGCCTACACAGCTTGGCCAGGTGCAGCTGGGGCTTCCTTCCATCAGGAGATATGGACAGGATGCAAATCTGCTTCTGTGCAGTAAAAGTCTTGACTTTTCCTTCAAAGGCACATTTCATAGCTATTCATTTATAATTGTGTTCAATTTCTAAGTCAACAGCACTAACACAGCCAACTCCTAAGAAGAAAGAATGGCACTTTAGTGTTGCATTTACTTGTATGCTGTTTATGGACATCCAAATATAGAGGAGAAAACTCATGAGCCACTAAACCAAACCACTTCTCTTTTTGAGATTTTTTTTTTGACAGGTAATAGTAAGAAGCAAAAGCCCAAAGCTGAGCTGCTCCATTAAAAAATAAATACATCATCTTCTCACAGGGTATCAGCTTTGTTTCAAATGAAGAACAGGCACTTCTATTCTGATAAAAGATTTCCAAATACCAAGAGCAGACACCAAAAAAACACAAGTATAATGGCTTTTACAGACATTATCGGCATTTCTTTGAAAGAAAATTCACTAGTTTTTGCTTCTGAGAAGCACATTTGCATTCTCTAACATCACTTCATTTAAAGTAATCCAGTCCCATCTTCCTGAAAATGAAAATCTGTCAACACCCAGAAGTGTTGGAATATTCTTAAAAATTAAAATTTGTATATATCCTCCCTTTCCCCACCATATCAAGAAGAGGTTTCCGTGTGGGGTACCAGCCCGTTGTTGCACTGTAATAAAGGGATATTTGCATAAGGAATTAGCTTCCAAGAATTGCATACGAATTACGGGTCACTGTCATTCCCATTGTAACCTCACAGTAACTGATCAGGTGTTAAGTACCTGCTTACCTAATTGCTCCTGAAACTACCCTGGCCTTTCTTTAAGCATCAGGTAAATTGAGGATTTACTAACAAAAGGAAGGTGATACTATTTTGTTTCCCACAGCTTGCATAAAACGTTATTCCACAAATTAGAAACAGCTTCTTTTAAAGCCACAGCAAGCAAGCGGTTCAGAACAGCTTTGTGTATTATTTTGTTGCCTATTTGAGGTACCTGTATGAAAATGAAGAATTCTTTTTCTCGAAATCCTATTTTCATGGAAATTAGTAAATTAGTTACAAAAATTTCTGTTGAGCAGGAAAAAAAAGTCCCTGAAAATAAGTGAATTCCTTTTATGACTAATAGTAAGGCAAGTGGCAAATGCAGTTGCTCTTTCCAATGGGCTAAAGAGAGTTAAGGCATCTAATATCACCACCAGCCGAGAAGGATCCTGCCACTTTTGAAGCACTTCTTTTTTTAACCCACAAATAAAGGCATTAGGTTTTACTTTCTGCACCCATGTGACTGACAAAGCCATTTGAATAAAAGAACAAGTCACTACAGAAAATAATATGATGGTTATGGCACGCATCCTGAACTCAGGAAAAGCAAACAGCAGAAATACCTTAAAGGAAAAAAAGATTACACCCCATCCATGCTAAAAGGTGGGAGACAGGTTTCACAGCAACCAGAGCAGGTTCTAGTACCAGTATTTTACTCTTGGATAAACAATTAAATACAAGCTTATTTTAAAGTATCCAAGCAAAGTGAATTCAATTATCATATCAATATTCTTTAATATTTTCATAATACTGTTTAGCTTTCCAACTAAATAACTGAGATAAGGGACGTAAACAATAGCAGGGATGCTGGAAGGGCATCTTCATGCGATGAATGATGACCTATCATATTAATATCTTGCTGAGATTCGGTCTGCAGTGTCAAAGTTTGGGAATCTGCGTGTTTCAAACACTTACGTAAAACTGTCCTAACAGATCACCAGCAATATTTGGAAAAAAACATATACAAAACCACTGCATTCTTAAATCAGGTCCTTGAGAGCACTGAAGAGCAAGGTAGGTTTTGTAAATTCAGAATGGTAATCTTAATATCCCGAAATTCTGCAGATGTAACACAGGAAACTTCCTTCTACAGTGATTTGGTCATAAACAACCGATAGATAAAAATCAAATCACAGAACTCCCCCTGGAGTCTGGTCAGATTTTTCCAGGACATGCTAAAAAGCTTAATATTACACAGATATGTACATGAGCACATATTAACGTAACTGGGCATAATGTTGTGACGTGCAATATGCAGCCACAGCAGGGAGGTCTTCACTGCCGTGAGTGCTCGAGAGCTGAGCACCTCCTTGCAGTGCCATGTCAGAAAGAGCAGCTGTGCAGAACAACCCTGAGCAGAGGTGGCAAAGGTACTGCTCCGGCTCTGCACAGCAGATTTTGTAGATTTTATTGATACTTGTCCTCAACTGGGAACGTCTTCCTAGGAATACATATTTTCATACTTTTTCCTTTTCTCTCCCCTCCAAAAATGTCAAAGAATCACCATCGATGAGTTCTTACTTCTATCACTGCGTATAAGCATACACTTCAGCAAGGTACAAAACCATTTTACAAATTACAACTTTCAATGTACTCCACACAAGGAATTCCAGGATTCAGGGGTATATTGAGTAAATTGTCAAGAAGGGCTTTTGGACCTGGTGGGAACAGATGGTTGTTTTCAAGCGGGATATTTTTATGAGAAACATACCTAATAAATATGACTAGATCTTCCTTCTACGAGGAAGCTAAATCTTCAGAATAGAAGATTTATATAGATAGGAGATATATAAAGAATATTATAAATATACATAAATATATATTTATATAAAATATATATTTATATATAATATATATTAAAAATATATAATACTTATATATATATCTATCTTACCTTATAGGGTAAGATGAACCAATTGCATCAATTTTACTTTGTCCAAGTAAGTATATGCATAATGATCTGACCCTTTCTTTAACAATTTAAAACCAACAAAAAATATAGTACAGCCAACAATTTTGCTCATCTTGAGCAACAATCAGGTCAGCTCAAGGTAAGTAATGGCCAGCAGGCACACGGGGAAGGCAAAACAGACAAGCTTTCATTACCAACCCCTCTTATCATCTTGGCAGCACAAAGTACAGCAAGCCTTTTCTCCATTTTCTTTTTCCAAAGTCTGCCTTCTGCCCATAGAAGTAACTAAATCCAGCTTTACCAATGTTTCTAAGAATAATTTAGCCATAGATTGAGAACCAGCCATACTGATGCCAACTTATGTAACCTCTTCGAGGACAGTAAACCAGCAATAACCACAGAAAATAAAGGGCTTTCAGAAACTAACGAAGGGCCACAGCCAGTCCTAGACACTGCTTTCAAATAACAAATTACACTTTATGTCCTGAAACAAGTCTTCCTAATCCATAACTTGTCAGATTTAAGGCTTTGACTATAAACTGTATTTTCCAACCTTGTAGCTCAAGAGTTTCTAACTGTAGAGAGTGCACATTATAATTAGAATTAGTTGTAAAGATTGTACAATAAAAAAAGGATACCAACCATCAGTAGTGCAAGACCCTTCTGGGGCAGGTTTTTGTGAATATGGGATTGGTGGACTACTTGAATCTGACATGTCTTCATCCTCTTCTTCATCTTCCATTTCATTAACAGTTTGGTTGGTAGAAAAGTCCAGGTTTCCATTTTGTGAATAGCGATGTACTAACTCTTTATCCAACTCTTCCACCTTTGGCTTCACATCTGAAGAAGAAAAATAAAAAAGGAATAAAATCTAGGAAAAAAAATTAGAAATTAAACTTTTCAACAGTAGTTGCATTTATCTCCTTTAAAAATAACCAGCATGACATTTTTTTATCCTTAATCATGCCCCAGATTCAGATTCTGTGTCACACAATGAAGTTCTGTGGAGTTTTTGCCTTTCTTTTTTTTTTAAACACGAAACACATCCCACCCTTTTCACACAGAGAAAAACAACTGAAATGTGCCATACTTTCATGGTTACCTTCCGGCAAGAAAGGAGGCTGGTCAGGATCCAGGTACAGCTGTGAGAAGATTGGCCGGGGGACAACGCTGCTACATCTCAGAGAAGCCTCTATAGAGTTATGAAGAGCTTCCTCAAAACGGGCAGATTTTAGTTGCCCTGCATATGAGTTCCCCATGATCTAAAAACACAAAGGAAACAGCTGATAAGGGGATGGGAAAGTGCATACACAATTTACTTATTACAATTTTAATGAGGCCTTACTATTATCCATCATGTCAGCGATATAAAGTCTGCAAGAAAATATGATATGAAAACAATGCCTCTAACTAGTGTCCATATTTCTCTCTCAATCTCTCCTTTTCCAATAAGCTTTTAGCACATTTCCAAGACACTGCTCTGTGTCATTTGCATACATGGCCTCTCAACAGCCTCAGGAACCTGCCTGGTATAAAAATTAATGGAGGGTAGATAGATAAAATCATTATTATCAGGGGTTTTTTAGGATATTCAGAGCAGGATACAGAGAGGCATAATAACACACACACAAAAGTTTTTAAAAATCAAGTTGGGCTTCATCACTTGTTGTCAAACAGTGTGTTTACATGATTTTACTTGTCAGTATGCCATCATTTGTACAGAAGCAATACACAGAGACATCCAATAACTTGAATTTTTAATCTTGTTAATATTAACTGAAATTACGTGGAAGGTCAGTCTCTGTCCTTTCAGAGTCTTCACCTCTTGTCTTCAATGTAATACTGTAATTCACATGTAGTCTGATCCATCAGAGCACCTAATCATAGTCTTACAACAAAGGATGTAAGTAAAAAAGAGAAATAACTTCTAAACCATATGCAGCAATTACAGTGAAATGTCTTTACTTTAAATTATGCTTTACACTAGTGTAGTGATAGCAGTCTCTTAAATATCTGCTTTAATGATTAATATTTCTGTTTATATCAATGATGAATTTATTAACTTCATTAAATATTCAAGCATTAACAGACTTGTAGATCATTTTTTCCCCGTGGACAGCATTACACAGCCCACTGACTGCTGTATTTGTGCACCCACCACTAGGATGCAGACTCATAAATGTAAACATTCAATAACAGGATGGCCATGGAAGGTTTTAAAACGAGCTAAGAGAGACTCACTGAAACCTGAAATTCTCCAGTTTACTAGATCATTATACCATATGACATCTGTTCCAGAGAACAGCAATCTAACATTTTTCAATATTCTCAATACAAAACTGCACTGTCAGAGAAATTAATTTCAACAAAGTTTTCCCCGGTTAAATCAATAGATAGAAAAGTACAAAGCCTCATAACATTATCTTTGTACTTCCCTTCACTAGATGTCACCTAGCCCTGACCAGGAAGGGACCTTGGCCAAGAAGATAAGTTGGCATTTTGAAAACCCACAGCTCCACTTCTGCTTTATCACTCAGTTGCTCAAGGCCCTCAGGGCCACCTGTAAAAGGGCAATAATTATGACAGCCACTTCCAGCAGCATTTGAGGTCTGCTGGTATAGGCAAACATTCAAGAGCTAAATATTGCTATTCTACTGGATACATGGACACAAAACCAATCTAATTCATCACCTCTAACCTGGAAGAGATGCTCAGTTCCCTGTTCAGTCAGGAACTTTGGGAAAATAATTCCCCATCTCTCACTTAGATTGGTTTTTAACAAATTTTATGGCAACTGCAATTCCCTGACCCAACCAGAGACATTACAAGATAAACACAATTTCTTAACATGACACATCCTGCCATTTCAGCAATAAAGTACTTCAGAAAAGTAGTTTCTCTTCTATAAATTTTCACTAAATTTGGAAATAGTAGGGACTGTGTACAAATGCACAACTACAGAGTGAAGTAGGGAAAAACTATTCTAAAGCAGTATTAAGGTTGCAGTACACTAAAGCCTGTCAGATGCCTTTGAACAAAGAATTGATAAAAATCAGCTAAGTGACTGAAATCCTGATTTTACTGAAATCAGTGATACTTCCATAAATGTCAGTGAAAACATGACAAAGTATTATATCAATTAATTTCATGCCATAAAATCTCATTTCTGTACCATTCATGTCAGTTATGATGTGCTTAAGACTTCAAGAATGTATTCAAATGAAAAGACTTTAGCTAAAATACCATAGTAAAAATTAACTAACCTTTAAGAATCAGAATTTCCTCCATGTTTTCTATGACCTACATGTTGTATACAATCCATGACAACAATTCTCATTTTGACGGGAAACTACTCATAAAACATAGGATGCACATAGCACTAAGGCTGGTGAGCCATGACTCCTTGATTTGCCTCCCTGGAATCTACACAAGGAGACTTGCCTGCGGGCGGGGACTGTCGCAGATTTACCTGAGAAAGCTGGTTAATATCAGCGGAGGATGTTTGTAGCTTGCCAAGGGAACACAGGATGGTAGGTGGAAATGCCAAGTAAAGCTCGAGAACCACGACTTGTGTGAGCACTTGTCCCTGCAGCATGGAAGCGGAGCAGGAGACGAGGCTTGTCGGGGATATGCTTGTGCAAGATGGGGCAGGCAGAGGTGCCAGAGGGCACAGCGGTCCCGGGTCCTGCTGTGCGGCAGAGGAAGCTGGGAGCCCTGGAGAACAGCATGGGGCAGCTGATTTCCTAACACCGCCTGAGGCCATTAGGGCAGCTGGCCTCATCTGGAGTTCAAGGGAGCGGGGGCAGAGCAGGGGGTTCTCCTTCTGCAGGGGAGAGGAGGTGGCAGGACCTTCCAGCGGTGAGCTACTGCCCGGTTCAGGTTGTGCCACCTTGATCCAGCCTCCCCAAAAGCCAGGAGCACCAATTCAAGGCAGTAACGCCTTAGCGTTTCTGCTTTTGATTCTATCCCTAAATGCCTGGTGCAACTCGGAAGTGCTTCAGTTTCCTCAGTGCAAGCGGGAGGCAGCTCCCAGCAAGCACACCTCAGCAGCAGCAGGGGAGACAGCTGAGCAGAATGTGCTTTAAACATGCTCAAATGTGCTGAGGGGGCTTGAGGAGGCAGCAAAGAGTCTGGAGGAAAAATAAATTGGGGCAATTGGAAGGGAGAGGAAAAAAAAAAAAAGACGAAAAATCCATTTCTGTTATTAGGAAGTGTATCTGCCATATCTACATTTAAATGTGACTAAACACAATTATTTAACATAACGAAATTAATGCTCATTGTTAAAACTTATCCAAATAATACGCCTGTCCAACATTCCTATATAAGGTCGTTTAGTAAAAATAAAACAAATACACCAACCCCTGCTGCTTTCTAGAGTGAAATTAAGGAAAGTTTTTCTTAACATTCTTCACATCTGATGCATCAGTGAGCTCAGGAGGATGTGAGACATTCCATGGTTGAATGCAGCTGAGACGGTCTGATGCAGTGTCTGAGAGAAAACGGAGCTGGACTTGACTCAGCAGCTCCTCCCCCATCTCACACGCCTGTTTTTATGCCATCAGCACTGACACATCACTACTTACCCTCACGACCACTGTACTATACCCAGCAATACTGCACCAAACTATGCTGGAGCCTTCCTTCACGCACTGAGAGATTTCTAGTGGGCAGGAGGTTTGATATCAGGGTAAATAGTTTTTCCCGTATCTACACGTGCACTAGTTGCAGCTAGCTCAGCACAGAGCTGGTTAGATTCCCATCAGTGAGCAATCTGCTCATCTGTAATACCGTATTCCAACCGTCCCTTTTTTCCACCTGCACGACTGGAAGGATACCAGTGTAATTCTTAAGTTGCCTACTTCTTTTGGCAACCTTTTGAGGTCTGTTTTGGATTGAACTCGACAGAGTCGTAGTATATGCAAAGTGTATATGTATTTAGCTGCTATACCTTCTCCTTCCCCACCACAATAACAAGGAAAGAAATTCAATTTGGCAACAGCCACTATCGGGCTTCCCCTCTACCTCACCAAATTTGCCACTCTACACAGACAATTTTTATTACATTTCCTTAAAACTTACTGTGGAGATTAGAAGACACTATTAAAACAGAGTAATTTCAGAATTAAATCTATATTAAAACAGAACAATAGGTCAATTTCCTAAAATTTAGATCACCTGCACCTCCAGGCTCTATCACAACTCAGGGTACCTCTCTTTAATGATTCAGATACTAAGGCATCCCGATTAGTTCCTAACACATCTCCAC
Source organism: Pseudotriccus pelzelni (assembly GCA_035584735.1). Classification (NCBI taxonomy): domain Eukaryota; kingdom Metazoa; phylum Chordata; class Aves; order Passeriformes; family Tyrannidae; genus Pseudotriccus; species Pseudotriccus pelzelni. The sequence continues at coordinate 103,194,359 of JAWMRA010000078.1, read as the reverse complement.
TACTGCTATGCTTCTTCAAAGCAAATTTCCCAAGCCCACTTTAAGTCTTTGCAGTGGCCCATCACTGAACTAGAGGATTAACTGTGAGAGTTGCTAAAGGGAGAGCTGCCTTACAACAGAGCTGGAAGGCAGCCCTCACATCTCAGTCTGGCTCCTTACAAAGATACGTGAACAAGGCAATTGTGAAATTCCTCCAACCTGACCCGACCACAAGTAAAAAAGTATCCATGCTATAGCTCTTAATAAAAAAACTAATATAGGGATTCACTATGGAAAGCAAAACTATGATTACTGTGAGCTTCCATCAAAGCAGACAGAAATGGAAGTAACAAAACCAAAATTTCAAAGAGGACTGAATTTAACACTGCATCACTTAACTGTGTGGTGAAGAAAGGAAAATTCTGATCATTCGTTCAAACCCAGAAACTGAATTTACAAGAAAACCTTGTCAATTCAATAATCTTGTCAAATAATCTTGTTCTATGTGGTCATCCAGGTTTCAAAAGACCTATACAGAAATATGACACAGGATACTCAAGAAGAACAGGAGCCCAGGTCCAGCAGACTTGTAACATGTAAGTACAGTAAACACTACCCACCTCTAGTTAAGAAAATAGGTGACTATGGTCATTTACACCCATACAAAAAAAAAAAAGTAACCTCTGAAAAGCGGATTGTTTCTCAGTAACTCTTGGGAGCCAGAACTGCACACTGAGTTGAAGGCTCTGCCAGTAAAAATATAATCAGATCATTCAGTACACCAGATACCACATATTTGGCCTCCAGGTGGGTCATGACCCCAGAGACTTTAAAGGAGAGGAACTGAACTGGAGGATGAGGGAGGGGGTGAGTGTTGTTGTTATGGCTTAAAGCAATTTCACAATTACCTGATAGTGAATGATGAATCTGATGCAAACACCCTCCATTAAGTCAGCTCTATCAAGCCCTTACTTTGTGTTTAACCTAATAATGTAATTGTGTTCTCCAAAACACATAATCTGGCTTCTGATCTGGCCTAACCCCACAGGAAAGTTTCTCTTCAAAGGAAAAGAAAGCAAGTTCCTTCACAAAGGCACTGCTGGGCCCAGCACAGCTTCTGTATCTCAAAGGGTTATCTCAGGCAAAGAGAGACCAGGCATCTCTTTGCACTGTAGAATTGTTTGGAAACTGGTTGCTTCAGGTACAGCTAGAATTTTTTTGTTATTTACACCATTCTCATTCAGTTTCTGGTGGTATTATTTTTCCCATCAGAGCACAACTAGGATTTATCATGAACATGCATGGAGCAGAAAGGATGTTGGTTAATTACGACAAAAACAAATGTATACGCTGATTGCAAGTGTAGACTTCAAAGTCAGAAGTCCATGTACAGCATTAACTGTAACATTCAGTGGGGAAGACCTATGTGTGAGTCAATACAAATCTGCAAGGTAGAGTAGTCTCCTTAACAGATCCATTATCTCATAACCTTTGTGAGATCCCTTCCTCCCCTCCAGTCCTTTCAAGATCTTGAGATTATGATCCTGCTTTTGCCTCAGTTAGGGATATTTGCACTCGACTTTAAAAGAGCTTGCAATCTTATATTGCAAGTGACAGATAACTCGTTCACGACATCTTTCAAGAAAAATGAATTAGTAGTTTGCATTGACTCTATTTAACAGCTCAGTTTCCTTTCATTTTTGTTTTTCACTTTATTTTGAAGAAAATATCGTTAGCATCCAATACCATTTAGAATCTTCTCTCTCAGTCGGATGTTGCCACTGCTGTGTCAGAGGAATGGGAAAGATCAAGAACACCTATTTTTTCCTGACAAGGTTCTTCCTCTTACTGCTCAATTAACAGTATCCATACTTGGAGTAGTACATCAGATTGTCTGGGATTTGGACAATTTTCTTGGACAGAGACAGACAAATGCATGCAAAACAGAGCTACATGCAGGATGGTAGAAGAGGGCAGCTGTTTACCCACAACATGAAACACAAACCAAATCAAAAGTGGTGTTAACATGGAGGCTGCTATGCTCTTACTGCTCCATTCCTTCCACATCAAGACTATTCCCACAGTCCTCAGACACAGCTCACAAAACAATAAACATAGTAGAGGTAAAATTAACACCTGAATGCAGGATAGTGTTACTAAGTTGAGCTTATATTAGTGAAGCTATCAACTTCAAATCACCTCCAAATACTACAAAAATTAAGTCTGGATTGCATTTTTAAGAAATCAGTGATCTAGGAGTTTTAGCTTCACAGAATAAACCAGCAGTGATCACAGAATCATAGAATCAATCAGATGTAACACTGAGGCCAAAAACTGCAACCTCTTTTTTTTCATACATAGAGTATGAAATGTTTTTGGTTGGGTTTTTTTTTGTTTGTTTGTTTGTTTTTTTAGTTCTTTTTAAGTGTTACCTACTGAGCTGTACACATAAAGAAGAGTTTCCAACTGCAGTCAAACACAGAATATATTGAGAGGTGCAATGGTACAAAAGTCACTGCAAGTTAAGCTCAAATTTTACAAAATGGCAGCTCAGTATTTTAAGTTACAAGGTCAGCACTTGTGTTATTGCCTAGCATAGTGTATATTCCTTCATTTTTCAAATATTCTGATAATACTCTCCCAGAACCTTTAGCTGTGATCTTTTTCTAAGCCTGAAGTTCTAAAACATTATTTTAGAGCTAAGTCTGTATAGTTAGAATCAAACTACATAAATCTAAAACCTAAAAGTCAGTTCTTTTTATCCCCAAAATGGAGCTCAAAGTCATTTGTCAAGATTGCTGCACATGAGGCTCCGGGAGAAGAACTGTAAATGCCTTGCTTTACTTTTCTCCAGGTTATGGCTCTCACTCAGAAAAAAAATAAATTCCAAGTATGTTGAACTCTTATGGCACAGTGCAGTCAGTGCACTGGGGATGCTCAACGCATTCCTCTCAGTGAGGACTGAGATGATTTTAGATTAAGCATGTGTCAAACTTCATTTGATGCCATTTCCTTAGAAAACAGATGCAACAAGCAGATGAAAGAAAACGTGACCTCACCACTTCATGTATTCAAACTCACCTACATTGACCACACAATACATAAAAATTATGGAGAACTAGTTCCCGTGAATAAATGATGCTATGCTAGAATCATTTAAAGTAATATATGCCTGCCTGGATATGGCAAACTACATGAAAAAAGTATTATAAAGAGATTGGAACATTAATGGAGCAAAACTGTAGTTGATACCATTTGGTGTGGTACCTGAAAAAAGGAATGTTTCCTGATGACTGTTTTAAACACACAGCTCGTTTTCATGGACAAGAGCTGTCTTATAAGCTGTATATATAAGCATTTTTGTGCAAATATGTTCTGTCACCAGTAACATACACCCATAAGTTAATACTGTCTCTTTTACAACTCTCATTCACTCACCCACATCTGTTCATACAACCCTCCCCTCCACCCCAAGCTTTTGTGACTATAACATTTCCCTCCTCTGCCTTCCTACTATGGAAAAAGCAACTTAACTAGAAACCATAAAAAACCCCATATTTTGTATTTATAGTATTAAAAAATAGATATCCTTTTTCGTTTTCTGCCATTGCATCCCCTAGTGTTATCATCGAAACTTCAAAGGTACAGGGTTGTAGACAATGACAGGAATTAACTGTCTGACCATAAAGACCATGAAAGAGTAGAAGAATTAATAAAAATTCAGTTGCCAGTAATACAAAAAGAAATGTTCGTTTGTATATAACTAAGAATGAGAAGATTATGTAGTGGAGTACAAACCTTACGTGTATAGGTCTATATCCTTCAGGATATAAAAACTTTCAGGAGTTATTTATGTGGATCCAGCCTATTCCGTCTGCACAAAAAAATCACTAAGGAGCACTTTTGAAAATCTCAGCCTGCTTCCTTAAAACATGCACGCTCTTACATAGCTTTCTCCACTTACGTTGTCTGCCCTAAATCAATACGTCTATTCACCACATTATTAGTGTCAGTGCAATACAACCCAATCAGTAATGGTGCTTAATCCTAGCTGTAGGGTCAAGGCATATTTTTAGTGTGTAATTTTGATTTTGCACTTCGTTGTTCTTGTAACAACTTAGCATTTTATCACAGACAGGTAGTTGTGTGTTCGAACCACCTCTGCGCCCAGCAAGATCAGAGACCAGATCCTTCTGGAAACTGTGCGAAGGCACATGGAAAATAAGGAGGTGACCGGTGACAACCAACATGGCTTCACTAAGGGCAAATTGTGCCTGAAAATTTGGTGACCTTCTACACTGGTAGAAGGTAACCCTACAAGGGGGTTACTGTGGTGGAAAGGGATGTCATCCAGAGGGACACCTCAGCAGGCTCTCAAGAGGTGGTTCCATGCAAACGTCGTGATATTCAACAAGGTCAAGTGTAAGTTCCTGCACTTGGACTGGGGCAAACCCAGGTATAAACACAGGCTGGGTGAAGAATAGATTGAAAGTGCCCACAAGGAGCAGCATCTGGAAATTTTGGTGGACAAGAAGCTCAACAGGACCCAGCCACGTGCGCTCGCAGCCCAGAAAGCCAACCGTATTCTGGGCTGCATCAAAAGAAGCATAGTCTGCAGGTCGCAGGAGGTGATTCTGCCCTTCTCATTTACCCTTGTGAGACCCCACCTGGAGAACTGTGTCCAGTTCTGGAGCCCCTAGCATGGGAAAGATATGGACCTGGTGGATCAAGTCCAGAGGAGGGCTATGAAGAAGATCAGAGGCCTGAAGCACTTCTACTGTAAGAAAAGACTGAAAGAGTTGAAGCTGTTCAGCCTGGAGAAGGCTCCAGGCATACCTCCAGCACCCTAAAGGGGCCTAGAAGAAAGCTGGAAAGGGACTTTTACAAGGGTATGAAGTGATAAAACAAGGAGGAGTGGCTTTAAACTGAAAGAGGACAGAGTTAGATTAGACATTAGGAAGAAATTCTTCGCTATGAAGGTGGTGAGGCACTGAAACAGCTTGCTCAGAGAAGCTGTGGGTGAAACCCATTCCTGAAAGCGTTCAAGGCCAGACTGGGTGGGGCTCTGAGCAATCTGCTTTAGTGTAAGGTGTCCCTGCCCAAGACAGGGGGGCTGGAACTAGATGATCTTTAAGGTCTCTTCCAGCTCAACCCATTCTATGATTCCATGAATTCACTCAGCTATCACTCTTAATAACACAAGGGATAAAACTAATGTAGTATATAACCAATTAATGCGATAACATAAGCCAAAAGTTGTTTCCCAAATAATGTATTCAAAATTGGTAACTGTTCCCACACCCAACATATTTTTATTGAAACTTTATTAATTTTATATACTTTTCATACATAAGTGTACAGTCATTCACTGACTCTTTACTGACATAACACATACTCTGTTAATACACAGATCTTACTATAAGTTATTAGCTAACAATTATATTTAGTAATTACCAATTAAAAGAAACTATTAGGAAGTATTAGAGACAAAATCTATTTATGCAGTTTACAATACCAATAAAGTAAACTATATAATCTCAGATGCACCAGTTAACTTAAAGCTTTGTTTTCAATGGAGATTTAAAGTTTCTCTCAATGGAACACTGTTTAATATTACACCATTTAAAAAAAATTAATTTCTATGACTCGGAAGCTCAGTGAATAGTCTTGTTATATTTTTCTAAATATGAAACACAAGTCCATATTTGTCAACAATTTTAATGCTGGTAGTTATCCCTAATTGCTGTTATGAATTGTTTGTTGGTGTTTTTTGCTTGTTTGTTTCCTGAGGGGTTGCTGCTATCCTGAGAAAGTGAAAGGAAAAGTTACCAGTGTTTCAAAAGAGCCATATAATGCCATTAAAAGGAGCATTAATAATGGCACTGCTCATGAGAAAGAAAGGGATGAAGACCTATTAAGCATATGTGGTTTGGGTACTTAGAAGATGAGCACTTCACCTACGATCCCAGCACACTTTGAATGGTTTTTCAGTGAATTTTCTGAGCAAATCTTCAACACAACTGGACTAACAAAGATCACCATATGAAGCTAATGATATTAAAGTAATTTCCAACCACCGAGTCTGCTCAACTTCTTTGTGTTCATTTTTTCCCAAATTCTCTCTAATCATTTCTCCTGAAGCTCCTTCAGAACTCAGTACTGTCCTGCCGGGTGTTGTCTTCAATAGGACTGTGGAGTAGGACTGTGCATTATGGCTTAGCAAAACACGTATATGAATTACTGTAAGTCCCTGGGCCACTACGTTGCAAAAACTTACATTTTAAACACCATAGCTTATGTTATTTATTTATTGTAGGCACAAGCTACCATTTATATAAGAATTTATGCTTGACATTTTTAAAGATTGTTAACCCAGATGGTACTATTTGATAGGAAAGCAGCAAAAAATTCACTGATAAGATACAGAAAATAGAAGCTAAAATGTAATCCATTCTGATACATCTCAACATCAGACTGTAAAGTAGAGCATTAACAAGAAAATTCTTAATAAAGATCACCTTAGGCATCTATGTCTGCAATAAAGGTGTTTTCCCCATGTCCTTCTCTTTTTTTTTTTTAAGTCTTCTCATGTGAAAGTGCTACTAAAAAGAGAGGCAAAGAAATTTTTATTGCAAGCAATATAAATTAATTGCTATTCATTTTGCAGAGATGTTACTTGTTCTGAAAACTCTCAACTCTAAAAACATGTACTAACTGACACTAACAGAAATAAATCTTTTTGAATAATAGGCATAATGGTAACACAGCTTACATTGGCTCTTAAAACTTTCCAAACAAAGATGACCCAATCCTTCAGGAATATCCACTTAGTATTTTCTTTTTCCATAGTATTCATCTTATCTGGTGCATGTTCTGGTTTTTGACAGCTGTAACAAGCTAAAAATGAAACATTGGAGTAAAACTTTGTCAACTTCAGCCTTTTTTTTGCTGTAAGTAATTTTTTCCCCACCCCAAAGCTGGGAGAGTTGGAGATGCACCATGGCAGATCTTCAGATATGCAACCAGAAAGTAATTTCAGGGTTACCAATTAAAAAAAAAAAAAAAAAAAGGTCTCTGCAGCCAGAACATGTCCATGATTCTGTACAAAGGATAACACCCTGCATCCAAATGCCTCACACATGGCATTTCTCTCATCTCCCTCATCTGTAAAGTGCACAGGCCTGCCAAAAGCACCATCAAGTTTTGTTCCTCTCCCTCTGCTGAAAGATTATTAAACAAATCCCTAACACAGATTTCTAGATTAAAAAATAAAATTAAATCAAGGCGAAATAAAGTCAGTCTTAAGTAATCAAACCAGCCTTCACTAATGCACTTGGATAGAAGGTTAGGTAAGCTGTTTGCTCCTCACATTCTCTGCAAAATTACTGTTTTCCTCCCTAGAGCCCTGTCTGAAAACAAGACAAGCCTGAAAGATGGTTCTCCTTTAGTTTATGAGGCTTGGAAACCATCATCCTTAAAAAGGATCCAGCAAAGGTGGAAACGAGTCCCTCTTCTTTTGCAGAGGGTTATGTCAAAATGTCTATCAAGTCTAATCAGAGCACATTCCTGCGCAGCTCCTCCAAAACCACCGTTTTCAAATAAGTCAAAATGATCATGTTTCTGCTCTTTTGAACTCTAAATATGTTTTAGAAAGGAACAAGTATTTTCTTATCTGAAGCTTCCATGTAGTCTCTAGATAGAGAGGCATATCTAACATTGTTCTTCTGCAGTCACTTTTAGCCCATGATGCAGTGACAAGAAAAAAAACCAACACAGCGAAGCCAGCTGCTTTCATGGCCATTTCTATGCAAAAAGCAAAGCAGTGTATGAACCCTGCACAGATCAAAACCATAACTATCAGCTTAAACCTACAAGTAATGTCAATTTAATCCCATTCAGACACTTGCATTTTCTCTGCTGCTGGGAAACAGTATCTAAATTGCTCATAGAATTGCTATTTGAAAAACCAATGAACTTCTCATACATAATTTTAGTGGAAATGAACTTTCAAGTGCAGAGTGCTTTGTAGAGTTCTTCCTTTTCTGTGACATGTGTTTGTCACGTGTCAAAGCTGACTCTACTTTCTCCCCTCCCCAGAATACCACAAATTCTTCTGTAAAATAAACAAAGCTCTGCCCAGAATCTCTGAAATTACCAGAGGCAACCCTGTTTGAGATCAAAGATGCGCATCATTCCTGGGCCTTCTGCAACATCCCAGATTTTAGTTAAGATGAAATTTGCAAGAAACAGCAATCGACAGAACAAAACTAGAACGTTATATCAAAGGATATGTCTAAAAAGAAGAGTTTTGACATTCAAACTACCTTTTCTAGATACTTGGGAATCTCAAAAAGTATTTGTGGGATAAATGTCCACAAAAGACATTTTTATAATGCCATTTAGGTCAAGAAAAGTGCCCCACTTCTATCTTTACTCCAAACAAAAATGCAAAACCTCAAAACTTACATGCCATTAACAATTAATAGAAGGAGAAAGTAATTTTCTATTTCTAATGCTTATATTCTGCTGTGATGCAACTCATCAACCACTACGAAAAATTGTGTATGGGGGGGGTTTATGTCTTGGAAGAAGAAAAAATGATCATAAAATACTTGACTTGTTGTAGACATTAGATGTGCTTCTCTACTTTCTTTTCTCCCAAGAGCATTAATGATATTTACAGGCTGAACTTAATTTACCTGCAACATAAACATGCTAGCAGAGGCAGTCTTGATTCCCAAAGCTGCTATTGTGGTCTAATGAGTCAGCAACAGAGAAAATTCACAGGTTCTATGCATTCTTGACAGCATGCATATAAAACTTCTGGTAAATCCTGACACTCAAGAAACTAGGGCTCAAAATATTTCTCTGTGACTGTTGCCACAGCAGGTTATAAATACTATGCATAAAGCTCCCACTGTGGGCTAAAATCCACTTGAAAGAAAAAACCAAACAACCAAACACCAGATAAACACTTTATAGATGCAGAACGATTTTTTCTAGTAAATAAGAAAAAAAGACATTAAGCCCCCATATAAATTAATTTTACATATTTTGAGTAGTTAAATTCCAGAGTTACAAATAAAATGAAGCATTATAGCACAATATGTACTTATCTAAGGAGTTTTGTTATCCAGTTTATTTTGTATAGCCCTTAATTCTATATAGATATATATGTAAAATATGATAGCAGTTATCTACAGGGATAAAGCTGAAAATAGACTCAAACAGACATCTCATTGAATTTCTATAGCAAATGCCAGTCCAACCTGATTGATAAATATATCACCTTAATCCTTTCTTCATTTGTTATTGCCTTATTGCAAAAGCATGAAGCTGAAGCCTAGAAAGTCAAAGTTACGGCCTGACCTTCCATCTCTATCCTATCTGGCTGCTCCCTTGTGTACCCCTCAAACACACATGCTATCGTTTCCTGATGAGTTTAGGAGGGGTTATCAGGAGAATTTCAAGACATGTGTCAGTTTTGTAGTAACCTGAATGCTATGCAAACATCTTCTGTGTTTAATAGGCGATTTGTATTTTAGTAGGTTTATCCATTCCCAACTTTATTTGTTTAAAGGTGCCTTAACCTTGACGTAAATCAATGCTAAGAATCTGTATAGAGTACGTCTGAAGAGTTTAAAAATTAAGCTCAGCAAGGAGCTATAGTTTGCAAGCAAGTTTCTTTCAAAAATGAACCAAACCAACTTGTCAACATCTTTGCTCATTTTCCTCCACCCCTTAAAAATTATGCAATTTGTTCTTTTTCACTCTTATTATGGAGTTCTTTTAAAGATCGCGGCGAAACACCATTGCTGGCTCCCAAGCACCTTTTTCTTCCTAATACAACAAGGAGTGTTTGCGTAAGACAGTAAGGCCGAAGAGTCGGAGGCCCTGGGCTGTGCCTTGCAGCAATCCCCCCCCTTCCAAAGGAAAACAAAAAGCACTGAACCTTTTCTGCCACATGCCCAGTCCTTCCCCCACCAACTCCGTGGTGAAGACAGCCATTATTACATTTCCTTTCAGGTTATTTACAAGGTCTTGGCTCTGACATTGATTTCTTATCTGTTTCTATGACAAATGTTAAGTGTTAATAAGCTGTCCTTTTAAAGAAAGATAATGCTAAACAAATTATAGGAATTAATTATCCCAAACCTTTTTTTTTTTTTTTTGTGAGCACTGAAACAGGAATGGCAAAAATTACTCAAGACGGGAAAAAAACCCCACACTTTTTTTAAAGCAATTACTAAACATCAGCAGATTATAAGTTACTGTTTAATCTAGGCAATACCTGAAAATTTAAAGCAAATGTATCAGGAAATATAGAATAACTGGGCAGGGACAGCTCCCTGAGGAGCAGCTTTTGAAATTATAAGCGAAAATTTTACTTTTTACTTTTTCAAATATTTTGCTCATGGTATAAATTTTAGGATAAAAGGTAAAAGCTCAGAAATTTTTTCAGTTACAGAGTCATTAAAATGATAAACATTTGAGATTCCCAAAGTACACTTCTACTCTAACTGTCCTTTCAAACCCGCATTGACTGCACTATAATAGCTGCCAACATTTGGTAAGGATTAGCCTTTCATTTAGACAAAAGCAAGCATTCCTTAGCTAAATCAGCACTTTTTGCCATCAGACTCATAAAACCTTTTCACAACACAGATTTTCAAGAGAATCCTTTAGGGTTTTAGGATGCTGCTCCTTTTACTAAGTAACAAAATACACCCCAGGGTGTCTCATTGACCGCACTCAGCTGTCCTTTGACCTCTGCAATTGTTTAGCCAAACTTCAGGGCCACAGAATCTGCCTCCCCCCCATCAAAAAGGCTAATGTTGCTTCCTCCTAGCACCTGGCGAAGCAAAATCCTAGAGGTTCCCCCCTCCTCTTCCAGATTTATACCATATTCCAGATGTTGCCAAGCAAAATGTTCCTGCAGGCAGGTTTTGGGAGCCCACAAGCGCCACTCAGAACCTGGGCTGTGGCCATGACCCCCTTGCTCCGCTCAGGGCTGCCCTTGCCCCAGGGATACAACAGGTCATAAAGCAGGAATAGATCTTCAGCCTTCTGGGTACGCTGGCTATTTAAATGCAACGAGAAACTATGTGAGCCCAATATTGTGTACTGAGACAAGCCTCCCCCCTTTTAGAAGTCAGGAAAAAAAAGACGTGTGAGAATCTCAGTTGGAAGCACAAATCTATCCCAATCATTACAAAGATCTGCATTCTTCTTCCCATTTGTTTTAAACCCTTTGAGAGGACAAATAAACAAACAAACATTCACCCTCCAAGCACATAAAACATATATTTAGCTAGTTGCTTAGGTATTTGCAGAGCCTCTAAGTGAAACAGCAGAAGAAAACTGTTACAGCTTCAAAAGAACTGTCATTAAATAATGAAATTGACCTCCTTGTGGATACACAAGTCAAAAATGGAAGCACAAATCAGCCCTCTCTGGTGAAGGTTGTTCAATTATATGAACTGGATTTCAAGATTCTTTTAAGAACTCAGACCTTTTACATGCTTGAAGCAAAAATAAAATCATTATTTACAGTCCACACTGCTCCTAAAATGCAGTCAATGGAAATGAAAACACAGATGCTGAACACAAACATACAACATATTGCCTATTAAATGGAAGCGCAAGCACGGTACCTCTCAGATTCCTTTTAACCTATTTGAAATGCAGTCATGATTAAAGGATGCAGCTAAGAGTTTGTGAAGCCTTGCTGCAAAGTCGTTTAAAACTCCAGAACACCTGAAAAATAAAAAGGGAGAAAAAAAATTAGAATGACTCATGGCAGCCTATAGTTTATAACAAGCCAACAAAACCTGCCTGTGGAAACCTGGTCTAGGGTGAAAACTGAACTGGGGTAGCAAAAGGAAGGCCAACCACTTCAAAAAGCATTTTTTTTTATAGGATTACTTGGTTGAAAGTGCTCGGTTGCTTCCCTATATTCTGCCAGAAGTACAAGCTTATCACAGAAGTTACACGTTTTTGACACTGAAGTTGCTAAAACAGATTAGGAATTTATCACATTAATAAAAGAAAATTAACTGTTGCAGAAACATTTAGAAAAAGATTATAAAGTAGAATTAATTATTTTACTATTAATTTAAAAAGAAACAAACTAACTGGGTGAGGAGTTATCTACCTGGGAGATTAGTGTTCAAAATTAATTCTGAATTGGCTGTTTGCTCTTCTATCTGTCATTCCATAAAAGTATTGAAGTGAAAATATATCTAATAGAAATAGCAGTTTTTAAAAGAAAATACACCAGAAATACCCCAAGGAATGGCAAAAGTGGTATGTCAGGCAGAAGAGTCATGTCTAAATTACCTAGGGCTGTACAGAACAGTAGTTAACATCAAAAAAAGGTTTAAATGAAGTTACCATTGACTGGACTTCATCAAAACTTTCTTCGGCAGACAAACTGGCTTGGTCTCTCAATAGAAACAGATCATATTTTGCCAAAAGATTTAAAGGAACTTTCTCTGTTGCTCACAAATGGGATTTTAAGGGTTTACTGCTGGAACTACAACCACAGGCCCGCTGTCAGAACCAGAACGCAGCTGTACACCTAGAATTCAAACTCCAGGTTTTAAAATTAAAGGCCTTTTAGCGTCCTCCCCCTCGTCTCATTTTCAAAAACCAGTCTATTTAGGAGAGCAGCTGTAACCTGTGGCTCAGGCAAGGTTTCGGGCAGGACTGTGGTGCTGTGAAGCAAGAGGCTAAACAGCTCTATTGCCAGGGAGCACCGATGCTGCCCCGCCCTGTGCACCCCCGCCAACAGTGAGCCCATCACAGATGGCCAACAAGGTTAACACACGCAGCTCCCGACCCAACTGTAGGGCTCTGCAGAGCCTCCAGTCGTTGCAGAATGTCCGTAATCCAATTCCAACCGCTCCTGGCTCTGAAATTGGTATTTTTCAGACACGTGCTGGACATTTCACCTGCTAGTAATGACATTTTTGTATTTTCTTCTAATTACACTCAAAGCTAAGACCTTTGGCCCTAGGCCACAGACCTCTATTCAGGCTGCACACATTCTCTTAAAGGCCCTGATCCTTTGTTGTCACTCTCAGTCTTTCATCTATTATTTACATCCATTGAGAAGAGAGATACTCTACCATTTGTGAAGCTTTAAAGGTTCTAATCATCTTAATTTCTTCGCCTTTCAACCAGTGCTTCCCCTTATGGACCAATGCCAACAGTGTGACAAAATAATTTTTCAAGCCAAGATCCTCCTGGACCCTTCCCAAACCTTGACACACACTGGGCTGTAAGTGCCTTTTGTCCTTTGCCGGCTGCTTTTGCAAACACAGACCTTTGCTCAGCTTGGGGGTGGGGGGTAAGGACCTGCTTGTCAGTGGATTCCAGGGAGTTTTCTTAGGGTTTACATACGGGCTTTTTTACACCACTTTCGTTCTGTTAAAAAGTCTAACTCAATTAGTCCAGCTAAATCAGAGATGCAGTGAATCTTACCTCCTTTAAAAACATTAAGTACCTTCTGAAATACCATCAGCTACGAATTTTAAGTTTAGGGTTTTTTCCAAAGGGTAAACTGCTGATGTGATGCTTTAGTTTTATACTGTTACATGTCCATTCAGAACTGACAAATTGTCACACAATATTTAAGGCACACAAAATGTCACTAACCCTTTTCCTGACTATTTTATCCTAACCTTACAACACAATGTAACAAAAAAGAAAAAAATTCCTTCATCTGATGTTCAGATCATCTCCTTCTGATCCTTTCTTATTTACAAATGAAGTAGGAAACAAACCAACAGCATTTTGTCAAGGTGCAGAAGTTCTCTTCAGAATTTGTCAGCCACCAATCTTCATTTCCAAGACATGTGGGATCTGCTAACATGTGATCCATCTTGGCTCGTTCTTCCACTACCGTCTGGCTTACTTTTGATTTCTAACAGTGCTTCCTTGTTGTCTGTCCCCTCTGAAGACCCCCAGCCCCCTTGCCTTTTCTTATTTTCACCATTTGCTTCAACTAGCAGTTCACTTGAGACTCATCCATCTTACAATGCCTAAAGTGACAGATGCTCTCAGGAAGGACCATACTGTTGAGTGAACAAAAGATAACATCACCTCTAGGAACTCGGGGAGAAATACAACTTCAACCCTAAGACACGGTTATCCTGGCAGACACAGCACCATAAACCTCTCCCAAGTGGGAAAAAAAAGAAAAGAAAAAGAAAAGAAAAAAAAACCCAAAATACCCCAAAAAAACCCCAACAGAAACAAACAAACGAACAAAAACCAAAAACCCAAACCAAGCCCACAATTGTGGAGAAAAGGAATCTGACACAATTAAAGGTCAAAAAGAGTATCCTTTCTGTCCTAAGCTGCAGTTAGTGATGTTGATTGCCTTTTTATTTTCCTTTTTCCTTTTTTCCTAATACCCCATGGAAGAATTTTGTAGAATTCACCCATGATAAAATCATGAGGCTCAGAGAGAATGGAGAAATTTCACACAAGAATTATTTTGGGATCCTACAGACTTGAATGGAGGAAGAAGGCACTTTGGAACAGTTTCAGCAGAAGGTCACACAAGCCCTTCAACAAAACACAGACGTTACCTTGTTAAAATCTACACATCCTACAGACCAGCTGTTGCTTAGTTAAATTCCACAGGAATTCAGAATCATCATGCAAGTCTGTGCCCTTGACAAATGCATACTGTAACCAGAGTAAGATTGCTTTAATGTCACAGCTGCTTGATAAATCTGCAATCTGCAGGTAACAGCCCCTCAGTGTTTTGACATTTGAGCACACACCACATAAAAAAAAATTCAAATTTGAATGATAGATTTTCCAGCCAACACCCACGTATCCATCTACAAAACGATGTCTGTTTATAAATGAAAATCTGCCCTCTATGCCTAATAAGATTGAACTAAGATTGCTGACCTGAAATATGCCCAGAAATTCTCTATACGCTTGGTGGAATGGGAGTTGTTGAAGTGAGGAGTCCTGGTTGTTGCTAGAAAACTCTTACTTCACAAAGGAAACATCGTATTAACTTCTCCCAGTGACATACTCGCAAAAGTGACACCACAAATACCGAGAATCAGTGAGATGCAAAGAATTCCCTTGTCTCTCAGTAAAGCTTTAAACAGCATCTCATGTTCAGTTTTCAAACACTACAGGAAATAACCATCCTTAATAACCATCATTACAGTACATGAGATTGACAGCATGTGACATAAAAGCTAGAGTTGTAAAACAAAGACCAAGATAGAGGGCCTGTTAACCAAACATCTTCTGTTCAGTGTAAAGTCAGGGAAAGATCACAGCATGGACTTCTTAAGCCTTATTTATTTATTGTATTTAGCCATATTTATTAATTTGTGATGTGTTATGATTTTGGGTTCCTATTCTGATGTATATTCTTTCTATTGCACTCTCATAGCACAGATAACATCAAACCACCAGACTAAATAGAGAAGTAAGGTAAAATGCACCACTTTTAAATGTAGGCAGTTTTCCCATAGTATTCGACACTGTACCATTTTGGACATTCAACATATTGAAATTAAACTAACAACCAGTTTGGTCCTTCCTAAAAAGAATCCCAACTCACACCACCTTTAGAGTTCCTCTCTGAGCCACTGAGTGATCTGACACTGAAATCTTTGATAAAATACTGTTCCATTGGGGAAAACACAAATAGGAAACTCTACAGAAGACCTTCACTGGTACATGATAGCAAGAGTTGTATGCAAAACTCTGTTTTCCACCTCAAGTGCCATCCTGCTCAGCCACACATCACTCTGGAATTCCAGTACTTAGCAAATGGCAGAGTCCAAGGCACACTGCAACTACCAAGAGGAAACGCAATAAGAAAACTGAGTTTGGGAGATGTATAGGCACATTCTGCCATGGTATCTGAATCCAATTTTTGCCACCAACTCTACTGTACTTTGAGTGTCATCATGCCCAGCAAAACTTCCTGAAACTCCTTCCAACCCAAACAAATGAAAGAAGGAAATAAAGTCTGCACTTCACATCCTCACAGGAAAAAGTCTTGAAAATATATAATCCTTTCATTCAAAATACTTGAAGATCTTGGCATCAGATATGGACAGAAAAAGTATTAAACTGTATCCTGCCTTATAAAATCTGTACTCTGCACTCAAATAGGTTTCTTATCATACATCCAGCCATGGATGTACATGGCTGGATCTCCAAGTATTAATCACAGTAGAGAGAAGTTTTTATAGTTAACATGCAATCCGTCTTCTGCATACTGCTACTTTTAAAAAAGACAAAATGATAGGTAAAAGGTCAAAACTGCTAGAAAGAGACAAGGTGTAAACTAGGTTATTGGAGTCAAACTCCCTATGGAATAGGGCAGGCTAAGGGTACTCATCTAAACAGCAGTGAATAGTAACACAACTGTTGGTGTTAACGTGTTTCGTAACTCCAGACTGCTTTGAAAAGCAGTCATTTAATGAAAGTAATATTTTTCAGTTAAGCTGAACATTTTCATATGCATGTGTATGAAATCAGTTCTCATTCAACACAATTTTATCATGGAAAAACTGAAATATTGATATTAAACTTACAGGTAACTTCTGTCATTACCATTAAGTTATTGACACTGAAACATGACCTTGAAATGACAGCTTCATTAATGCAACTTTTACCAGGGAAGGTTTCAAAAAGCCCCGATTAAATTAACTACTTTTAAACACAATAGGATCAATATGTATGCAGAGAATGTACACCCCCATGGCAAGTTCTGCTTGCTTGATTGATCAAAAACAAAAAAATCCTGTGGCTTTCCAGATCTCAGCTGGTGCCAGAAATCCACATAGAAAAAAAAAATCCATCTAAATGAAACTCTGAAAAGGTTTACCCTTCACCAGTCTATTTGCACTTCAAAAACTCTTTAAGTCCTTCAGCTAAACCCCAGGGTTGAACCATTTCAAAAATGAGAGGGGGATGGCAATGATTTATCTTCCTTCTGTGCTCTGGACAGAGCTGTAAAATCTGCCTGCTGGTGTGCCTCTGTGCTACAGGCTTCTTTTCGGGAACCTTGGATATTTGCTGATTTTAGAAGTAACTCTGCCCAATTCCTTACCTCCCTTCATCTTCTTCAATCAGATTCAAGCACCATTTACAGAGCAAGATTTTGATTTTTGTGGACTGGCACACAAGCTGATGAAGCTGAATCAGCAAAATGGCCAAGCATCTGAAATCAGCATTTTAAAGGAAAATATGGCAGATCTTGTTCATACCTGTAAGGATCAGCTCCTGCCTAAGTGAATTTGTGCTGAGGAAACACTTGTTAAAACAATCTAATTTAAGCCTATCCATTATATTTATTAGAATCAAACACATTTTTAGCAATAAGCCCCAAATAATTTTCTGTTTGTAGATAATCAATGTGTTAGGTCACCCAGGATGCATTTCCCAGTCCTCTGTACTTCAAGATACATTACCAATAGAAGGAAAATGGCGATTTCATGGGTCACAAACTTCTGGGTCACAAGGACCTTCAGTCCTGCTGTCTGCCTACTAAAACTCAATCGATATACTCTTGCTTTATATGTCCACTATTAAAGTCCCTGCACCTGAATTTCAAAATGATCTTTTCTGAAGTAAAAAACACCAATTCAGCAACTTTACTGACATTCTTGAACAGAACTCAATGCTCTGATATTCAGTTAATGTTAAAAACATAAACGCACGTATACAAATTAAACATTCACCTCCTCCAAACAGCACCGATAAATCCTCAGCACCAACATCCCAGAACAGCACAAGGCAAGCACTGAAACTTGCCTGTGAAGCTTTCTTCTACTCGTAAGACCCAACCCTATAAACTACATATCAGTGACACAGCTCTTATCAGTCTAAATTCTTCAGACTTGGGTAAACAGATAGGCTTGCTCTCAAGGTAAATAAGAGTAGGAATTATATTATCTATTTTTGCATGGAAAGGGCCCATTTATTTCCAAAGTCCTATTCAGATTTTGCTTTATCACAGATATCTTCCATTCTAAAACAACAGAAATGGATGAAAAATCTTTTATGAAAATATAAAAATATGGCCACCCTGCCACTGTAGATTGAGTCTTAATTAGACTACTTTGAAGCTTTAAAAACATTGACATTGTGTTTGTTTTTCTGCAAGCCAAATACTGGCCCTAACAAAACTGCAGGACTAATCTGAAAAAAAAAAAAAAAGCCCTAATCACTCTATTAATCCCCACTCAAATCCACAAGGATACTTCAGTAAGAGGTTGTGGATATAAGAAGGAATGGCATCTTACTCAGCATCTGACATGTTACTCAACTCCTCAGAGTCTGAAATTCTCCTCTGCTTCAGAAAGAGAGCATATGTTTTGAGTATATATCCCCTTTTGTATATACACTTTTCATAATAAAAAACCTCCTCCAGTATAACTTGGGTTTTTTCCTGCAAGAACTGTAATAGACTATTTATTTCACTATGTCCTTCACTGGCTCAAATTTTTAAGACTGTGCTGAGGGCATTTATAAACTTGCATCTACTCCTGGTGTGCTTGCAAAAATTCATTATTCCAACTGCAGCCTCATCAGCAAAACACGCCAACATTTGCTATTTTAACAGTAAGAATTTTTATGAAGGTGGAGGTTTGTCTGTTTTTACCACATCCACTATTACCAAGAACAAGCTTTGTGTATCATTTGTTGTAACAAATAAGTTTTGAGTATTTGTGTAGCCATCTATTTTTTCCATACTTATTTACAATACCTGAGAAAACCCCAAATGGAGAGTGTAATAATAGGATTTGGTACTTCCATTTAAAGCAAAATGAGTATCACCACAGCCAGGTAAACTGACTTCAGAAATTGAAGTCCCAGCAGAGAAGAGAAAAATTCCATAAAGCCACCAAAAAACCCCACCCAAAACTGCAAACAAACAAAACAAAAAAAACTCACAAAAATCTGGAAAAACAAAACACAAACAAGAAATACCCTGTGGATTCATTAACAACCAGGGTGGCAGGCTTTCCACTAATTCTCTTTAAAAGCCCATGACTACCTGCAGAGCCTGGGAGTGCAAATCACATTAGTGGAGCCACCAGATGACCAAAGAAAGCACTGGAGGCCTGGTAAAACCAGTAAACAAAAGGCAGCATTCCAGCTGAATGCCGCTGCTAGAGTCAGCATTGTAAGATTCTTAGATCTGATAACCCAAAAACCAGATTAGCTGCAGGCAACAAAAGAGTAAAATGAGAAACAAAGGGGTCATTTTGACACATGAAAAAATAATTTCCATTAAACCATCTTGAGTTTACTGTGTAGTTATAAAAACTGCTCCTACTTGAAGTGACATTTGAAGCAATGAAGCTGTGACTGTGCAGTGCCTTGGAAAGGCTCCTGAAATAACACATCCCTGAACGCCATATAATTTTAAGAGGCAAACTGGCCTCTTTCTCTTTGAATCTTTCTGACATTTTAAAGGTCCGATAATGATTTTTACATCTGTTGTACAGATTTCAGTTAGATGACTTAACACATATTGCTAGATTTGACAAAAAGAAGATTCATTAGTTTTATCTGTATTTAAAAGTCTCATGCAGAGAACGCACATACCATAAAATTCTCATGTAATTACACAAAAGGGTTGCCTTCTCTCCACAGTCCCCGTCTCCTCCCATGCTCAATATGGAAAAAGAAAGAATCATGTTATATTCCTTATCAGAAGCTTAAAAGTAACTTTTTTTTCCCTGAAAAAAGTCTAGGCATACTACAGTCAAGAGAATCAAATTGCAAAACTCAGACACAAAAGTCCATGAGAATATGCAGACACTAGAGAGAGAGAAGTCAAAACTTTCCAGAAGAAAATTGAAAAATCTGCTACAATTTTGTCTTAGACAATTAAAAATTCTATATACTCAAAACCAAAACACGTCTTATTCTTTTTTTCACAGGCCAGTAAATTGTCCTGCTGTGAAATATCCATGAGCTAGAAGAAATTTCTGAGGGACGCTGTGGCACACAGGGAACATTTCATCTTGCTAGTCGTGCTCCCTGCCTCTCCTGTTGCTAGCACACAACACAGAAACCTGACACACCATGAGGAAACTGGCCTTCGTGTGTAACACGTTTCTTCCCTGGTGTTTGCGCACAAACAGCAACTAAACCTGCAAGCTTCAGCAAGGATGGGATTTCGCACATGAAGCGTATGCATCCAGAGCTGATTCTTCTCAGTGACAAGTGCAGAGAAAATATACCCAGAAAAACAGCTCAACAGAGTCTGATAAGAACAGCATTGGAATGGCCTGCCCGGAGAGGTGGTGGATTCACCATCCCTGGAGGTTTTTAAACAGAGATTGGACATGGCCCTTAGTGCCATGATATAGTAATCGGAGTTGGATCAGGGGTTGGACTCGATGATCTTGGAGGTCTTTTCCAACCCAGTCTATTCTATGATTCTATGACAACCTACAGCTGTGTCCAAATACAAATATATGGTATACACTGACCTCAATATCTTGCTAAAAAGTTTTGCAAACACCTTCTTCTCCTTGGTGACTTTTCAAAATACAAAGCCATTAAACACATCTGAAAGGGGAAAGACATAATGCAGACCTCTATTTATAGACTAGGGATATCTCTCAGGACATCTGTACCAATATACTCACATCAGAGCCCAAAAGTTCACTGACACAGAGTAGATTCTTTGCACATGTGGTTTTCCCCTGGTTCCAAACAAGCATGCTCTGGAGTACCACTATGGTAGCCATACTGCTCCTAGTATTTTTGCTGCATACATGTACAGGGGTACAAAGGTACAAATGGAGAGAAGACAGAGTAGAAGCCTCTCTCTAATACTGTTCTTTTAAAGATAACTTCTTATCCAAAACAGCACTCAGGCATAAACATGCCTTCATAAATTCACAGAAGGAAAATGCAGTGAAAGGTGTGAGGAATAGAATCAAGAAGGAAGGAGATTTCAAAAAGAAATATGACTTGTGGCCAAAATGTACACTCAGACGTGCTATGTAAACCTACATGGAGGGAAAGCACAAGATACTGTTGAACATCAGGCTCATCTTGAATCCCTGTACTGAGGAGATTCAGCCTGTCACCATTCAGAGAAACTCTTAAATGTTTGTATTTATAGCAATTTGCCAGCCTGAATACAAAGAGGGATGCAGCTAGTAATCACATACAATGATCCGCTTCATTGCAGTTGGCCTTCATACAGCATAGAGAAAACAGCATGGCTGTGAGTCATGAACAGTTAGATTATGGTTGGAGATTTTTCACGGTATCTTTCTAACAAAAATGTCAGAGCACTCTAAATAAAGAAGCTGATCAGCTCAGAATATTGAAAAAAAAAATCTTTAAATATTTAATCCAAGCAGACCTTGTTTTTCAGTTACAAAGGGCTTTTCCAAGCAAGGCTATTTCCAGTTTTGTTGCCTGGGTTTCCTCATCACTACAACATTCCAGCAAAACAGAAACTCTTCCAGGGCTTCCTGCTTAACTGCTGTTGCTTGTGCAGAAAAACACGGTGTGGCCTGGCCTTCCCCAAAATGCTTTTCTCTCTTTGAGGAATTCTAGTTATTTTTACACAGGGGCAAGCACAAGTCTTCCCTTCGCTGGGATTGCCATGGACCCAGTTCCGTGCAGTTGGCTGAGCACTTGGGAGGTGGAGGAAACTGGTTTCTTGTTCTTAAGGACATTCAGCAGAGCTGACAGAAAGTCCCTAGAAAGAAGACCCCCACATAAAATGGAAAATTGATGGGCTCCTTATAGACCTGATAGGAAAACCACAAGCAGATCTGGGCACCTTCACTACTCGTGCTGATCTATAACGTCTTCTGCCATATCAAAACTGCTTTTGTTGAAAAGCTCTCTATATCAAGACACCCACAACGCCCACAGAGTTCCTTGAAGTGATATACTTGAGCAAAATTTTCGATCACAAATATCTGACATTCGAATAGTTATCGCATTGTTTCTACTCTACTGGGTAGAAGAAATTATGCCTAATCCAGACACCGTTTGCCATGCTGAAAGTCCAGGAATATTTACAAAAGTGGATATTGAAGCGTTTTACCTAAAGGCTGGTGGAGAAACCAAGCTGCTTTTTGAACAATTAAAAGGAAATCTAGCATAGGGAAAGACAAATTAAAGACTCGGTACGGGGAAATAATACTGCTCGGGATTCACAAGGATAAGACAGTTGCTAGTACTTTTACTCAGTTCTTCCCAGTCCCCAGTGCCCTGGCATGAAGGAAAAAAAATGGTCAGAGGAAGATAAGTCCTTTCAACAATAATAATTTCACAAGAAAGATAAACAGAAAGAGAACACCTTGTCCTTTCTCACACACTGAAGTAGAGAGATCTCATGAAGACTCAGGAATAAGGAAAAGATCATTCTACTCTTGAAGTGCAGGAGGGGACAACTGACTGACACACTGGAGCTCTCTCTGCTTGTGATTACAAACCTGAGAGACTCTAATAAAGGTGGACTAAGGAGGATAATGGCATTTTCTTCTCACGACATCATGACCAACTTATACTGAGCAACTCCAAACACAGCTGACTTTCCTATGAACTGGTACAGGCCTCTGTTTTTGTCAGGGCTTCTTTAGAAACTACGGCATAAACTGAAAAACCCATAAAGAAAGATCCTAGAAAAGGCATTCATATTCCCAGTAGCTGATTATAACACAACAATCAGGAGCATATACAAAAAAGTATATTAAAATAATACAGGTCTTTAAAGTCTGAAATGGAAGTTTTCCTCCCTCCTCTTTCAAGGGAAAAGTCTCCATTTCTGCTAAATGTATTGGTTTTCAAGGCCATACCCATGCATTGATCTGTGAAGAAAACAACATGCTTTGATGGAGTAAGAATCTTTCCACAGAATGCAAAAGGATGACATTTTTTTTTGTTCCTCACTTAAGTCTATTGTTATTGTACAGACATTTTCAGAGGGCAGGTTGTGTAAAAACTAAGTAGGCAGAAAAAATACTGGTTTCAACGTCCCTAACGTAACAGCAAGCAGTACTTCCCCACCATATGCTACATGCCTCTGCTGCCTTTCAGAAAGCCTTTTTATCTCATGCTGAGAACAGACTCCTGCTGCAGATCTGAATGCCGAGGACTGACAGTACTGCACAAATGAGGGATGGAGTTGGGGAAAATGAGTGGCTGAGTATAGAAAGAAACAGGAAATCAATTCTCAGAGATGCTATCTTTGCTTCAGTGCTTCTGTTTCACCTCCTCCTCCCACACTTGCTCTCTGTCCCTTGCCAGCTTTCTATTGTACCAGCTCTTTTCCTAGCTACCCGCTAGAGAAGGAAGGAAAATTTACTGAGATCATCTTTCCTCTGCTGGTGTGGTACATCTCTGTCTTAACAGTAGTGTCTGGTTTATCCTGGCCCAGGTTGGACTGTCATCTAAAAACACAGCAATTCTTTCTTTCAGCCTTTTCTGCTTCCCCAAGTATTGATTCAAATCCCATCTAATGACAGGGTTTGAGAGAAACACATTTTTCTCACGGAAACTCTGAAAGCAACAGAAAGATGAAAATTACAGTCTGTGAAGAATAAACAGACATATTTTTTAAAAAAGCAGGGGCCAGCTGGATAACAATTCCAGATAAGATATAAGTAAACATATGTGGGAGGTAGCAGGAAAGGCAGTTGGTTCCTCATGCTCAGACGCACACAGGTAATGACCTCTGTCTCTTGCTCTCCCAGAGCTAGCAATGCCGGTTATTGCACTCCTCTAGCGGGCTCTGGAAAGGATCCAGTGCACTACTGATTACATTTCATCCACAGTTAGTTTAACCTTTGAAACATGACAGTCAGTGGCAGGGAACAGGCCAGCACATAAGGTCAGCTCAACCTTGTTGGTCCCAGCATTCTCCCAGTGTTTGCACAGAAAACAACCTGGCGATCCAGGATTCCTCCCCTGTAAACACGAAAGACCCAACAGGGACAGTGCCAAAATGCTGATTTTATTGCAAGGTGTCATTCACGGCCATTAATCTGTCAAAACAGAAAATTATGGGTTCTCCTTTTTCAAAAAAATAAAATAGTATTAGACAGAAATTGTCTCATTTAGGAAATGTGACTGATCTACTGTCAGGTATAAGGCAACTGTAGTACCTTACTCCTCCAAGAATATAGAAATAAAAAAAAAAATACCAAAGAGAAAATAAGTACACTCTGAAATCACAGTGAAACAACTAGGTCAGCAAGTGTAACAAGAACACTTTGTGCTAAAAGGAAAGCTAAAAAAAAATTACTGTTAAGTTGCCCATTTTTCTCAAGTTACTTCCTTTCCAGAACAGCCTCTTTCAAAACTCACATTTATCTGCTGTACAGTACACCCAATTTTAAAATGAAAAAACAGCATCTTCAATTACCCTGGATTTCTACAGCAAAGTACAGGACTGAGCAAGATCAGATACCTTACTTTCTAAATATTATTTTTAAGTTTTAACAAAGCCCTTAGTCCCAGGAAAACATATGCAAAAGGAGAACAACAAAGATATTCCTGGCTTCAAAAAGCCTCTAGTTAGTTATTTAGAGCTTCTCACATTTTCCTTATGGTCAGATTAAAAGCATTTTGAAGGTATTAAAATGGGGAAGAAAAATCAATTTTTCTTAGGAACTAGTGCCCTCTAACATAACAGCAGCAACGACAATCTGTTTTAGACATGCTTAAGTATCCCTTGGAGCATGTGCACTTGGATTTTTCATTATTTGTGTGTTTGTGTGGACGGCTCAGGGAGCACAGGCTTTTCAAGAGCCAGTAAGAGGTGAAAAAAAGGTCACTTCAGCAGAATTCATTTTCTCTTAAATTCTCAGAGAAATGCTGCTAAATAGTGGCAACAACAAGCTCATCACCTTTTCCTCTCGCTATTAGCATTTCCTAAGTTATAATACAGCAATATCTTTGGTTATAGTCCATCACCTTTTTCATCCTCCTCTAAAATTAATTTTAATACAAATGCTGGCAACAGACCTCTTAAGAGCAGGAGCTGGACTAGACCTCCAGACATCCCTTCCAACAGAACTTCAGCACTGCCATGAGCAATCAACTCACCCACGATCTGCATCTGCTGCTGCCTGGGAGGAAAGGCCTCCCCCCTCTTCCATTCACCACTGCAAATCCCTACCATGAGACACAAACTAGAAACCCAGGGTCCTTCAAAGGAGGTGGAAAGCAGTGTGGGCTGGCATAAAGAAAAGACTGTGCATCAAAGTTCACTGTAGGAACGTTAATTCTTGTATTTAGAGTGGAAAGGGGATGCTGCTTTAAAAGCTCACAAACAAAACAGAGCCTTTGGAAAATCCAACATCTTCTTGCTCACTCCCAACCCTTCACACCTCCCCACCCACTTGAGTCTCTAAAATGGTCAAACATCTGCACCAAAGCATGCACTTCAAGCACAATACACTTTTGTAATGGTTTGTGTTGCCTTGGAGTTGGCATTATTTGTACCAGGAAAGACAATACCCTGACCTACAGATTGGCTCTTTTCTAAAGTATCCACATGAGACAACATGCTTCATGGGAGAATACACTTAACCCTATGTAGAAGCAGGTGCTGGAATACACTGGGCAACAGAAAAATCCAACTCCGGAAAGTGGGACCACAGAGCAGAGACGTTTCAGTGGCTCTGCCCAACAGCAGCAAGTTCGGATCAGAGCCAGGGTGGAAAAAAAGCTCACCCAGAGCAGAGCCGGTGCCTACACAGCAATTGGCCGCCTCTGGCTTGGAGAAGGCCCTCCACCACGGCTCGGGGGCTGGCTGAGATGGCTCCATGCAGCCACAGTTTCACTCCTGCAGCCAAAATGCCTCATCAGATGCAAAAGCATCACGCACCAGAGAGCTGAGACCCAGCAGGGCTCACTGGCTTGGGGCTGCCCTAAATCAACGACAGCTGCATCTGCCCCATTAGGCACTGCTGGCTGGTTGGGTCCTGGGGCTGACACCTCAATAACAAGGGAACACAAGGGGCAGGTAATGGAGAGAAACAAACCCCAGGGTTTTGGGTTGTTTTTTTGTTGTTTTGGTTTGGGTTTTTTTGAGGACCCTGAAAGAAAAGATAAAGAGCTTAGGTCCAATGCTAAAAAGACAAGAAAATGCCGACAGAGGAATGCAAGAAGAAAGGTAACACAGTCAAGGTGACAAGCTCAGAAAACAATTTTCACACAGACCAGGCATGAGTTTGCCCTGTCCAGTGAACGCAGTCCTGATGTGGTAGAGATGAAAGGTGAAAGCTTGGATAATTGTATTTCCCTCTCCAAAAGAAAGAGTAATACTGCTACAGAGACCTTATGGAGGACACAGCCCTGGCCTGGGTAGATGGGTGGGCACAGGAATGGGTCCAGTTGACGGTGTGGCCCAGGCACAGCAGCAGAGAAAGGACACAGGAGGGAGGACCAGGAGCTAAACCTCCTGGAGATGCCAGAGAGAGAGGTCAAGATATCAGCTCCAGCCCAGGGAGACTGATGATTCACTTTATGGCCTGCAAGCACTTCCCACCAAAGTTCACACAGGAAGATAATGCCCCCTTCAAATGAATTTATGCAGATGGCAGTTCATTTGTCAGAGGATAAAAAGATGCACTTTCAGTTTAAAATGAGAACACTTGAGGTCCTCAGCAGATAAAAATAAACAAAAAGCCAGTGTCTATATGTGAGTGGTTTCTGCTCATGCCTGTTGTCTGATTTCAGTGGGAGTTTACACCACCTGAGTTACACAGGCCTGCTGGTCCAAAAAGGCACATGATTATATCCCATTAAAGCCATACCAAGTCCATACTTCTCAAAAGATGCAAATGAAAAAAAAAGTAGATCGTGCAGGCACATGTCCCTGCAACATAACCTCTGAACTGGAAACAAACACAAACCAGTACCAAGTGTGCTCCGAAATGCACAACTGCTAAATGTGAACAGGGATACTTCAAGAAAAAATTATTTGTGAGGCAAATAACACTTTTTATCTTGATTTAGATTAAAACCTGTCTTTACTGATGCTGTCTCAGTAAGATTTAAAAAAAAAAAAAACCAAACCAAAAAAACCCTGCTTCAGAAAGTATTCCCTGCCTACTCCATTAGCCAGTTTCCTGTGCCTTTCTCACATGAACTTGTAATCCTTGACGAGGTTTACACGTGTGAAAATAAAGTTTTAAGCTGAAAATCATCATTGCCTCTACACAAAAACACTACATCATGTCAGGCATCTGATAACTGTAGACAAAGCACAGTGGTAGAAGGATGCAAAAAAAAAACAAAAAAACATTTCATTTCACTACCACTGAAATCAGGTACTGAAACTTGTTCATTGGTTTTCCTTCATTAAAAAATAACTGATTGTAAAAGAAGTGTTGCTTGGCAGGATCAAAGCCTATCCTACAGGAAACACACACACAAAGCATTTGGAAATGAGGGTTAATTTGGCATGCAATTTAACAGCATTAGCTTTTATCAGCAGCATTTCAAGGTCAGGCACATCCATGTTTAAAATGTTTGGTTTTGTTACAGTTTCAACTACAACTTACCAGAGTTCAACACATCTTAAAGTGATATTAATATGAAGGAAGGCTGCACAGAAGCACAAAAAAAATCCCTCAAACCCTAACACCACTGTTGATAATTTAGCATTGCAAACATTAAAACCAGAAAAAAACGTTTCAAAGAAAACAAACTAGTGACGTGGCTCTTTAACTCTCCCTTTCACGAACTCAAAACTTGACCCTTTCAAGAAAAAAACAAAATTACATCAAATCAGCAGATTACAAAACATGCTCTTCTTCATCTGAGCACGGGATTAAGTCAGAAAGATCAGGCCAAATGGAAGGAGTCCTTTTACTGACAGTTTGTTCACAATTTAGAGAGCTTTTGAAGACATCGAATGACTAAGTCAAAACGGCCTCATATTTGAAACAGTGTTTCTCTTAAAGTAGATGACTTATATTTTTTTCTAAAGAAAAACACTTTTTGTTTTTTACCTAAACCTAATCTGCTCAGAATTCAAGTTAGCAGATTTAATCTATTCCCCAAAAGATTAACTAAAAATGTAAGATCATTAATTTTTTATTGTACTTTACACTTAATTTATTCAAAAATGCACAAAAGGATGAAGGGTAAAAGAAAACACAAAGCAGATTTGCTGATCTCCAATATAAAATACTCCTAACACCTACCGGAGATTTTCCCTTTTATTGATTTATAAACTTCAAAAAATAATGAATGGTTATGTGTTTTCACATTCACAGTTATGCTGTGGAAAGGTTTTCTGCATCTCTTCTCATTGAAGGTTTGTTCTACATAAAGAACCCTAACTACCCACAATGCTGACAGACTTCAACAGCAGTTGGCAGCAAATGTTTCATGAGATCAAGTCCACACTGCACTTGAAACAAACACTTTGATTAATCAATTACTGGCAGAACTTCACAGCACCACGGATGTATGCCTAAGAGCTTTACAAATGCTTACGGGACAGTGATGTTGGGGGAGTGAAATCTCTTAAGCCTCTTTCTTTGCAATTCTCTGCCACAGTTCAGAAGAATGCCACCCCATTACGCCAAAACCGGGGGGGGGGAAAACACTCGCTCTCACTTTTTGCATGAGCATAATTAATCTTCTGACACATTGACAAAGCAGCTTGTTGATAGTCAAAGGAAGGATTTTTCTGGTTTCCTCCCAAGACAGGAGATGGTCTTTATCCATCATCCCTTCTTCCTGATCTCTTCTTCCAGAGTCCCCACATCAGCAGAACTGTCTATCAGAGCAGACAGCAGGAGGGAAAGGTCTGGCTGATTGATAGGGCACCAGTGCTCGACAGTGCTATTTAAGTGTAGGAACCTATTGTTAGAATCTTACTTTACAGCAGTTTAACAAATATAATGGCAACCAATTCAACCATTGTACCACTAGAGTCAGCTCAAGCTAATAAGTAAAGTTAGCTAATTACACTGATCTGATTTAAAATACAGACAAATTGTAGAGACAGTCGGCATTAATGTGCACTCAAAGAGTAAAAAATTTTAAGGAAAAAAGTCTTGCACTTATTATGCTTTGTGAATTGAATTATGGTTGCTTCTCACTCTTCCTTCTGAGCAGGATCATAGACTTCCCTTCTTTCCTAATCCTGGGCCTGCTAGGTATTTCTAATTAATCAAAATAAAGGCATTTTTGTTATAATGCAGTTGAAATTTCCTCCTCTTTCCTTACTGCCCCCAAGTTCTAAGAGTTGACTGTTAAGATTGTGAGGAATTTCAGTTTCTAAGGCGAAAACATTATAAACTGGCTTCTAAAAGGAGGATACTACATACAGCAAAACACACCAAACTCCTCAATTTTAACACATTTTTGAGAAAACCAAGTTGGTGCAACCAAAATGCAGATGTCCTGATGTAAAGAAGATTCTGCACGCCTCTCACAAAGATACTCTATATGCAAATTTCAAAAAATATATAGATATTTTTCTTACATAAGCATTATATGTATTTACATCTATTTTGTAGTTTCCTTCTAGTCATTTCCCTCACCTTCTCAAAAAGAGATTAGCAAAATATTTGAGCATAATTATATGTTCACTTAGTTACTTTCTGCACTCACAGACAGGGCAGAAATTCTGTTAATCACTCTTTTCAAAGCTCTAATTCTTTGACAATTGCTGGTCATGAACCATTCCGGGTCAGAGAGGACCAGAGCATGGCACTCTGTGAACTGCTGCCAGCCAGGGCAAGCCTGACTCCTTATTGGAAATAGATGGCCAAGAACTAAATCAGACCACAATCTCGACAGGCCTCTGCCTCACCAACGTAACAACCAAGGCAAAGGCATACAAGAGCCAGTGCTCTCTCACTGTAGTTGCCAAAAAAAACCAGCTTCATCCAAGTCACACGAACTTGGTAACTCCTGGGTGTAGCTGCACCACTGTGATCTTGACTATTTCATTCAGCACTCACCCCTCCACAAAAGTAACTGCCTGTGCTACCTGGCCCACACCAGTTCTCCAAGCAGTCTTCTTTCATTCAGTTACACCAGAAAAACTACCAGTATTTACGAGTAAAATTAGCCATTCAAAAAGTGAACATGTTGCTCTTGCCATAAACTTCATGAAATTCCAAGGGATACCAACTAGGCTGGAGCTGGAGTTAAATATTGTTTATGTCAGAGCAAATGTAAAAAACTACATGTTCTTTCTGTCAAGAAGACTGCAGGCCAAAACCCAGAGAAAGACCTTCCTGTCTCTTTAGACGCATTTTATTCCTGCAAATGTTAAGGCAGCAATCGGAACAGCCATCTGCAGTCTCCTACTTTTCCTCAAGTTGTTTCCCAGTCTGGCTGCAGGAATCAACAGAACTGCTGGTCCTTGTGACACGATACATGAAGCAGAGATGGGGAACACTGGCATGGGTGAACAGTCCATCCAGATCCAAAGACCTGTGCTTAAATGCAGAGAGGATTCCTGTTGGGAGGCAAAAGGGTCACAGGTGGTAGAAGCAAGGGGGTCTCTGCTGAATGTTGCTAAAGAGGAAAGTGGACTTTCTAAACTGGAAAGGACTAGAATGGGATCCATGAGACACAAGGCTAGGCAGTCTGAGTTCAGAAGAAAGGCAAGCATGAACAAAGGGCTGTGGAACACAAGGTTATAGGAAACAAAAGGAACATGGGGACCTCAGGGTGCAAAACTTGAGGTTATTCTCTAATCCAAACGTCAAACACTACTAGTGCAGATCTTCATTTAAGGATGCGAAAAAAATTGTGAGACTCTCTCTTTCTTTCCCTCTCCCCCACTCTGAGCTGCCAAAAAAAGCTGCCTTTATACCCAGGCCATCTTGTTTGCTCTCAGAAATAATGCTGGTTTTTTCTGAATTGCAGTCCCATACATTTTCTTAAGATGGGAACTGCTGAGTCAGAACTAGAGGGAGAAAAAAAAATGTGGATCAATAAATGGTAAGTTGCAACCTTGCAAAGGCCCAGGCCAGCCAAAGGTGAATTCCCCAGAGTAGAGGAGACCACAGAGCTCTCTGTCCATGAAAGCTCTCCACTCCTAAGCTGAACGCTCCCTCTCTCGGTTGTCAAGTCAGTGGCAAAAATTTATCAGGTGTTTACTGCCACAATATAGAGCATTACTGGATCACAGAAACTGGGTAAGGGCATTAAAGATCATCTTAGGACTGCAAAGAATTATTTCAATGAGACTTCAGCTATGCAAGAATTGCAAACCCTGTTCATCTAACAGGTCTGTACTCCCCTTCCTATTTGTAAAAACCAAAAGCAAGCTAGAGGTCTGTCAGTCAGAGGTGAAGTTTAACAACAAATATAACAATTTGAATATCTGAATGATGAATTTTGAATTACATGCCTGAAAGAAAAGGAATAGTTCCCCCCCAGCGATAGAATGGGAGAGCACTGGGACCTGCAGCAGCTCCTGCAAAGATAAGACATGCCATTGAATCTGTTTCTTTTGTTAACACGGCATGCAGCTGACACACAGCCCAAACCAGGCTGTATCTTCTGAGCACACGCAGAGCAAAGATATTGGGGAGGGAGGAGGCAGCTTAAGAACCAGAAAGAGCCCACCCACAGCTGCAGGCAGCTTTGTGGGGCACTGTGTTCTGAGCAGCGGACTGGATAGCTCCCATGGAGCTCCTGCTATCCTGGGTCAGTGTCTATCAAAGTCCAATCCTGAGCTAAATATTCAAGGCTGGGTACCTTTGCATTGAACTGCAGAAAAAAAGAAACACATGTAGAAATACCCTTGGGATATAATTTCTGGGTTTTCTATTTGATGGTAGAATGGATCAGGACATTTACATACTGTAAATGCCTTACAGTAAACTGCTAATTTAAAGAAGGTAGTCTGTTTGTTATTGATGCTTTCTCCCTGTACATATTAAATAGAAGATTGTTAGTATATGCACATTCATTAAAAGCAAATTCATGGAGCAGAGATGCTGAGGGTTTCTCCTTGAAAGTAATAGTCACAACAGTGAGTACAAAACATTTTCTTCTCCATTCTAAATACCTCTTGGGCACTTAGGTGCAAGGTAGTAACTCTGCTTCCCTCTTTGCTAACAACCTCCACTAGTACTTTCTGGCTTGCTGAAGGTTCTAAGTCATGATTTAGAGCACCATGACGAGTTTTAACCAGATCAAGTACTTCTTCCCATCCTGATGTCTGAATTGCGGATAGATGGAGTCCTGTTAACACGAGGAGCTATATGTCAGTCTCCAGAATGGCATTAAAGGGAAAGCTGACTCCAGCAGAGAAGCTCCATCCTGAAGGTGAATGACTCAGACGACTGAAAAAGAGTACAGCTTCTCCACCTTGACCCGTTTAAGGGGGTTTCACCAGTCGTCTGTTTGTAGGATACTACCAGTTGTTTCCTTTCACTGAGCAAAGGACATGACTTTCCAACCCTATATGGGAGGACAAGAAGCTGCTATCAACTTTATCCAAGCAGCCAATTTTATAGAGTTTATGATTACAGTTCTGATACACAAAAATAAAAGTAATGTCTCTGAGCACTAAACAAGCAAATACTTGTTAGCTTGCATTTTTGGAAACAGCGTCTATTTCTTTACTGGAGATGAGTGACAGTGATGAAGTTTCATGACAAGTTGTGCAACTTTTTTCTTTGTCAACTCATTTATATGCCAGGAGTTTTGATTGTCTACCAAAAAAAAAAGTCAGGAAACTACAAGTTACTAAACAACAAACAACTAACACTTGTTTCAGATACAGCAGAAAACAACACAGAAAAAAACCATAAGGCATAGAATAAACAGATAAAGTCCCAGTACATATAACAGGTCTCGTCAATATTTATTTAACAGCACTAAGTGGCAAGAAACAAACTGTAAGGTAGCACTGTCTAATGCAGTTCCTCTGACTTTTTGCTTACAGCCACAGCTGCACCTTCTGGCAACGCAGAACCTGGTACCTGATAAAGGAAGCCCAGTGGAGTGCTCTTCTCTGGTACATAGCCAGCATTGACTAAATGAAACCTGCCCTTTTGGAACTCAAAGCAACAAGCAATTCTCATTTACAGCAGAAACTTCGCCTCAAATATTCAGCTTCAATGAAAAAAAAAAAAAAACAACCAATGCTTTATAGATTAATGTAAAATAAGACTTTCAGCCATGACTGGTACTGAAGCATAATCACTTTAAGAGACAACACAGCCTTATTAAATCACCTATTTATTTTTTCTCCCCACAAAAAAAGAAAAAAACACACAAAAAACCCCAAAAAACAACCCTCGTGTAGAACTACTGAAGAAAACATGATTCCTCTCAATTACAAGAGTCTCTCTCTCACCTATCCTCTAAAAGACAAACAGCAACATAATACAAGTGTTTTTCAAAGTTCTCTACAAACTGCTGATTTATAATTGAAGCTGATTAATATAAGTTATTTGAATACAGAAAAGCCAAATCATATCTAAAGCTTGCATAAGACTATTATTAGCTATACATTATTAAAATAATTCAGGCAAATATTTTTCAGTGAGGCCTACATCTTCATGAAGCTCTGTCAAAAGTTACTGCAAATGTAATAAAAGACTTGGGTTGCATTGCTAAAATACTTCAGGAACCTACATCACGTATTTCATAATCGGTTCTAACATTCACCTATTGACAACATGAGGCAGATAAAAAGGTAGAAATACAAGTTAAATTGAACACCTTTAGACATTGTAAATTTATTGAAATTTTGTCAAAGTTTTATTGCATTTCACTTGTTTTGGTATCTCCTGACAGATCTTCCAGCAACACACACTATTCAAAACCAGCATTGTTCCAACCTTACAAATGTGCCCATTGCAGCTCTATCAGGACTCAGATGCTGTTGTCTAGCTGCACCAAAATGTCAGGCTCTCTAGAGAGGGGATTTTCAATGCAGGCCATGCCATCAGCAAGAGCAAAAGCCAGGACTGTAAATACAGATGTTTATCATTGTCAGAGACAAGGCTGGTTTAGCCTGGGAACAGTTCATCCCAAAGTACTATCAAACTCAGATTTGGGCCAGTCACTTAGAGGCTTGCCATCAACAGCTGTTTGATGTACAATAAGAACATAAATTCTAAAAGCTGGATTTAGAAAAAAAAGGCTCTGTGTATTTTTAGTTTATTATTTCAGCCCAATTTTAAGTCACTTAAATTCAACATGTGAAGTCTAAAGCGGTGTCTGAATGATTTGTGCTTGTTCAGTCCATGTTGTTCTCATTATGAACATTTAGAACACTTCTATCTTCAAAAAGTACATTTTGTTCTCTGCCACTCAAGCATGCACACCAAACACTAAGCTACAAAAAAAAGCAGATATGTTGAAATGAATTATGGTTGTTTTTCATTGAGATAAAGTACAGTAGAGAAAACCAACTATATTTTTTCCTTCCCTTTTTCCACCCACATCCTCACACATACCCAAGTTAAAGAATATAGTTTATTCTTTGCCTTCTAACAAGCTGGATAATATTTTCGTGTTTCGAAGATATGGTTTCAATGATCTTTTAAGTTCCAGTATTACAAAGACCTAGAACTGCACCTATTCTTCACACAATCACACATTACTCAGTGTCCAACCAATTAACAAACTCTTCCAAAAGGAGCACAGATTAATCACTAACTATGGTGGCTCTCCTTGAACACTATGGAAATAGAGGCCACCCTTTGTAAGACAACTTTTAGCCCAGAATATGAATTAACACAAAATCTAGTGTTCTGCAAGGCTAGTAAATATTTTCTTTGTTATTCTTTTACATGAGACAGCTCACAAAAATCTCAGAGCCTCTTCTTTTCAAAGTAATTCCAATGTGACATAAAAGAGCTCGCAAAATTAAGTACAGAACATTTGATAATACTAATTTTGGAAAGGACAGTTGGAAGTGATGTTTTTACAGAAGAGTGCTTTTTCATTTATATATGAAACCCATTTCAGAGCATGATTGGAGAGGAATGATAGTCTTCACTTGTTTTCATTTGACATCCAGCTTGTTTACACTAGAGACAATTGAAGACCAATTTATAATGCTTAGCAATGGAAGTGAATGATACAAAATATTCTTTGTCAATCATCTGCATGCAGCCTGATTGCTTGTTTGCAGATTTATGCAACACATTTCTCAGAAAAAGAGAAAGAAATGGAAACTGCACAGACTTCAAAGTCAGCAGAGTTTATTCTTCCCTGGCATTGTTTGCATCATGGGTTGAAACAAAAAAAATCTGTAAAGCACACTACAGTAAAAAAGAAAATAGCAAAAAGTTACAGTAACAAATCTCAAGAAAAAGAGGAATAATGTAAGAAAATGATCAACAGATTTGCTGTTACAAAGTGAAAGTTAAAACTGTTACAAGTTCTCTGGAATAGGTACGTTTTCTCTCAATGGTTTCACATAGTGCTTTTAAAAAAAAAAAAAATCAGTTTATATCCATTTAATAAAGGTAAACCTAATTGCAGTAGTAGCTACCAAAGTGACTTTCGAAATTCCATACTTTTATTTCTAACCAACATAACCTCATTTTTGCTAGCTAACATTGGACTCACTGAAAATG
The DNA here is from genome assembly GCA_035584735.1 of Pseudotriccus pelzelni. Classification (NCBI taxonomy): domain Eukaryota; kingdom Metazoa; phylum Chordata; class Aves; order Passeriformes; family Tyrannidae; genus Pseudotriccus; species Pseudotriccus pelzelni. The sequence continues at coordinate 103,158,810 of JAWMRA010000078.1, read as the reverse complement.
AAGAATGCAAACAAGTTTTAACACTACCATTTAAAGAAGATGAAAACTTCCTTTACTGCAGAGCTATAACCATTTGCAGAATTTAAAGAGTGTCAAGTCAGTGACATTTAAGCCAGTGTTATAAGCAGCAAAACTACAATATCCTTCTAAAATAAAACAAGCTATCCTATTTGGCAAGGGGATGTATCAATTTTCTACTCTTGGCAATTAAAAAAAAAAAAAACCCACATATTTTGAAGGACTGTATCTACCCCTCATCTAACTTTCTTACATGTGCTCTTGCCCAGTGATTCACACAGCACCACACTGTGAGAGAAAAAGATTGTATGGACACTGAAGAAACTGAAGTGATGAGTCAATCCAGCCCAAATAGAGAGAAACTGAGCAGATTCAGAGGGATTCTTCTAATACTTCATGTACTGCCATGTAGTAAAATAAAACAATGCCACAGAAATACAAATATTTCAGTCATCTGCTAAATATCACATAGAACTTATTTGCATATAGATTTTCATGTGAATTAAATGTAACTATCCCAAAGAGCTTGACAACATAGACAAAAAGACTACTCACATACAAAAATCATGTGTCCTTTCTCAAGAACATGGCAACAAATAGGCAGAGTGGGAGGAAAACCTATGCACAGAGCAAACCTCTCACTCTCCCTACCACAGAAGAGGCAAGAAAGCTAATACAACACAACAAAAAGTAGGTTTAGAGACCTAACCTTAAGAGCAGTGTAAAGAACTGACTTCACTTCTTTTGCTCCTCTACTACAGCAAATACTATATTGCCATGAATTCACACCGTAGTGAAAAGATGACATCTTCAAAATCAACTTCACGTTTAAATGCTGTTCTTCCTGCTCTGTCGTTTCTGGTGATAAATACTAGGAAATCAATGAGGAAACATCATTTGAAGTGAGCCATTCATCATGTACCGAAAAGGGTAAGTACCCCATAAATTGCAGTGATCCATTTCCTATTAGAATCACACAACAGAAGGCAACAGCGTTTCCATTAGCAATTTTTATGACCTCTATAGGTAGAGGATAAGGTTAGGAAATGGCTTATTTTTGTCAGCTATACTGCAGTTGTTGGGTGGGGCAGGAGGAAAATTTTCAAGAGAATCAGAGTTATTCGTAAATCAAAGGGCAGGGGGTGAGGGAGAGATACAACAAATAACAGCACCAACTACACCTTTTCATACTTAAGAAATTTGTGGATTGGCAGTCCTCTAAGTAATACTGAATATTTTAGTAAATTTTACTGTCACTGAAACCTTATTACACTGCATGTGAGTGTAGGCTCAGAAAAGATTGCTACCATTGCCTGTGACTGCTGTCCACTAAACAGAACCTTTTTTTTTTTTTTTTTTTTTTTTTACAACCTAGGGAACGAATTCTTTTACTTTTTTCGAATGTTCCTCTAAATCCAGTGTTACACAAAGCAGGAAATAAAAATTCAGGCTTTAAAAAAGAAAAGTATATTTTATTCAATTAAGCACTCCATTTTCCCTTAGCCCTGTTTACCTTCCCTATCTCATCCTGTGCAACACTCTATGCTCTCTCCACCAAAACCAGGCAGGACAGACACACGAGCTAGCAAAAAGAAATAAAACTTGTAGGGCCTGATGTGTCCCTTCACAACTGACAATATACTAAATACCAGCCCTAAAAGAACAATGAAGCTTTACATGAATAGACTTTCTCTAGAGTTCGGAGAGTGCGAATGGGAGAAGGAGAAGAAAAAAAAAGCTTTACTTACAAATATTCCCTTAATGAATTTTACTGTATTTAACACAGAAATGCCTCTCAGATTCTATCTGACATACTGGCAGAAGATTACATTTTTAAGGCAATCTCACCCTAAACCCAGAAAATTTTGAAGTCCATACACCAAAATATCATCTAATTTTGTGAAACAAATTGTAAGAAAGCACCTTGTTTGTGCCTCAAAATTGAACAGGCAAAAAACTATCCAATGACAATAATAAAGTTAAGGGATGGAAAACCTAATTAAATCAAATAAAATTATTATGCATCTCTTGTGACTCAAGGTCTACTGTGAAAACGACTGAAAATCCTCTGACCTGTGTTATACATTAAGACAGTCTGAAGGAACATCAAGTCACTTCTGTTCCTACTACCTCCCCCATCCACACACACGGCACTGAATTAACACTAAATATTTCAACAGAATTCACCACAGCTAAGAAACTTGCACATCAGTACTTACGTATGCAAGTCTTTGAGCTTAGTTCTACCCAAGTTTCCACCTTTCAAAAGACACTGCAAGCCACTTGATTTGTTTGAGCCATAGTCCCATAGAAATTCAGATTCAAAATCCTACACTCACTCCACCATGGCTAAACTGGAGCGATAGGTGAGTCTATCACCCAGGACTCTGGTCCACTGACTCTGCTACTGGTGGTAAAAATAAAACAGCCTAGATAACTAGGCATGAATTTTTCCCCTCAGCAATAGCTGGTATTACCTCACATGCCACCCACAGATGAGCCCATCCCACACTAATTGTTAAGCTACTTTCTGTTCCCAGCAGCCAAGATCAAATGAATGTTCTTACAGTCATGAAAGCAAGGGGCTAGTTAGCTTTCGTAAGTGAGATTGGTTTCACCTACATGAAAGCTCACTAATTACTTTTTTTCTTTTAACATTTCAGACCAGCTTTCACACATACCTCCTTTTCCTCAAAGAAAATTCAGAAATTCTGATTTTCTGAAATAGTTGAGTGTATCGTTGGAATAATTTAGAGCTTTAGCTCTTCCCTAAAGAACTGATTTTACTCTCCTAACAGCAGTCTCAGGACCTTCTTCATTAAACTCTGTAAAGTCAGAGCTCAGAACGTGATTTCACCACAACAGTATTTTTCTTCCCTCTGTGCCAGTGTACCTGCCATGCCCAGGACAACACAAGGGTACCACCACATACTACAAACAGTTGTAGCACAGTCCCCTTACAGAGTGAAACCTAGGCTGCACCTCTCCCTTCTGTCTGGGCTCAACTTCACTCCCAATTTCTCTCCCTCCTTCCCACCCTCCGGCAGCACTATCAGCTCATCACTCATTGTCTTTGCCATTCCTTCCTCCTTCAGGTGGGACTTCTCACACTCTTCCCCTGTTTCACCATAGGGTCCCTTTTACAGGGTGCAGTCCTTCAGGAACAGACTGCTCCAGCCTGGGTCCCTTATGGGGTCACAAGTCCTGACAAAAGACCTGCTCCAGCCGGAGTTCCTGTCTCCATGGGGCTATAGGTCCTACCAGGATCCTGCTCCAGTGAGGGCTTCCCATGGGGTCACAGCCTCCTTTGGGCATCTGCCTCCTCCTGTGTTGGGTTCTCAATGGCCTGCACGTGGATATCTGCCCACCTGTGGACCTCCATGGTCTCCAGAGGCACAGCCTGCCTCACCGTGGTCTGCACCACAGGCTGCAGGGCAACATCTGCTCCAGAGCCTGGAGCACCTCCTTCTTCACTGACCTTGGTGTCTGCAGAGTTCTTTCACATATCCTCAGTCCTCTCTCTGGCTTAAGCTGCTGTTGCGCAGCAACTCTTTCCCCTTCTCAGCTTCGTTATCCCAGAGACACCACCGCGGTCACTGATGTCGGCCTTGGTCAGCAGTTGGTCTGTTGGAGTCAGCCGGCATTGGCTCTGCTGGGCACAGGGGAAGCTTCTAGCAGCTTCTCACAGAGGTCACCCCTGTACCCCTCCACCACCGAAACCTTTCCACGCAAACCAAATGCATACTGTCAGTAAATATCATAAATCTTTTGACTGACAGGATCTTGCCTCACTGCCCGTGTTCCCCACGGGGCACCGTGACTCGAGGGGAGGAACTCCAAAGACCTTTCCCGCTCCCATTTGCAAAGCAGACATGGGAAAAGTGAGCACTGCAGGGTTCTCACTGATCTGTAAGAATACCAGCAGTGCTGCTTGACTGCTGCTTGTCTTCACCAGTGCCCACCTCCTCCCCCCATCTGGGGCTTAATTATCCCCACAGATACTCACAGCAATGTGATCACATGCTGCTGTGGCTAGGACATGGGTGGGTTTGGCTTAGCGGTTGGGTCAGGCTGCTGCTGGGATACAAACAGGTCAGCGTCAGGAAAACACAAAGTCAGAGACCAAAGAAATAAAACCACAACAATTCTGAGGACAAGACAGAGGCATGGATGCCAGGCTGTGATGTGGAATGTGGGGAGTGTTGGTGTGCCAGAGCATGCATCAAAGCCCATAGTCTGAGCTGAGGCTGGACTTAAACTCTGTACCAGAACATTGGAATGCTGGAAAAGGATGGTTTTCTTATTAACCTACTCTGATTTGACTGGTAATAAATAATTGAAGCTAAGTTAGCAAGAAGTTAGAGAGTTGAGTCTGTTTTGCCCATGAAGGTAATGGATGAGCGATCTCTCCCCCGTCTTTATCTCCACCCACAAGCCTTTTGCTTTATTTTCTTTCTCCTGTCTAGCTGAGTAGGGGAGTGACAGAGTGGTTTTGGTGGGCATCTGGTGTCCAGTCAGGGTCAACACACAGCAGAAAAGCAACAATGTTGAAAAACCCTTTGGTTCTGTTTCAGGCATCACAATGGAGAAACTTCTGGGGAAACTGATCTAACCCTACTGTCTTCACTTCCAGCTGTTTTGTCCAACTCCAGACCAGTCCCTTTCTCTAATCTGAGTCATGTTAGCCCACACTGGGTTAATTCCCATCATCCCATAGGATTTTCATCCCACTCCTAAAGTTTTATCGCATCAACTCTCTCCCATCATCCAAAGACTCCTTAGAAACCAGATCCCATATTTGCATATTAAGTTGTCAGAAACATTTGGCTTCACCACATCTTTTTTCCTCACCTCAGTAGTTCTCAGGCTCCTTGCCAACATATTCTCAGTGTCATCGCCCAGCTTTGCCTTCAATGCCCCTTCACTTCCATTTCTGATTCTCGTACACTTCCTCCTCATGAAGCCTATCTTGGTTTCTTTTAATATGTGCAAGCCCTCAGATTCTTTTATGGCCAGTCCAATCTGCTTCTCAGTTTGTTCTACATGCTTCACTCCAAGCTTCCCTATCTATCTCAGCCTCCTTGTTTACTCCCCCCATGATTATTTCCATTTCCTCACCATCTAAGCCAAGTAGCTTCCACCTGCACATTGCTGAAATCCAACCAGTAAAGTCACACAGTCACACTCACACACAACATAAACCCTAAAAACCTCCTCAGTTTCAGTCCCTGATCTCCAGAGGGGTTGCAACGATCAGGGAGTACGACTAAATGCTGTACAGCTACAAGCTGTAGCAGAACCATGGGGGAGGCAGAATTTTAGCAGTGAAGCATTAGCAAGTTTCTGAGCACGAATAAACTGGAAGTTTTGGCTCTTAACTCAGCTTTGGCTGACTTCTGAAGGGACAGCAAAGATGCAAACTCGAGATTAGATCTATTCCTGCCAAGCACAAAATAATTAGACAGCAAGGATGTTTTTTAAAAAAAAAAAAAAAGCAAGAGCAGTGTTTTCCTAATATTTTCCCTTCTGCAAACAAAGCAATTGCTCTATGTGTGCGTCTGATGCCAAAAACTGCCTACTACTTCAGCCTGAAGTAAGGGGAAAAAGTAGCCTGCAACAGCTGTTCAGCAATCCCAAGTTTCACACAAATGATTGAAGTTTGGTAAAGCACTGCAATAGTAAATTGTGTAACAGAAACCACTTGCACATCTCAGCAGATTACATTAAAAGTTTTATCTATAGTTACTTAAAATAATACAATAAAATAATTTGTCCAAAAGTATTTTCTGTTTCTCCTCATTTGTTTCTGAAAGTCACTCCTCCTTCACTGCCAATTTTAATCTCAGCAAGACTTTTAACCTTCATCTTGCCACCACTACCCTCCAGCTTCCTAGAGGGTTCAAACAAGAACTTTTAAGCTTACACTTGACTATCTCATTGATACATCTGACTTTAGACCAACTCCTTTAACTTCAAATTTCACATGTATTTGCTATTACCAAACACAAAGTCATTGACTGCATAATTTCCAGCTTCTTTCAAGACAAATAGTCTCATCATAAAGCAAAGTTCCTCTCTCTAGTAATGAATCAACAGTTCTGTAAACCAATAAAATTACTTTCTAGTATCACATCCACCATCCACCTACCATACCCGCATCAGAAGGCCACAAACTCAGGCAAGGTTCAAACTAACCAGCTCTACACTTATGAAACTTTCCTGTGTAAGGGAGCGGCGGGGGGGGAGGTGGAAGATGACCTCCGCACTTAGTCTTGGCAACTAGGAAACCAGTCACAAGAGCAAAAGTTTCACATTAAAAAGGTTAGATCATCTAATAGCTCTTGTTTTCTCAGGCTATTAAGGAAGATACTTCCTAGCGCTGTATCCACTCCAGCTGTGACTCAGCTTCCTGATGTGTGACCTGCCCTCTCTCAAAATACTAGTTTAGTATTTTACTAGTCCAGAAAAGCATCCAGTACAGTAATTGGAAAGTATGGTTTCCAAAGAGACAAATAATGGCTTTCATGTCTCCATTTCTAATTTTTAATCATCACAAGGGGTGACTAAACACACTGCAGTGTGCAGTGCAGACTTCCAACATCCCACAGATATAAGGTCACTGTATCACAGAGGAACTGGTTCAGAATCAATTTAAAGTTCATGAACATTCAGTTTTGAGCTGGGATACAGAAGCTACAATCTATGACCACACGTCCTACAGCTTAATTCCCTCCAAATACATCATGTCTGTTTAAAAACCAAAATATTTTCAGCCAAGGGTAAGTAAGGGAGCTTTGTTTGAATGCCCTAGTCTTACCTCAAAGATGTCAATATTGAAATTTGATTAAAAATTTATTTTTCAAAAATACTAGTCACCATTAATACACATAGTCTGAAAGTACAAAATCACCGTATTTTTTTCTCCATTAAAGTTTAAACTACAGGTTAGAAGGAAAAGAAAGTTATCCCAAAAGCACAAAATGTGTTTTAATAAGTCGATTTTTTTTCTCTTTTAAACATGGTAATAATATTGTTAATCAAGTAGCACCTCACAGAAAAATAAAGCTAGTGAACCAGTAGCACCTATTTTTCATGGAAATATGAAGGAAAACTATCCAGAGCCAAACTCAGAATGGTACAGCCCAAGAGTCAGACAACTGCACTGACTCCATCACCCCTCACAAAGCAGGGAAGGTAAGTCAATAAACTGACCCTTTAAGATCTGTCTAGTTCAGTAATTGTCATTGGTATCCAGTTGGCATTAAAAAAAAAGTAGTCATGATCATGACCTTTGCATTTCTACAAACATTAGCCATTGTCATGAGGAAGACCCCTTTGGCCTCATAATTCACATGCTGTTAACAACCCGCAAGAACACAGCATGTGTGTCACTTACTAAATAATGTAAGAAAAATTGGATGTCACACTCATATCCCACTGTTCCTGTGCATAGCCATGAGCACTGAAGCTAACCTGTATTACACTCAAAGCTTCAGGAAGTTTTTAATTAATCTACTTTTGATATTCATGGGACTTTTTGGACTATATTATCACTGCTTTGGGGCATTTGGCTTATTAATATTATTTCTATTTATTTTGTACTATTTCTTTTTGTCTGGTTTCCAAGAGAAACATGGCTCATATTACACATTTTCTGTCAAGCACCTCTTAACACAAAATTCCATGCAAAGGAGACAGAGGAACAGAGGTCTGAAAGATATTTCAGCCTCTTAATATTGAAGAGGAAACTTAGCCAGTTAGGCAGGACATTCAACCATGTCTCAGCTACAGGTAACAGCAGTACAAAAGCAAACTGTTGGAAGGGCTGATTCTAATCACATCCTGAATATGGAAAACATTTTTAATCAGAGTTTATAAATAAAAAAAGAAATCCACATTACAGGAAACCAGGCGTCTTCAATTCTGGCACTCCTGAAATTGCTTATTAATACTTAGTTTTATTACCTATAAAGCCAATATGGTGCAGAAAAGAAACCTATATGCTGTTTCATCTGGCTTACTGCCTGCAGAAAATGCACTGTGAGCAAAGAACAGAACTGGAACACTTACTGCAGCCCACCTCACCCAACCCAGTGTCCCACAGTAGTCAAAGAAGAACAATAGGGTAGTCAGAACAACCTAAAAAGAGGCATGGCATGTCAGAGCACAAGCTGCCTTCCCTAAGTCACAGTGGCCAACAACAGATCCTCAGAGAAGAATACAGACTCAGTGATGTTCCTGCAGTAATAAGTACCCAAAATGTTCTCCCAGTCTCCACTGATCTGCAGCTCATGGCTCCTTTAACAGCAATCATAAATTTTATGCAGCTGCTTTAGAAACTGCCTAAGCTTTCAGCAAAGTCCTGAGAACGGTGTGCCACAACCCACCTCACATTGGCAGTTATAATATTTTATTTGCATTCAGCATGGCTCCTGATAATTTCATCTGATGCTCCTCAGTTCTTTCTCTCCAAAAGACAGTAACAGCTATCGCCTTCTGCCCCACTTTATTTTATGGGCCTCAGATGTCTTACTCCCAGGCTATAGTCTAGTCAATGTAGTTGTTCCTTACATAGAAAATATGGTGATCCAAGTGCTCCTTTCTCTTCATTTTTTCCAATTCTAATGTTTGTTATTGAAGAAACAAGAGGAAGGAGACTAAGTGCAAATGACCTTCAAGATGTAGGCATGCTAAAGATGCACATGCATGGTATAATAATTTTTTTTGCTTTGGTTTCCTTTCCCCCCACCTCCCCCAATTACTCTTTAACGTTTGCTTTCCTTTGTCTTTCCCCCCACACCATTACAGGTCATTAAGCTACCATGTTAATAGCACTCTCCATTACAACCTTGAGACATTGTTTCTGAGCAATAGCCCTTTCAGAGTATCTGACACACATTCATGCACTTTCTAAGATAAATGCTGAGATATTTCAGAAAGAGAACATTGTATATCCCCAGTCCATCATCAGGATGGAAAAGCAGTAGGACAACCTGAATTCAGCTCTATCCTTCCTTTTCTGTTATTATGGTATGCGAGCAATTCTGTTGCAGTGCTTTGCAGTGAGAGGGAAGATACTGCATATGAAAGAGAGATAATAGACCATAGGTCATCTTAAACAGACTAGAAACTCTGCATATGGTAGCTGTACAGCCCAAGAACACTAAACAAACCTCACAGGCAACTCATTCTGAAATTTCATACAAACCAATGTTGCCTTTAACTATAACAAGCAAGTGTGTAGTAGGTAGTAGGTTTCATTAGAGAAATTTCAGTACCAAAGAGGATTAAACCATCACCGTGTGGAAAACAGAAGATAAGGTGAATTTTTCCTCTCTCTTCTGCCAAAGGCTGGCAAAGATCAGTGAAATTAAACACTGCCCAAGGCAATTGTTAAAAGCAGCTTGGCCATTAAAATCATGTCATCTGGTGACCCAACTGACCTACATTAAGTCCAGGCTAAAGGGCAATGTCATCTCTCTTTTCCTATAGATAGCATGACTTTGCATCTTCAACACAGATGGAAGACAACCCCTTTGGCCTTCTGGTTTCCACTGTATCCCTTGCTACAAACCAAAGTTAGCTGCAACCAATCTTTTGTACTTATTTGGCCTTACAAGGATTTTAGTTTTGTGAAACAGAGCTGAAAAACAGCAAAATTTTCCTTCCTTCGGGTTATTCAAGCAATATCTGTCTAACCAGAGGCTGTAGCACTCCATATACTTAATTATGAAAACAATTAATAGGTTAATACAAATATTACTAAAATTACCTGTATAATTATCACTGGATACATTCAGTTTGGGTAGTCAGAATGAATGAGATATTATAATAATTTTGCAATTATAACAGTGAATGTCAGAGAAGAGGTTACTCAACAAATAATTTACTTTACATCTACTAAATGGCCTACAGTTTTTCCACCCAGTCTTGAGAGCAGCCATGTCAAAAATGGGACATTCCTCAAGAATTTTCCCAAAACTTGAATACTTTACAAAAATCCTTCACAATACACAGAAACTGTTCCACCAATAACACTGGGTTATTCCAATTCTAATCCACCTCAACATCACTATGTTGAAGATCCAAGACCATTGCTTGCAGAACTGCAACAGAAGCAACACCCTCCAAGCCCAATTTACCATGCAGCTATTTTTTATACATTTCACATTTTATTACAAATTGAGTATAAGTGGCTCAACTAATGGTTTCAGCAAAGACAAATATGATGGAATAGGAAAACTGACTTAAATTAGACAATTAGCACTTAATTAGATCAAACAAGATTCAACTTGCTTTTTCTCAGAATCACAGAATAATTCAGGTAGGGATGAATGTCAGAAGGTCTCTATTCTAACCTCTTACAAACAGCGGGATCAGCTGTGACAGCAAATCTGGCCGCTCAAGGCTTTGCCCAGTCAAGCCTTGAAAATCTCCAAGGATGCAGACTGTAAAGCTGCTCTGGGCAATCCATGTTCAGGGTGAAAAAGAAAGCACTTTGTCACTCCACAGACCATCTCATTAAAAGGGCTGTGTGTGGAAATTCCACAAAATCAGTTTATAGGAAAGCAAGTGGATGAGAAAAGAATAGTTTTGTACTGGTTGTTATCAATCCCTCTTTTATGCGGTTATTGAGGAAAGCCCCCCCCCATCTTATTCCATCACTGTTTCTTACAGCAAATGGAGTTCAGCACAGGCTGCTTTAAGAAGATATAAAGTGGTTACAATCTTGCAGCTTTAAAAGTGTTCTTGAATTATTTCTGTGTTCTGCTCTCCCAGAGAAAACCACTTCATCAAAACCCAAAGAATATTCTTACATTTCATTCCACCTCTGCAAGACAAAACACTAATTTACACTGCAATAGCTTTCTCGTTTGCCAACAAGATATTTTGAAGAGCTGCCAGTGTGCCAGAAATGAAGTTTATAGCTTGATCTTGTAATGTTTGTGTCTCTTCATCAGCCATCTTTGCCAATGGGAACAAACTGCTAGGCTGCCTGATGGCAGTAGAACGGAATTTCTATCTTCTCCAGATTAAGCAAATTTAAAACCCATACATGCTTCATAGTGTGCTATTAATCTCAAAATCATATGCCCACTAAAGCATTACATTGTTTTCACCCAGGAAGAATAAAAATTATTCCCTTGTTTGAACCAGGCACACACTAAACATTCCAGCAACTCATTCATCTTGTTGGTTCTACCCATACTTCCAGTCTTCAGAATCTTTTAAGAGAACTGAAGAAATGCGTGCAATACGTAAGAATGCCAACAGCTAAGTCAAGTCAAAATTTAATTTGCTTTTAACAGCCAAACTTCATGGAAAAAACCCAACCAAACCCCTGTTTTCTCTGTTTTTACCCTACCCTGATGAAGGATATTGAAAGATCTAAAGGATGTAATAACTAAATCCTTCTGACTGCTTTTTAAAAATAAGGACATTCAAACATTGTTCATTAAAAAAAAAATAATCCCGAAACCAACAACAACAAAAGCCCAACAACAAACACCAGCTTTTAGCAAAAAAAAAAAAATTAAAACAAAGTTGCAAAATTCTGATCTCAAATTCACTGTCAAGGCTGGCATCCTTACTTACAAAACACTTAGTAGAATGTCCTAGAATCTCAGTGACCAGCACGTTGAAGGGAAGACCATGTACCCAATGACTCAAAAAAGTTTAACTTTCATATGATTGCATTAACATATTTCAGTTTGTCCAAAACAATTATTTTGAACAGAAAGGTTTCTGTTGGATAGACTCCTGTCTTAAGATTATCATGAAAGAGAAGTTTTTAGAAGGAATTAAAAATTTAATGGAAAAAGCTGACCAAAAGGGATAAAAATCATGCTAAAAAAATCAGAAGAGGTAGAATCAAGAAAAAAATGCATTGAAAAATACATTTTTGTGCAACACTTGCTCCTGCCTTTTGGATGGTGTAGCAGAAAAAGGACGGAGCAAGCTTGGTTTTCATTCACAAAATGCAAAGAGCCCCTGAGGTCCACACAAATGCTTTTAAATTATGTTTGGTTATAGTTGGAATGCCAAAGCATACACAAAGTACCCTGATATCCTCCCTGCTCCCTACAGTGGAGGCTCTCCCCAGACTCCTCTGAAGGGCTCTGCACCTCAGAGATGGGTGGGTGTTCATACCTGCTCTAGCAGGAAAGGAAGGTACAAATTACAGAACGGAAATATTCTACCTGATGAATACTACAGTTCCTTCCACATCAACTTTCAATGATTATTTCATGTTTATGAAACAGCAGTAGGAATTTTCTGTTTTATTTATTTTTAAAAACAAAGTTCCTGTGGACCCTTCTGCATTGAAGTCTGTCCTTAAAAAGCTTACACTTTAGTGAGGGGATTTTTTTAAAGTAAGGAATTTACAAGCACCCCCTAGTAAGCTTACATGTTGAACACTACCAGTTTTGGATCTCAAAAGCTTCACAAGGTATACAGAATTTGTTTTCCCCTCTAGTTCTACAACCTTCAGGATACTGAAATAAAAGAAGCACTGAAAGTGTGACAACAAGTTTTAAAAAGTTTGAAAAGAATCATGAAAACAAAATTTAAAATTTAATAAACAGTTATAATTCTATGTGCACAGTGTAATTTTTTTGAGTTGCATACCTTATTTCTCTTATGCATTGTACACATTCTTAAGTGAGATGGAAGATGACCTTTCCTTCTGTAACCTCACAGAAGTATCTGTGTTTTCATACATGCACATACGTTCCTTCATTCAGTGTTTTGTATGTAGCAGAAAGATTTAAATCTTGTTATAAACAGCTTATTATAAAGCTAAACACTGACAGACATTTTGATGTCAAATCACATCTTTGCCCAGGACAATGTAACAACCAGAAGTGCAGAACTCTTAAGGAAAGGACCTAATCAAATTAAAGGCTTCCCTACAAACACCTAAAAATGATAATTTGTGAGAGATGCATGCCAACCACCTTCTGTCCTTCATTGTAGGGAATAATTCAGTCTGCATTTGGCTTCACCCCTGTGGCGTCAGCCACCCATCTGTCACCTCCCTCTTTCTGGGGTAATCTGCTCTGTACTTATCTGCACACTGGCCTCCTAAGTCTTGCCTTCCTCAAGAAAGTTACCTCTTGCTGATATTGGGTGTAGTGAGTGTTGTAACCAACATGGGTAAATACTTGCCCGTCTAAGCACAAACCACTATCAGCAGCATCTGCAAAATTGTAATAAAATGGTGCTCAACAGGCCCCCTCCTACTTGTGACTCCAAAGAAACTGTATTTAGCTGCAAATGAGCAGCAATAAAGTTGTACTATACAACCTACTTTTATGAAGAAGGTAATCTAAGGGCATACTCTCAGTCTTGCCTAATTAAAGACAGCGAACACTGGTGGTGATTTACTTCAGCAGCATGGGGATCTCACCCACTACGTGGGTTTGTCCAATAAAGGGCCCTGGAGTACACAGCAACACACTCGTTTCAAAGACACACAGGGAGAACAACACCTGTATTTGGTCTGGCAGGATTCTTCTCAACCAGAAACATTTCATTTCTGTCAGGCAAAAAGGACTCATTATACCAGCCACACAGCACAAATTATTGGGTGTAAAGACTTTGTTTTTTAAAAAATTAATGTAAATGTTAACTCTTGAACATAGCAGTTCTCCTAGCACAGATGCCAAAGATGTTTGTTGCAGCAATGCACTAACTTTCAAGAAGCCAGCAGGTACTAAATCGATTTAAATGTCATATTCCTAGAATATATTTACAAGCCTGATCATCTCCTCAATAGACAAGTTTTCCAGGGAAGATGTGAGCAAGCATGTTTCTGCTCCAGCTAAATGGACACAGAGGAGCATAAATGTGTTCGGCTACAAGAGTTCTGCACGAAGCTAAACTTTGTTAGAAAACACGGTTTCCTTTTCTTCCCCAGCTGCTTAATTTTAAAAGTATGATTTCACAGATGCAGTAACACAGCTTTACAAGACTCAGGTAACTGTCTCATCTGTACTATAAGCAGACAGGTAATACCCTGATGCAAATATGAACTTCAATTTCTCCACGATTCTGTTGTCAGAAAAGGCACTAAGTCACATCTGGTACTCCTCACATCTGTATCCAGAGTTCTGTAATGAACATGCCTTAAAAAAGCATTTTCCCATGCCAAAAATCCCTACAGTAAACCAGTGTGACATTTTGTATGTAGCTTCTGATAAGTAGCACTGAAAATTTAAACAAGAGAAGGTAATTGATTCATTACATCTATTTCTACTATATATCTTTTTGTATTTTTTGGTCCCCATTTCAAAAGGCATTCTTTAAATTGCCCTAATCTGCAAACAGCAACAATAAGTGTAGCAAATACTTGACAATGAAGATGTAAAGCCTCTAAAAACCTGTTACCTTAGTAACCATGGGAATGCAGGAGAATAAGAATACAAGGAGTGTCAGGACATCATTTTGGATTCCACAGGGTTTGGGTTGAAATACAGTCAGCTTTCATTAGCTTTTTGTTTTTCCCAGTAGGTCCTTGGACTTTGAAACAAAACCTGAATGACAACTATGAGCAATTCCAGCCTCACTCCTGATCAGCCACACCAAACAAAACAGCTCTTTTCACTATGAACCCCCCTCTGCACCCAACAAACCTTGAAACAAACATTATTTATCCTGCTGATCCCTCTGGGTATCACTAATAAATTGCATTCCAAAAAGAAGAGTAAAACGAAGAGCCACTTTCATGGGACTTAGATAATTCACTTTAAACAAGCGTACTGCCAAAAAAATAAAAAGTCAACATATCCTCCCAGGATATTTCTATAAACCCACAGTTTATTTACTGGCTTTACAAATTCTGTTAATTCAACAGTAGCACTAAGAATTTAGCTGCTCATTTAAGTAACACTATATTTACAATTTACTCAGAGAGGAGGAAAAGAAATTGAAGGTAAAGAATTGAGATCCATGCCCCACCCCCACCAATATCTGTTGGGAATCTTGTGGTCAAGACAGAACAGAACAAAGATTTCCCAATTGCTGGCTTTAGCTGGCTTAATTTTAGGTCCAGCCCCTTACTCTTTGCCACTTGGGAAAACAATCTGAAAAAAAGTTCCAGTTAAAACCACTGGAAAATGAGCAAGAAACTTAACCTTGTGAGAAAAATGGTAGAGAACGAAAAAAGCATACTTTTGCTCAGGAGGGGACTGAAAAAAAAAAAAAGTTAAAATAACAGCCTACTTGGTCATCATGTGATGACAAAAATCCTTGCTTCCAAAAGACTGTAGTTCAGAGACATTAGCCTTACCTTACCTTACATCAGTTCACTTCTCTTTCAGCTGAAGGTATTTATTTACCATTCACAGAAACTACCATTCCAGGACAGCACTGACACATGCAAGAGCTACTGCCTCCACATATTTGCAGTTTTCTGCAATCATTTACGTACATATATAAAGGTAAGTAGTACCAGTAAAATAGTACCAGACTGTGGCAACACTTGTTTTACACGCAATAGTCCAGACTGTCCTTTTTTTCTTTTTTTAATCCTACATTAGATCATATTAAACATCATCAATAAACACCTAAGTCACATCCTCAAAGCAAAACAGCAGTATATCTCCAGGCAACTGCAACTTCCGAGTTAAATCAAATAGAATTCAACCAAATCAGTTACGTATGGAAGAATACTTTCTGCACGATCCACTCACATGTTTTGCATATCACACACACACACACACACACACACACATATGTATATATATATATAGGAGTTGCTATTCCCCATTCCTGAGTTGGAAACGGGCTCATCTCCACAGTAAGGACATCCACAACAGCAGTGAGCCAGCAGGTTACAAAACAGAACATTTTATTCAGACATATGCAGAAGGAAGGCCATCCCAGGTTTTGAGACATTAGCTTAGGCCTCAGAGGTCCAACATTCAGGTCAACCACCTGCTTGGGTTTTTTTGGTGGCTCAGTTCTCTGAGGCAACGAGATAAAACAAGCACAATGATAAAATATTTCTTTAAAAGATTTATTTAAATTAATTTCTTTAGCATACAAACAAAATTTGGAATATTATTAAAACCAGGCATGAGATTGCATATATAAATTAAAACATTTCTTTCCGAGCTTCCCTCTAATCTACTCCATCTTACTTCATTTCTTTAAGACTGGTGGCACAAACAGTTTCTGCCTAGTCTGGCATAGCCTTGACTGCCAACCTGAGCAGAGTTGGCTTGCTTGCCACTGCTTGGCCAGCCCTTGAAAGGGTTCCTCCAGCAAGAAAGAAGGCAGTTTCTCTCCCAGCAGTATCTGGGAAAGATACACCCAGAAAGATTCCACAGTAAAGAAGCAGAAACGCAACTGAAGTTAACTTAAAATCAGTCAATTTCATCTAAACACCATGAACGTTCTCCCCGAATCCCACTTCTTTCATGCAGAAGATGAAAAAACAGCCTGAAGCGGAAGTCACAAGCAGCCCCAGAAATTTCAATCTTTTACAGAGAGTGCTGCCAACGACTAATCAGTCCCATCAACCACAGCAATCCTCCAAGAGGCACGTTAGATGACCGGAAGACCACAGGGCAGAACGGACCGTAACAGCCGTTCTCCTGCAACACACTTCCAGAGAGTGAAAAGCAAATACAGCTTCCAGAGGTGATCCAAGTGGAGCAGCTGAGCCAGTAGCCAACTCAACATAAAGCAAAGATTAAAGGATGAGCACAGCCCAGTATGCCTAAGGCCTGGAGCTCTTCTAAAGGTGAGTGTTTACCCGAGCAGTAACTTCTAACACAGAAGAGGGCTGTAATGGACTATGACACAGTCGGCCACGTAACTCTGGCGAGGACATGTGTTTGGTTTTGGTTTTTTTCCAAAGTTAAAGTTTCAACTTTGTGGCTTCAGAAAGCTATTTGTTGGGAAAAAAGGGCTCCCTAAAAAACTTTTCCTTTGTGCTTATTCCCTGGAAAGCCTCTCAGTGGTGCTGACAGCCAGGCCTTCCTACAAGAAGAGAAGCTTGGCGCTTTCAGCTTTGATGCTTATGATTTTGGAGCTGGGGATGTGGGCGGGGGTGAAAAGGGTAACATTGCTACAGTGTCCAAACTCTGTCCTGCAAACCACAAATAGGCATTTTTATGACAGGAGAGGAAGATTTCTCAAACTGGTAATAAGGATGGGACGGCTGCCAGTTCTGTAAATGGAGGCTGGGTCAGAACTGCAGTAGGAACACTGTAACACCGACAGAAGTGAGGAGCATACATGAAAAGCAGTTATCATGACCCTACTCCTGTGCTACCATTCCTATAAGAAAACCCCTGCCCAACACCCTGACACTGAATAGAGTTGCTCTGACTCTGGTTGACTGCATTCAGAAGGGAAAAAATACACATAAATAATTCCATCCATACAGCAGCAACATGAGAAGGTGAACGCAAGCAGATGCCAGTCGTGTACAGGCTTCCCTTTCTAGAATTACTGCCCTCCACCCTGTAAAGCAAGCCACAGGTGCTATGCCTTCTGACTGGCAGATCTGTAGATGCTTTTATCTGGGAACAAAGGACACACCAGACCTGTTCTAATGGGAGAAGTACAGTACAACCCAAGCAGAGAAAGCACAAAGATAAGTGCAGGCCTGTAGTCTCACTGCTCTGTCATCTACATGTGCCATGAACTCAGCTGCTTTCCCCAGATGCTGAAAGAACTGGATTATTTGTCAGTTCCCTACACTTGAGCTGTACTCTTTAGTAATGCTCTTCTAAGGGAACAGAAAAAACCTGGATCAGAACAACCACTCATCAGTTTCTCTATGCCAGATACAAAAATGTGTTCTAAATGTCCAGAACAGGGATTTCAAGCCTGAAATAAAATTTCCAGGTTCTTATTTCCCCCCCACACACACACAGAAACTCATTCTGCAGGAAGAAATAGAATTTAATCAGTACTTGAAACAGTTCAGAACAGTTTCTTCACTGCCAAGTTTAAGCTTTCAGGCCAGCATCAGCCTAGCTGGCACTAGTTCTACAAATTAATTTTTTGATCTCAGTGTAATTTCAAAACAGACTGAAAATACTCAAAAGGCATGTTGGTGGTACCTATCACTTTCTACCAAAAGAAGGGCAAAATGTAGCACATATGAACCTTCAATTAATTTTACAGAAGTGATGCCTGTATACCTGTCCAGTTTACAAAATTTCCAAACCAATCCCAAAGCAGGATTTCTCTACATAATAGAGGATACTTCATAAAAGACTTCAAAGCATATTTGGCATTAATGGCTTGGGAAAATACCAAATCTATTCAGTATTTATCAATTCCACCCCATTGTGTTACACTGCACTGGACCAAGGGATTCATCCATCTAAAAAGTAACGTAGAAGAAGATGCAATTTTTCAAGTGGATCAGTTCCTCTGCCAGATCCCAGCATATGCCAAACAAACAGAAGCAAAATAGGGGGAAAAGGCTGAGGGTGGGATGAGGAAATGGGCAAGGAGGATGCAAGGGCTGATCGACCAGCAAGCCACAGCACTGTCACACAGGCTCGTTCACATGGTTTCCTATGAACCTTCCTGATTAAGCCAAATCACAGATGCAATTTTCTTTTAATAGGACAGAAGTCTGACAAGGATCCCGACCCAACACTTCACTAAATGAATGTTCAGTAGGCACTTTGCCATCAGATTCAGAAAGAGCTGAATCCCACATACATCCAGGACCATGCTGGAAAGCTGCACTCAACAGCTGCCCTACCTGTGAAAAGCAATCTCGAAAGCATGTGGGAAAAATAGAAGAGAAAGGGAAATTAACTTTTCTAACACCTTCAAGTCACAAGTGAAGTGACCTTCCGGAATTACCTCCAAATTTCATCTACTGAGTGACAAGTAGGCTGAACTCAAATAAGCAAAGACCTGTAAGATGCCAAGACATTTGTATAGAAGGTCTTTCCTTCTCACACTCCTCCGTAACACAGCATCGTGTAAATGCTCCAGGAAAGAGTTTCACTGACTGAAGGAAATAACAGTGACCATCATTTCCCTATTGCATTGGGGAACTTCACTACCTTTTGGCAGATATTACCTCTCTCCCTGTGTCACAAATGCCTTATTTTCCCTTATCAGATGCCTGGAACTATGAACCGCTTCTCTGAAAGCTGAAATTCAGGGCAGGGCTTCTGCAACATTAGTAAAACAGATGATTTAAAAATAATCTGAGCTCAAATCTATCAATCACCCTACCACTAAGCAAACATCAGGAAGTACTCAAACAGAGAATGATTTTCTGACAATTAAGCAAGAACAATAGCAAATATTCCATTTGTAATTAAGAATCTGGGTTTTGTTTTCACAGAAACAGTGGGGATTTCTTCAATAGTGCCTTCAATTAACTTCTGCTCTCCCCCACTGTCACAAGGTTTAATGGGCCCAAAACCACAGCTGTTTTTTCCCCAACAATTTCAGGCTGAAAAAACGCCTTATTACATCCTCCTTAAAAATGTTTCAATTACATTTATTACACTTGCCTGCTGTAATGCAGGCATTTCCCAAGAGAAAAGAAAACAAAAACCAAAAACCCAAACCACAGTGCAGATAAGCAAACCCCAGCAAAACCACAGTTAGTAGCCTCAGAAAAACCAAAATCCCTTAAACATTAAAAAAAGAAAATTGAAATTAAGAGGTCTGTTTTGTGGCTGCCACAAGCCAACCTGCTGATTCAGGGCAATGTCACCAACAGTATTCTTATCTCTAAAGGGTAAGAATCAATTGTTTGACAGAAACAAAGGAGAGCTCAACAGGAAATCAACCAGCTTGGGACAGATGGTCACTGAATCAAGTTTCACCCCTCCCCTCTCCAAAAATAGGCTTAAGAGGCATTTTCTGTTACCAAGCAACAGCCCAAAGGAAGGCATAAATCTTTTCCTACGTATTATTCCCCTCCTCCCCGACACACATACATTTCAATCTACTAGGGCGGCACGTTTGTGGGTTTGTTTATTTTCCACATAACAGGTAGGAGGGTTTATTCCGTGTGATGACAACGTGTTTCTGCATGCCCGCTAGACATGTTTCTCTTTGAGGCAAAAAGGAGGTTAAGTGTAACCATGATATGAAAGCTACCCTGAAGCTGGCTCACAAGTAGGGATCCAGCGCTAGTTAGAAACCCCTCTGTGTTTGGCCAAGGTTCACTGGAGACCCGAGAAATGACTCCCCAAAGACGGGAATTCCCAATGACTATTTTATATAAAACCAACATGACCCTCATCACACCCTGACAAGAGAGGTCACCTTTTTTTAAAACTCGTCAAAAAACCCTGTACCTGCTTTAACCCATAAAAATCCATGAACCTTAATTCCTGAAAAAAGCACCATGGTATCTTTAATATAACACACAGACCAGAGGGCTTCCAACCACCTGAATATTCAGAACATTAATTACCTAGTACATCAACCACCTTAAGTGAAAATTCGAGTACGGGAAGAGTAAGAAAGGATAATAAAAATTTACTGTTCTGAAAGGCTGGGAGAAAAGAAGGGGGGGGGATGGAGGGGAGAAAGAGGCTGTTTGCAGAAATCAGGGAAGAGGGGGAGGGGAACAGAGCCCGGGGGTGAAGGACAGCGCCTCTGAAATTCAGATTAGCATCCAGAGAACAAACTGGTTTGTTTGACCCCCCCATCATACAAACTGAAAACAGACCGGTAGCTCTGAAAAACAGATGGAGTTAAATTTAGACATACAAAGAGTAATCTGCAACAAAATTTAAGGAAAAAAAAGGGATTACAATTACAACCCCTACAAAAAGTAAACGGGGAAGAAAAAGTCTCTCACTTCGGCAACAAACTGGGTAATCATCCTTTAAAAGCACAGAGCCTGGATTACCACTGACACATACTTAGACTACTAAAACATATGGCCAATAAAAAAAAAAAAAAGGAAAGAGGGTATATGGGGGAGGGTAAAGGTTGTGACAGCATGTGGTCCGCAAAGGTTTTATTTACTCTCTCCTCATCTATTGCTTGCTTTAACCAGCTGAAGACCTACTGCGAGGCACAGCCCAGGCTGTTTTCACTGGGTGTTTCATACACTCCTGTAACACCAACGCAGATACCGCTTAGCACCTCAGTGGTGGGTAAACAGAGCCTCGGCCACGGACTTGGAGGGCCTTGGACTTTCGAGTCCATTTCACCGCAAAGCCACCTCAGTGGGGACTCTGCCCTGGCTCTCCACACACGGCAAACAGTTCTCACAGCGAAACCGGAGACTGCGATGTTTAAATTCAATTAATTAAAATTAAGTTGACTGAAATTAAACAGAAGGTTTGAACATAAAAGCAAAATAATTGTTGGTATGTATGCCAAGAACACAATTTGTTCCTTGAGGTCTAAACCTTACTGACATAAAGCATGAAGCTGAGCAGCCCAGGGGCCTGACCAGGAGACTTGAACTCAGGAGCCTTTAGGCTCAGCCATAGAGCAAATCATTACTGCCATACAATGCTTTAAAAACTCCCAGAACAAACACCGCCCTTGGCTTAGAGATAGGGAAACTGACCCACGTAGAAGCCATGTGCCATCTCTCAGTGGCAGAATGTAGAAGTAACGAGATCTTCTGCAGACCCAAGTCCACACTGTAATATCACCCTGAGCATTCAAAGGAAAATAAGTTGTTATTTATGTAAATTCATGGCAAACGTCAACATTTTTACAGCTGTTTTTCCTGGCCTCTTCATGGCTTAGCAAGAGACCTGTAGGTGCAATCCAATTCTTTACCAAAACTAGTCTCTCTGATCAGGCAGGCAATGAGAGTTACCCCAGAGTTATTGAGGAATGAATATGTTTGGGTTTCTAACACAGTCAGAATTGGACTAAATAAGACATGGACCTACAGTGCTTCTCTAATGCATGTTAGTAATTTCTCTGTAACTTTAAATGAATGATGGACTACAAGGGTTTTGTTTCTTTTGAACATCAGTTAAATGGCATGAAATATACCACGGCAACAAAAGCCCCATACTCTTTACATGCTAGTACCTAGATCATTAACTGGGAGAAAAATCTACATTGTAATTTTGCATAAGTATTTATCATAGTTTAAGAAGGGGTTTTTTCTCTTACATTCATATTTATGTCCCTTACTGCTCTGCCATGGTAAGAGAGATAACCACCTAAGAGGAGAAAGAAATGTATTTGCCCTCTTAAGTAAACCATCATGCTTGTCTTCAGTGACCAAAGAAACTTCCTTATTCCTTGGCCAAGGTGGAATCCCCAGATATATTGCACATTTTTTGGTTGAAACATAAAGGGACACAAGTTTACCTCAAATTTCCCTCAATAATTCTATGATTCTATTAAATGAGGTTTGAGGAACCTGCTTTCTAGTATCTTTTTCTTACAAAAATCACAACAGATTTTCTTTAGATTCTCTAGCTCTCAGCCTGCTAGTTTAGAACTCCAGGTCTCCTAACTCAGCACATTATTGTATTAACTTTAACTTAACTCTTTACCTTGAACTAAGCCATTCTTCAGTTAAAAAAAGCATGTATCTGTAAATGATCCAAACAGATGTCCATCTTTTTTGCCACAGAACATAATAGCAATTGGCTGTGTTCGGAACATGAGAATATTCTTCAGTTACCTCTGACTTAACTCTGGCCAGATGTATCAAGCTAGGCTAAAGTTACAAAAACATGTTTTCTCAGTAACGAGTTCAGTAGCAGCAGAAGTGAGACACAAACATGAATTGAAGAAAAAAAATCGTATTAAAATCATAATAGTCCTCTGCATTAAAGGATGGGAATAGGAATAGAATTATAAAGAACAGTGATCCTCAGTTAAAACTTCTATTAAGTAAAAGTAAGTTTATCTGTAGAAACAGAGAAGGAATTATAAAAGATAAGGGATAGGTAAGCCAGTAATAACTGCAAATAAAACATTGCCAACCTCATTTCCAAAACAAAGAAAATCACAATCTGAATGTTATCCTTCATGAGGCTATATGGCAACACTGCATTTAACTGTTTATTCACCATTTTGTTATCAACCTATTTCGAAAAAGGTCCTTTCTCTTAAAACTATTTTCTCTTTATGTATTCATAGTTTGAGGCTGTTTTTCCTGGCACACATAACAACAGCATGGATAAAAGATTCACCAGTGTATTCTCTTATCTCTGCACACTACCTGAAAGAAACACAGTTTACGTGATTTATTCCAGATCAGAAAGACACTGTGACAACACACAGAATAGACCTCATTTTCAACATTTTTTAAGGAGAAATTTCTCAGTCCCTCTCAGCATGAACTGCACTTTGGAACAGGTAGGACAGAATTGTTTTAATGAATTCATCCTGAGGCCAGCATCCCTCTAGGCACATGGTCTCAAATACACTTGTTTCCGTCCTTGGGGCAAAGGATTAGTGATGAATCATAACACAGTTCTGCTTTCTGGCCCTTGTTAACTTGTCAACTTCTTCCTAAGATGGAGTTTCTCAAAGAACATTCAATATGCAGTTGCCAATTTCTAGTTCTTTCCCCCTTGCTGTGTTTTTTATAAAACCTCCATTTCCCACAGTTTATTCAGATAATCATTTGGAGCAGGAAAAGGTATGTTATCATCCAGACTCTGTTCCTCTCTTCATAATTGGAACCAAAAAGGACAACCCTCTTTTTTCCACACTTGGCGGTTTTTCCTCTACACATGGAGCATGTTCAGCTAGAGGAAAACCGCTACCCACACACTGAATCATCACATAAGAACCGTTATGTCCAGAAATATAAAACATATGGACACACGTACAACTCAGTTATCAGAAAGAGGCTCAAGGGCATGTCACTGAGAACTGCTGTTCCCAAACCTGACCAATTAACAAAATAAGAAGTAGAAGCAATTGACTGAAATAACAAACAAATATCTCCTTTTAATGCATGCTTAATATTAGTCCTGAAAAGGGTTTAAAAGTAACAGTACTGGGCTTATTTCAAGTTTCCTTAGAGTATAATGTTCAATTATGAGCAGTAATCTAGACAGAGAGATTTTAGACAATGAAACAATGTCAATCTATCAGGTATCATTATTACCCTTTGATGCTCAATCTTCCATTCCAAACAGGTCAAACAACGTCTTAAGGAGTCACTTCAAATTTTGCAGCCTTCCTATTAACACTTGCCCAGCAATGCCTCAATCACCAGACCATTTCTGTGTTGCCATCCACTAATGTGACAAGACCAGCAGAGAGCTGCCAGCAGCAGAACTCAGAGGGTCCCTGCATTGATGTGTGCGACTGCATCTGGGATCAGCATGCATTTCTGACCATACACAGAAAGCACATCTGGCACACAGTGGAAAAATGACCAGAAAGAAGACAGTGGGAAGCAGGTTACCAAAACAGTTCATGCTGCCACTAGCCAATTCCTTGAGTATCTTTGCAAAGTTTGTGGGCCAGATGAGTTGTCTCAGGAAGCCGTATCTTACCAATATGTAATACTGCCAAGTTTTATGGGTTTTGTACCCTCCCACTTCACAACAAAAATCACAGAATAATTCAGGTTGGAAGGGACCTTTGAAGATCAACCAGTCCAACCGCATACTCTGGCAAGGCCACATTGATAATCAACACACTATTTTGGTGTATTTTGGTTCATGGCTGATCTGCACTGATAGTTTTGACTTATTATCCTGTAAAATCTAAATGTGAGATTCTCAGTGGTTCTCAGACTACAACGAAACAAGAACTAAAGATCTGTTTCTTGAAATAAAAAGGCTGAGGCACAAAACAGTTTTTCCTCAAAGAAAATTAAATGTTTTATCAATGCAAATACTTTATCTGTTTCTCAATATGCAGCTTTTGCAATTTGGACAAATCACTAAGACCTTCAAAGCAAAGATCCAGTCGTGTCAAGGTTATACACTGAAGTTCATGCTGTACTTGTTTATACAGTGAATCAGAATAGAGAACACAAGCTTATAATACTGGTATCATCAGACATCAGAAGTATCAAGACTATGCAGCATCTGTTGCATTCCACTCTCTTTTTCAGCCCTAAAAGCCTGAACTGCATGTTGTTGAATTCAAAGTTGAGCCCATTTTCACAGGAAAATGCAATTAAAAAGCATCTGGAAGAATACTGTCTTTTACTGAAATAAGTCCCAGATCCAATTCTCATTTATAACACTCTTGGGACAGCATCGTTTAAATATGGTGAGCAAAAGCAAACTTTTTTTTTTTTTTTTTTTTTTTGGTTTAAAAAAGACAACAAAGCAACAAAATTAGGATGAATTTTCAACTGTTCTGAACCTACAGGTTATATAGATCTATCTGCCTTTTTCAACAGCAGGAACTCTGGCAACACACATATACAACTTCACAAGTTCAACTCAGCAGTTAATCTGTCTGGACTTAGCACATAATCAGAAATGGATTTACTGCAGTGACAGCAAATGGAGCTGAAAACCTACACTGCACTGTCTAGGGGAGTGCTTAACCCCTATCTCAGATACAGCCTCCCTCTTTCTACACCAAATCCACATGACAACCGGAATCACCGCAAAGCCAAGCTTGACAGAAAGCCAGTCAGCTGTGCTGCAGATGAAAATTGAGCATCCATCTGCACAGTCACCAGGCATCTCTCAATAAAACAACCAAGCTGGAGAGTCAGCAAGCAGACACTGTTCATTATGATATTTGAGAGCAGCCAGAAGAATGCCTTTTTTTTTTTTTAATTCCTTCTCAGGCTTTTCTGCCACAAGGTCACATCTGCTGTTTAAAATTAAAGTGGGTTTTTTTTGGTGATGGCCTTTGTTTAAGATCTTCCAAGGCATACTGTTTTGACTAAAATTACTAGTGGCACATCTACTATACACTAACAACTTCTGGTCTATAAATGCAAACAGTGAACACAGTGTTAGAGTTCAAACCAGTATAAACCATCTCAGCCAATCAATTAAAGAAAAATAATCCTTTAAAGACCCATTAAGATACTTGACCAGTGTGATATTAGATGCCAGCATTTCTAATTCATGTCCATTTCTCTTTCATAGGTATACATATACGTACACGTACAAATATACTCACTATCCTCTCTAGTTTGTTGAATCTACAGCTTGGAAGACTTCTGGAGGAGGCAACTGCCCATGCATTTTCCATGTAGCACCCAAAACACTCACAGGCTTATAGTAAGAAAGAAGAATATTACTAAGTTAATGCTATAAACAAAAAAAACCCCTGCATGTTTAGATGTTCTGTCATTTCATAGAAAATGTTCCACAGCTCTAGATGCAAAAGCTTGTGACAGTTAGCATTTTAATATTCCTGCCCTTGATATCCCCCTTGCCTCCCATATCTGCTGTAATCACGACTTGGAGGAAAGAGGTGAAATAATGTGGCAGGCAAGTCATCTTCATCCTCCTCAAGAGGCTTGGAAATCACGTGCTGACTCTCCTAATGAAAAAAAAAAAATGGCAGGAACTAATCTCTAAAATTTGCTGAAACTGCTGCAAAAAGGACTGTGAGGAGATGCACATTTTTCACTCTGAGCTTCTGCTTTAAATACCCCGTTGGTAGTTCTGTGTGCCTCTATCCAAGCCATTAAAGTCTTCTTGGATGGCTTTGCCTTTCCCTCCCTTCTCCTTAGGTTTTTCTTCCAAATTGCTCCTCTGTGTGCCGGTACTGATCCCTTGGCTAATCCACCTAATTTCTTATTGTTCTCACAGTCAGAAATTTACCTCCAAGAGACTAAAATTAGGAAGAGTAACAACGTCTTAACATTTCATCTATACAAATAAATGTTTGAAAGTATTTTCATGAGAATAGAAACCCCACAATGTTCTTAAATGTCACATACAACATGAGTGGCAGGAAACTGTTTCCCTCTTCTTGGAGCAGCGCACTGTAGTTGTAAAAATCAAGAGCTAATTCCCAGTCTTCTCAAAGGAATCATCTAGTTGCACTACGAAGATTTTGCTTCCTTTATGAAATAGCTCTTCTCCAAGTGGACTGAAAGTACAAGAGGACAGGAGAATAAAGCTACCTAATGCTCCAAAGCAACACACTATTTGGGAGGCTTCCTAACAAGCCACAGGGAGATGATCAATGAGGCAGGATCATCTGTAGCAGTAAAAGTAGGTGGCTCATTTTCCTGAATGGCAAAACTGAGATGCAATCGTAGGCTGTAAAACATTACAACCAACATAGTATCACCAAGGAGATAGTAAGCAGAGAACTAATGGCAACAAAATATTGAACCAGCAGCAGAGGGACACAAGGCTCAGGACAGGGAATGGGGAACACTTGGCTCTCTGCAAGTCCAAAACCGAAAGTCATCAAGATGAGGTTTTGTCGCAGATGCTCTTCATTCTGTGACATCAGTAGCATGGGCAGGCAACAGTAATGCTTACAAAACCGCTGTGAATGTCCCCATGTCACCGGTGACTCCAATGTAAACAAGTAGTTGCCCAGATTCCTTACAGCACCAGAAGCAGCTGAACTCAGTTTTTTGGATCTGCTCTCCCTTACCACTACAACATCTCTCTGAAGGGGGTATGATGGAGAAAGCTCCAAAGAGCTTGGATCTCACTGAGGCCAGAATGCTGTGCCACATGTCACTTTTTAAAGAAGTGATTATTTCCTCTTTACTAGGAAGATTGTGGAGGATCAGGCACACAGCGATTTCCAAGCACTCTACTAATTACTCAATTACTCTCAACTGATAACACAACAAGGGACCATGCAGCTCTGAGTATACACAGTCTCACTGAGCATTGGCATTACAGTTGCATGTGAACCACCTCTATCTTTTAAATGGCATATAGAAATAAAAAGGGGCATGAAAAAGAATTCTACCAAATTAAAAGCATAATTTAACCATCAAACTCCCAGAAAAATTCTCCTTAGCAAGTTTTGAAGTCGAAGGTAGCATTGTAAAACAAAGGGACAGGGCCAAATCCTAATATCTCTCAAATATATAGAACATGAGAGGAAAAAATTGTTTCTTATGCACACTAATACTTTTTTATGAAGCTAAATGTAAAATTAGTATGGCTCTAGAGAAAAACATGGTCTTCCAAAGAAAGCTACTTATTTCTCTGAAAATTCAGATAATTTTACAGTTTTGGAACTGTACATGCCATTCAACAGAGAAATCAGTGCTGCAGAGGGAGGTGCAGCAAAACTCGGTGCAAAAGACAGAAGTACTAGTAAAATGTTCAATAGCTGAAAATAGTCGCCATCGAAGTAACAATTTCACACTTTATGTTCTAGGGAAGTCCTATTACTTTTGGTGAGATGCACAGATAAGTGTTCATCTAAAAAAACCCACCACAATAATAGAGGGTATTTCAGAACACAGTTATTTTCAGTAACCGAACTTCTTCATCTGCTTCAAAGTGCTCTGGTCAGATCATGCCAAGGGTCTTGAAAAGAGCTAATTGTAGACAATGATGGAGATAAAAGAACAAAAGGATCTCTGCACAGCATTTTATAAAACCAGTCACTCCAGGCTTGTTCATGGAACCAGTACAACAGATGTCTGGTAATCTCTTAAGTAACAGTATCTTAGGTCTGCCCACACTGTTTTGCTGTTCAAAGCTCCATCAGTTTGAAAAACCACCCCAAAATAACCACTCCAAAACCTTACACGAGGAGTATTAACTGAAAGTTTCTATCAGATCTTGTCATATTGACTTAGGCTCTCACTAGCATTTTACTCTTCTGGTGGTTTTATCACAACATACAGTTGTTCCCATTTTTTATATTTTACGACTATTTTATTAGCTAGTGCAGTGTAACTTCTAAAAAAATCTTAAGTGCAAATTAACCAAAGCATTTGAATGTATATGATGTAAAATTTTCAGATCAGCTATATAGTTTTTTTTCTTAAACCTCTGAAGTGCCATGGAACTTAATGTGACTCAGTGAGAATTAATTAAATAGAATTCAATGAAAGCCATAACTTACACAGTTCTTTACAGCCTCTCATGTCCCAAAAATATTTCACACAAGTTGTGACATTACTGTGTGACAGAGCAAGACAACAGAAACCAGCTGACAAGGCTTCAGGAGTCATCAAAACCAAACCACATTTTAACATCACAGAATCATTTAGGTCAAAAAAGACCTTTAACATCATTGAGTCCAACCATTAACCAAATACTGCCAAGCCCACAACTAAACCACGTCCCTAAGAGTCACATCTACACATCTTTTAAATACCTCCAGGAATGGTGAATCCACCACTTCCCTGACAGCCTGTTAAAATGCTTAACAGCCACTTCCATGGAGAAATTTTCCCCAATATCCAACCTGGGAGACCTTGAGGCCATTTCCTCTTGTCCTGTCTCTTGTTAGTTGGCAAAAGAGATCGACCCCCATCTCACCACAACCTCCTTTCAGGTAAGTTGTAGAGGGTGAGGTGGTCCTTCTTGAGCCTCCTTTTCTTAAGGCTAAGCAATCCCACCTCCCTCATCCATTCTTCACAAGACTTGTGATCCAGACTCTTCACCAGCTTCATTTCCCTTCTCTGGACATGCTCCAGTACCTCAATGTCCTTCTTGTAGTGAGGGTCCTAAAACTGAACAGAGGATTGAAGGTGCGGCCTCACCAGTGCTGAGTACAGAGACACAGTCATTTCCTAGTCCTGCTGGCCACACTATTTCTGATCCAAGCCAGGATGCCATTGGCCTTCTTGGCCACCTGGGCACTGCTGGCTCATGTTCAGCTGCAGTTGACCAGCACCACCAGGTCCTTTTCCATCAGGCAGCTTTCCAGCCATTCTTTCCAAGGCTGTAGCGCATGGGGTTGTTGTGACCCAAGTACAGGACTAGGCGCTTTGCCTGATTAAACCTCATACAATTGGCCTCAGCCCATCAATCCAGCCTGTCGTTTCTATAAGAACTCCATAATTCCAGTTGTTACTTCCAAGCCAACAACAACAGTGTACAAAATTTGGCTGTTCCTGTAGTGATTAAAAACAATGTCCTCCACATGTTCCTCCAATATACACTCTGCATTTTTTCTTTTGGATTATAAAAACATTATTATCCTATTTAATTAATAAGACTCTAACACTACTGGACTGTTTACCACTGCAAGCATCTTCACAGAATGGCTCCTTGGTTTTGGGTCATCTCCACTACCTACCCGCAAGTTCAAATCCATTAACAGGGGCTATACTAGCCCTGCTCACAGTTGCAGATAAGCCTTTGCAATGACTCACTGAAACTTAACTTACTAGTGTTCCCTCCTTATTATACAAGGATTTTTCCAGAATTCTTAGAAACAGGATGTGGTTGGGATATACAAGACATAAAATTGGTCCATGAATACATTTCCACATAGAAAACAGCATGAAACAAAATGATCAGGTTTGGAATTTTTAAACAAATAAAAGTGAAATTACATTAGGCAAAAGTGTTTTGGAAACATATTCTTACAAGCAATACTTTTCTCAACACTTTATGGAATATAATAGCAAGACAGGATTTGCGGAAAATCAATTATTGTTAGAGAAAATAACACATTAACTGTAAAAATTTGTGTTGTTTTATGACTGCCACCGTAACCTGTTCCAGAATATTAGAGATATCTTAATTGCTTACTATATCTAATTAACTCTAATTCACAGGACTAATTCTCTAAAAGACATGATTGTCAGAATGTCACAGCTTATTACTCCTTCATTTGTTGGTCTGCCCAGCAGTCCTCCTTCTCATGATTCTGTTTCAGAAGCAAAAGAAAATGAGTCTTCTGCATTATGTGTGAGAAATGATTATGCAAGAATAGGAAAAACACACACATCTCAGAGAGGCTATCCATCCAAGTTACAAAGCCAGAAATCTGAAATGTTTTTTACATTAATGATTCCACAATCCTTTTTTACAAGTCAAGACGTGATGCCTTAATATCATGTCCAAGCTCCATGTTTTGTTAATTACGTCCTACCTAGCTAAATGCCCCCCGTAGTTTCAATTAGACATGGTATTCTTCCTCACTTCCCGTCTTGATTATTGTGCTCTGTTGCTAAGCGCTAGTTAACAGTTGCCACATTCACCCAAAGTTGGCTGCACTTCAGTAGCCATTCAAAGAATTAAATACAAAACATATGGTACAGAACCACACAAGGCATAAAAGCACTTTTTAAAACGACTCTAAAATGGTTAATATGAAAGGTACTACAAAATCTATTACAACACTGAAAGTAAAATCCTTACAGTCTTATGCCCACTCCAAATTTCCCAGAAACAGTGAAGATTAGAAAGAAATGCATTAAATTTATTTTTTAGCTTTCATTAATAAGATTTCCTAGAGTATATTTTTGACGTTATATTGAGTCTAGACTGAATAAACAGCCCAGCATTCATAATACGATAGGCTTCATGGTACAGAGACCTTCCCAGATTTCCCTTAAAAGATTGTTTCATTCTCTATATCCCATAGCAACTAATTAGAGTCTCCTAAATTACACTCCAAGTTTTCTTCTCCCTTGTATCTGCAAAATACTTTGGACATGACTTGTTGAACTGCCAAATATCAATGCCAATAGCTATGAGTTTAAGTAGACCTTGAACCAAATGTGCTTTTTTGAATTCTAGACAAACTTTTCACATGGTTAGATCACTTCTCCTTTCATCTGTGATGCCCTCATGAGATCTTAAGAAACTTCACATATTTTAATTATCCCAGCAAAAGCTTGGTAATCCGGTTGTCTGTTACTGCGTATTTCCTTTAGTATTACATCCTGAACTTAAAAACTGCCTTACCAAAAAACAAAAACAACACTATTTCTAATTGTTACATTATCTACAAACAAACCCAACTAATAAAAACTCCTGGTACGTACAAATTGGATTTTAAAACTAAATTTCTTTTTTCTGTTAAACACCTCAGCCAAAAATTTGTTTTGCACGAACACTACTAACAGTAATCAAAAACATACACAGTATTTGTTACATGTATTAACAGATAACCTTCAGGGCTTGGACCCCAACTGTTTAAACAGGTATGCACATTTTGAACGTTATTCATTGACTTTCTGGAGCATTTTATTGTAAATACTCAAGAATACATTAGAAAAAGTATGCACATGGTCAAAATCTACAAATGCTAAAAATAAGAAATAACTAAATATTTCTCAACAGCTCTCAGAATCCTCACAAATCCTTCTTCCTTTGCAAAAAGGTATTTAAAAAGTTACTCCACCAGTTCCGTAAGTGTTTTTGTCCTATTCACAAGCATATTCTTCAGGATAAGGTTTATTTTTGGTAAAGAATTTTTTTTTTATCCCACTAACACATATGTAATAAGTTTTTCAACCAGTATAAGACACACTCGTTTCTCTTAGATAGCATATCCCTCAACAAAAACCAAACTTAAGTGTGCATTACAGTATTTAAAAGTGTGAAAAGCCTTAGAAGTCATATATACCCACATATATATACCCCCACATATACCCACAACTGAAACACGCGCTTATTTGCTTCACTCTCAGCTAAAACAACAGTAATAAAGGTAAATAAATAAATAAAGCTTCAGTTATTCCTACTTAGGAAATAAGAGACAGCACTTTCTTCTCAACAGACTTTTATTTCAGTCTTTTAAAAAGCTCTTTGTAACAAGGCATCAATGAAGCAGGAAGAATATGAAATATTATTTTACTAATCCTTAAAATATCAGTCAGTGGAAAAGTTGGTAGAGCCACTGTTTCAATGAAAGTTAAATGGAATTATATAAAAAAGGTTGTATCTTCAGGGTACTTAAAGAAAACACGCTGACAAGCAGCAGACACGGGAAGTATTTTTCCACCAACTAACTTAAAGGGTCTTCTGCACTTCAAACACATCTGAGCATTGATAATTCCTAAATTTCAGAACACAGATAAATATTTGCAGGCTTAGGGCCTAAACAAACAGCAACCCTCGGCCCACCCGCTGGGCTGGCCGAAATCCTACGGTTCACACAAAGTTTTCGTCTTTCGGAGGTTTCGGAAAAGCCCGGGGAAGCGCCGGGAGGGAAGGGCCGGACACCGGCGGCACCTCACGGCCCCTGCGCACATCCCCTGTCAGCTGCCGCGGGGAGCCGGCTCCATCCCGGCCGCTTCTTCCCGCTCTGTCTTTACTTCCCAACAGCACGCAAGCCCTGCCGATCGGCCGCCACCGCGGTGAAAGCATCACCGGCGGGCCGACCCCCGTCGGGCTGCTGCTGCTGCTTATCCGGGGCACACCGCCACCCCTCCGCCACGCCGACAGCCACCCCCCCACCGCCGGGAGGGAGGCCTCTGCTCCTCAAACCCGGCCTACGCGCGTCCAGCAGTGCCCCCACACACCGCATCCCCCGGGCCGGCCCTCCCCGCGCCGGGCCAAGGCTCCCGCGGGCGCGGAGGGCGAGGCGGCCGGGCCCCCTCTGCCGGCGGCGGCGGGCACGGCAGCGCCGGGCCGGGCCGGGCCGGGCAGGGAGCTCGCCGCCCGCCCCGCTCCCCGCCGCTGCCACCTGCACCCCCCGCCTCGCCCCCGGGCTCTGCCGCCCGTCCGCCCACAGCGCCCGCTTCGCTCCCGCAGCCCCCCCCGGCCAAGGCTCTCCCACCCCCGCCCTACCCCGTAGGCTCGGGGTCATGCCTCCCCCGGCCCCGGTCCAAAGCGCCGGTAACAAAGGGCTGGAGCCCGTCCGGGGGTGGGCACCCGCAGCCCGGCGGTGACAAGGGCGCTGCCCGCGGTGCCGCTGGCAGCCCGCAGCCTCCCCCGGTGCCGGTGCGGGGTGACAACACCGAGCGCGACCCGGCGAGCGGAGCCGCCGCCGCCCGACCCGCTACCTTTGTGCCCTCCCAGAAACCGGCGAGAAGGCGAAGCAAAGCCCCACGCCGCTACCTTACCTTGCTGGACAGAGAGAGAAAAAGTTGAAGCGCTCTCCTTCTATCCCTCCCTAACTTTTTCTTTTTTTTTAATTAAATGTTTAAATTTTTAATTTTTTTTTTTTTTAATTTCCCCCTCCCTCGCCACGCACCGAGCACTGCGCTCAGGCAGTCCCGCCCGGCGCCTTCGGTGCCACCGTCTCCCTCCCTCCCTCCGGGTCTCGGTTTCTCTCTCTCTCTCTCTCTCTCGGCGGGAGGAGGGGACGGGAGGGGAGGAGAAGGGGGCGGACCCGCAGGTGCCGCCCCTCCTGCTCTGACAGCAGGGGCAGAGGGGTCGGGGGGCGGCGGGCGCGGTGCTGAGGTGCGGGGGTGTCCAGCGGCGGTCCGGGCCGTGCCCCGGGGTGGCGGGGCTGGGAGGGGAGGCTGCCGCGCACTGCCAGGGACTGAAGTGATGGAGCGGGCCCTGGTATGGACGCGAGTTAGTGGAGGAGGCAGGTGGAGAGCGGTGAGGCCCGGGACTTGACAGCCGCGGTTCGGTGAGGAGAGATCGAGGTAGGGTGGTTCCAAGTCCATCAAGGAAGGGATGAGGCCCTGAACGGAGGGAAGCGTCAAAACCCAGTCAGATGTCCAGCATGGCTCGGTGGCCGGGGCGGCAGAAGGTGACACTGGGAATGCCATGTGCTCTGCCCTGTGAGAGATTACCCGGTGGCGAGGGCTCATCAGGGCTGTGGGCCGAGCTGAAATTTGGATGGAGGAGTACCCTTATTTCGAGTTTGAGCTTCGTTAGCAATGGAGCTGGTCCAGGAGTGGTGAAGTAGAAGCTGATGGGGCTTAGCATGCTGGGAGGATGCTGGAGACAAACTGGAGAATGGTGCTAGGACTGTACTTGTGTCCAAAGAAAGGTGGGTAAAGATGAGACGATCCAAGTGTGTCGGAGGGAATGGGAACAGACAGATCTGGAACATTTAGAGCTGTAAATGGAGCCTGAGTGTGTGGGGAAGCAGTGGGTTTGGATTCTTAGTGTGTGTAAAGATGAAGCTCAGACTCAGCAGGAGCATGGGAAGGAGACTAGAAATACGACCAGATGCTCTGAAGGTAAATATCCGTTGAACTGGGGAAAAAATGATTTTGCATTTTCTTCTTTTTACCTTTGATTAAGTGACTATATGAACCATCTGCTCTCTTCTTCACTTTTCAAAGGACATATTTTTTGAGAGCCTTTCAAAAAGCGTTTTTCATCTCTTGGGACCATAGGGCTCAATCCTATGCAGTGTCCTATCTTTCTGCCTCAACAACTGAGGAAAAAAAAAAAAAGCAGAGTGACAAAAAAGTGGTAGTGTTGGTCATTTTCTTTGACAGGAACTTGCTGCAGAGTGACATTGAGAAAAAGATGTCCAGTACTTTTCTCACATCCTTTTCTTTTGTACTTGCTGGTTAAAATATTAAGTTCCAGCATCCATCTGGCACTCACATAGTGAGTGTTCTTATTACTAGACATAATGAGACTTCCCATTAAAAAGTGGGAGGGGAAAAGCTGTCGATACCTCTTGGAGATATCGCCATTGGTTAGAGTGTGGTGCTAATAACACCAAGGTTGTGGGTTTGATGCCCGTATGGGCCGTTCACTCAGGAGCTGGACTCGATGATCCTTGTGGGTCCCTTCCAACTTAGAATATTCTGTGATTCTGGGAAAGTAGAGACAGCACAGCAACATTGTGGCACTTCAGTAATGCTGCTTGGTCCATGAATGAGAAATGGGTGTCTAACAGATAACATAGATGGTTTTGAACATTAAACGAACTTCATCTTTTTCCACATTAATCACACTCTTGGCTATAACCACGAGCTACAGAATTTTCTTACGTTTATTGTCATGTCACAGTTCTTCTCAAAACCAAGGTACCTCCCAAATAAAGCATTGCAACTAGGTTGTTTGGCTATTTTGATTCTGAGATCATGCAATTTTTGTGTGAATAGCTATATCAGTTGGCTTTGACTGGGCTAATCCCATTCTTAAATGCTTAGAGCTGGGCCTCAGCTGTGGATCACCTGAAGGCATGCTATCTCCATTAGCCCAACCATCTTGGTATCTGTATTTATAAAGTTGCTAATAATATGACTAACAAATGAAGCTAGAAGTTTGGTTGAAGCAGAGTTTAAGAGACAGGTCAGGCCAGGCATTAGGATCAAACTTTGTCACTTCGCCAGTTCGAAGTGGTATACATGTATGCTGTGTATGTCAACTGTGATACTGATACTCTGCAAAATGTAATGGAATTAAGCAATACCAGTTCTTTGAGATAATGTTGCCATGGGACTCTGGACAGATTTAGACGGTAACTATTATTGCTGTTAAAGGTCAGTGAGAGATTTGAAAGCATATAATGTGCCTGTATAATACCTGCTATAGCATATGATAATTCTAACCCAGATTACTTAATTATATCTAGATTGATCCCAGTAATTGCAGTCTAGATTTCCCTTGAAATTTCAAACTCTTTGATTTTAATTAGAGGTATCTACTGAATGAGTGACAATTATTCTGGTAGCTTTAATGCAGTAACTCTTTTCCTATTTGGACTTATTTTTTGTTTTGCTTTTTTCAAAAAGGAAGAGATTAATTATATGTTTTCTTCTAACTTTCTATTTTGACTATCAACATTTACAGCTTTTAGGGTGGTTTCATCTGTACCATCTGTGGGCCATATTGCACATCAGATGGCAGGATAAAATCTGTAACAAGAACGTTTTGGGACATAAAAGTCTTTCAGGGTTTGAAGCCATGATATTCACAACACAAATGTGTGGAGCCGTTCAAGTATCTGAAACAGAAGATGCAGAATGCCAAAGCAGCTGCTGCAGTGAAATAAAGAAGAGACCACACAGTTTGGGGAACATACAGGCATAGAGAACAAAAGAACATTTGAGAGGACAAGAAAGCGCAACTTCAAGCAGTGAGCAATTGGAATCAATCATTAGGAATTATTGACAGCAGACATGCAGTCACACGACAATTAGAGGTTCACTTTGGGAAGCAAGGTCAATTGATACTGTGGTAAAGAGACAGCATCAAAAAAATCACCTGGTTTAACAAACAGCATTTTCTGATTGCTGAGTAGGCAATGAAATTGCTGACTAGGCAACAAAACGATCGATCACTGGTTGGGTTTTGGTCATTTTCATATTCACTAGGCAAGACACCATCACCTATATTCTGTTGTAAAGGACTATATAAGAATATTATGTGACACTACACTTTGTGCAAAGATTGACGGGCCACCAGTGGAACTACAGAAGTTGATAGGTATCATGGAGTCTTGAGCCCTCATTGTGTATTGCGTTTCGCCCTGCCTTCAAGTGAAAGTCTCTTCACTTTCTTCATATTTTCTAGTTTTGAGAGGAATAGGGATAAGATCCCTTAGGATATAATGTTCTAAATACTGTGGACAGTAGGAATTGACCATTTCCCACTTCCAAGCCATGAAGGCAAACTTCCTAACAGGTTTCAATCTTTTTTTCCCTCTGCAAGTCAAGGTTGTCAGTTCATCTTAGATCATTCTCTGAACTCCAGCTTGTATTTATAGTTGTCGTGGCTGTTACATTTAAATATTCACTGATAACCTGTATCCATCTCAGAAATTAGGTTTCAAAAACATAAACAAGTAAACAAATAGTTCCACAAGAAAACTCTCTGCTTTAATTTCTTGTTATTTGTGAATTTACTGATCTCATACATACTAAACACAGTAATTTCTGTTCTAGAAACATTAGTATCAATATTTGATTTGATCTAGACTACCAAGCCTTTGGTATTAAACTTTGCCTGAATCAAGCGCCTGAGTTCCACAGATCTGGTGTTGTCATTGTTAAAATCCGATTGCAGACTTTGTTTTGACTTCTCTCGTTGGGGCTTAAGTGAATCCCACCATCCTGATGGGTAATTCTGGTCTGAGCCTTTCAAATAACTTTCATCCATCTGTATGAATCACCAATGGTCTTTTAAGATTCACTATATTTTATCCCTTTATTATTGTGATGTGAATTATGCTTTCCCTAGTGGTAATATTGTAAAGTTCTATTTGGTCTATTTAATGTTGAGGTATCTACGAAATGAGCTATTTCCTAAAAAAAAATTTATTCTAAATGGATGAAACAGGTGGATAGGATTAAACAAGATGCAGTGCTGGAGATGGGGAGCCAAAGTACATAAAATTGGGTGGTTTTAATGCAGACAGTCTGAGGGCAGAGCCAGGAACTGAATTCAGACCTCCTGATCCTGTAATTCTAATGTCATCATATATAAGCTTTCTTATCTCTGTTCTTTTACAGAAATATTTTCAAAATCCATATTTTGGCATTGGTGTTTTTAGCATGAATATTTAGCACAACTACTACTACCAAAAAAATTGATGGTGCACAGTAAGATGAAAGAGACAAGAGTGTTTCTTACAACGTAAGAGCATACTTGCTTTATCTTTCCATTACTCCATAGAAATTGAGCAACTCATCAGCAGGCTTTTCTGGAAATTCAGCATAAGTACATAGTCAGTGACAGGCACATGCAACTGTACATCATCCATCATGCACGACATGATAGGATGCCATTTCCTTTGCTAAGAAACCTGTCCTTAACAGCAACCTGTATGCCAGCTAAAGGGAAAATGCATTACCCTGCCTAAATCAAAGGCATTCTTTGAACAGGAAGAACTTTCAACACCTGTGTAGTTGTGCTGTATGAGAGGCTGTAACAGTGCTTCTCTTTATAGTTTTCTAAATAATTTGTTACATTCAATTTTGTTTGAGGTAAGCGTAAAAGGACACCCCCTTTTTAGTACTATCAGATCTACTGTGAAAAAGCACATTCTCTGTTAAGGAAAGCTCTATAAGCTAGCACTTGTCATAGCTGACCATCTGCATAGTTTTTATGTTTTCTTTTTTCTTGTACAAATTTTTATTTTGTATTTCATTTTCAGAATTCACTGATTTTTCAGTTGATTCCTTTTTATCAGCTAATCTGTGCATTACTTTGGA
This sequence comes from Pseudotriccus pelzelni, assembly GCA_035584735.1. NCBI lineage: Eukaryota > Metazoa > Chordata > Aves > Passeriformes > Tyrannidae > Pseudotriccus > Pseudotriccus pelzelni. The sequence goes on along the minus strand of JAWMRA010000078.1, from coordinate 103,119,947 downwards.
ATGTGTCTGATTGAAATTAATTATACAGCTTGAATTCAGGTTTTATGACTGGAGCATGGTTTTTGTACACCATGGAATTAGCAAAATCCATTTTGACCCCTTCCAATGGGAAGATACATCGTGATTTTTTACTATACAACAAAATGTTATCAATACTCCCATCACTTTTAAAAGGAAAATTAAAAGCATGGTGACAGATTGCTTGAAATCATTGAAGAAGAGTTTTCTGTTTGTAGTTGGATTTGTTCCCTTTACCTAGATTATAAAGAATTTCCATGTATCTTTGAATGCATGTCATCTTTGAATGACACTCCATGAGATGCATAGATCTGATGGCTCTTTTCTCCCCCTCCGGGATATCTAGATATAGGCTAGTCAGGAAATATTATTAAAATAAAATAATAATTTTCCCATGGCTACTTAGATAATTGTGTGTAATTGGGAGTAATTTTTTTTTAAAAATGTAAGACTGTATGAAAAAACAATCTCAACAAAATCGAAAAGTTTGCATAATACTGGCTATTCTATAAAATACTCAGCTCTACTCTGAATTTTTCACCATGGGTTGCCTCCTCAGAGACACTACTGAAACTTAGATCCATTATGCCTAAATGAGGTCTCCACTGCCAAACACATAATCTAATCAAATTATTTTATAGCCTAGAGTGAAATAATCCTTTTAAATAGGACTCATGTACAGAGGAGGCAGTCTTGCCTAACTTTAAACTGCCTAAAACTCAAGATCTAATCTGTCTTTATTTATAGACAGTGAAAATGACTTGGCAGTTTCAGCCCATTCTTAAATGAACACCTTCAAAAGGCAACACCTCTTTCCTCATTCTCCTCATTGAGTTTTGAAGGAGCTGAGAGACCTAGATTACCCTGCACAGCTATGCACCACCAATACTGGGTGAATACAGACCACCCCCTTGTGATCACCTGATCATTTACCACAGGGATATAAAAAAAATTTTCCCCGTTGTTCCCCATTTGACATGAACAACAGAACCACTTACAGGCATTTTAAGTCCCCTGGTTTGTTAGTTATATATAACAAAAGGACAAGTGGCAGTTTCACATAAGCATTTAAATTTAGAGCTTACAGAGGTAAATTTTTTTCATGGCACTGACATGGCTTGATGAGTGAAGCTCAGTGGTAATAGTTTTTTAAATTCCAAATTTGCAAGGTTTCCTGTAGCTGTTATCAGTAAGAGCAGTGAGTCTCATCGAAGTTGGTGTAGAGCCATTGAATCATAGAATGGTCTGGGTTGGAAGGGACATCACCTAGTTCCAAGCCCCTTGCCATAGGCAGGGACACATTCCACTAGACCAGGTTGCTCAGAGCCTCGTCCAAGCTGGCCTGGTCAGTGTTAGCTGATGTTTTTTGGGACACTTATTCTGGGGAATAGCAGTGAGTTCATTTGTAGCTTTATTTTTGTTGCCCTTTTATTAAATAGCCATCTGTACTTCATAAGATGTGCTGCACATGAACTAACAAGTATGTTCACAATTACAGCACCCATGGTTTTAGTGTAAAGTTACCTACTGCCGAAGTGTAATGTTTGTAGCGCAAAGCATTTTTAGTGTCTTCCACTACCTAGAATCTGTAGAGAATATCAAACTTTCATCCTGGATTGTGATTTTGTTTTGGGTTTGTTGTTCGTTTGTTTTTTTTTCCAGGAAAGTCACAAATGTGTTTGAGCTTTTAGGGTTTTTACAAATGGAAAATAATTTTGAAGTGAGGTGGATAAAACATCACAAGCCCTAACCATTCGTGGTTTTGTCACTGTTCCCTTTACACATACAAAATTCCTACTTAAAGCAGCTTACGGTAAATTCCCTGGGCTTGTGTAGCTGCCAGAAGTAACAGTCGCTCCCCTCCCAGTTTGCCAGCCAGGTCCACAACATCACGGTAGACTAGATTTATGCTAATGAAAAGCTTAGTTGGTAAGTGAAGTCAGTCCAGCATTCACTGTTTCTTGACAGGCTCAAGTGCTGTCAACAGCAGATCACAGCCTTGCGGATGCAAACCTCCGAGCCTACACAGGTACCTACTCCCATATTTATAAACTCTCCACCTTCTCCTAAAGAATTTGCAAAGATATGTGAGTACAGAGATGTCTTAGTTCTCTCAAGGCATAGAAAGAAAAGTAGGTGTGTGCCGTGAGGTGTGACTTGCCAGCAGCTGGCTTTTCCACAGTGAATATTTCCCACAGCACTTCAGAAACGTCTGATACCCACCACACCTCTCTTGGGCAGCTTCCAGGGTCCTGGTGTTGAGCTGTCTTAACCTGCACTCTGCAGGTGTGCAGACACAAAATATTTTACCTACTCATCTCCCAGATGTTTCTCTTGTTTCCCAAAGAAAATAAAATTTAAAAACCCCAACTCAAACAAAAAAAACCACCATCCCCTCTGCCACCCCCCAAAAACCCAAAAAACCCCCTCCTTGTAAAAATAAATGTGTGTATGTGTTATAATGTATTAATTACAAATACTTTTGTCCAACTACCCCTCTTTTTTTTTCTTTCTCTGTGTGTAACTTTCCTGGGAGATTAATTTAGGTTAGTGTCTCACAAAGCTATTGGTTTCACTACTAAGTTACATTCATCAGTGTGTCAGAGAAATCAGCTGTTTTGTCAAATTAGTATAATTTGCTTTCTTTTTCTACATTACCACCTCTCAAGCCCATGGTACTTCCAAATTCACAGTGAGTTACCTTTGCTAGGAACTTGCTGTACAGCTTTTGCATGTATGTGCATCTTCTGGTGGCATCAATGAAAGGGAATTGGTGGAGAGTACCTACTTGTATCTTAAAAGCAGTCTGGGTTGAGATTTGTACGTGGATTGGTCAACAGGGAAAGCTGCTGCGCTAACTCCCTAAATGTCTTCTCCCTGGAGCCCACAACAGCCAATATATGACCCCCAGTCCCAGCTCAGACATGTTTGGACCCTCATGACTGCAACACTGCGTTTCATGTCATGTTTTATTTACACATTACTTTTTGTACAGGTTTCTTGGTACCTCCTGACAGTGAAACAGATGGGATTGTGATTGCTGTCTGGAGGGAAGGAAACCTGTTTGCTTGTACTACTACTTGGAAAAAGTTCCTAAAAAACAGCAGCTGTCCTATTAGCCAAAAAGAGCAAGAAAATCCCGAGGGCTACAAAATATAAATTCATTAATGGTGTGGGTTATTTTTAACATAAAAATAGTTAATCTCTATTAATTTCCCTTATTATGTGTTTATTGTATAGAATTGTCCATGTTCCAGCAGCTCCAAAGAAAGGGTATATCCAGGTTATGCAAAACAAATCCCTCTGTATTGTCCAGCTTGTTTTAAAAGACTTCTTGTTCATCTGAAGTAACAAAAAGCTATGTAAGTCTCTTACCGTGTTCACTAAATGACATTTAGCAATCCATGAACTTATATGGTGTTTCTGTCTTCCTTTGCTTTTTGTTTGGTTGGTTGATTGGTTTTTGGTTGGTTTTTTTTGTTTGTTTGTTTGTGTTTGGTTTTGGTTTGTTTTTTTTTAATTTGGTGTTGTTATTGTTTTGTTTGGTTTGGGGTTTTGTTTGTTTTGTTTTCCCTTAGCCCATGAGGAAAATTTTTCCTTATAGGTAAATTCAGTTTTATGTAACATTTTGTAGTTGAAAGTCAGAAGATTCATCTTGGGTTTTGACACCCCCAAATTCAAATAAGGCATACTGCCGTCTGGCTCAGCAGGAACTTCCTCAGGAGACTGCCTGAGAGTAACACTTTTCCTAAAGTACCAAATGTGCAGTCTTACAGATGGTGGCTCCAGCTGTGGTGGGAACTTACAGTGTTGCCAGACGTGTATGCTCTTGGTGCTTGGGTCCTGTCTTCATCTGATGTGATCATCAGCACCAGGAATGTGAATGTCATGCAAAAGTAAACTTGAAAATCACAAGACCTTGAACTTTGTAGTTCCAGTTCAAGTTGAGGGTAGGAGAAAAAGCATATCACTTGTGAGGGGAAGACTTGAGGAAGGAGTCCAGTGCTATCAGCAAGTTAGAGCTAAAGGCAGACAGATATTAGGAATGGTTTATAAAATCCTTCAAGAGGTGCTACTGGAGAGGAAACCAGAAAGTACCAGAACTGGCATGAGAAGATGGACATGAAATGGAGACAGGTAAACACAATGATCATTAAAGTACTGGTTGAAACAGAATCTACTTTGACTTCATCAAACACTTTGGTCAACTACCTGGTCATTTAACTGCCTGCTGACTGGAAGAACAATGTTGCTACTCAAATCTTATCTGGTTTCACTGGAGACGAGTTGCTGAGCAACCAGTTAGACCAAGAGCAAGCCCAGGAATGTAAATTCCACCTCCCTGCAAAGACGTTTGTCCTTCATCGCATTGCCATCAAGCATACTGCCTTCCCTTGTAAACACCAGTTGACACTTACTTGCCTATCGGGAAACAAGAATAGAAATTCCATCACAACATCAGGGAAAAAAAGCCTTTCAAACAGTGGTTGCCCAGAGGGACTAAGGAATCTCCATCCCTGGGCATATTTACAACTTGACTGGAAAAGACATGTGCTAAATCGGCTGGTCCTGAGCAGGGGGCTGGTGCAGGTGCTCTCCAGTTGTCCCTTTGTTCTATTGTCAGTAAGCAACTGCACACTGACTCAGTAAGAAAGAATGGACCTTTTTAGATACTTTTAATTTCTCAGTAATGTAGGCTGTGCTGCTATATCTATACTGAAAAAGAAAAACAAACAAACAAAAAACAAACTGTTGTGAGGTGTTAAGATGCAGGCAGGACCCTGCATATAGGTAAATCCTCACACAGGGACACAGACCACAGGGACACAGGCAAGCATTTTGACATTAGCTACTCTGTGCAAAAGCAGACCAACAGCAAGATATGTGGGCAGAGGAAGGGTGCTTGAGGTTGAGGAAAGCCTTGCAAAAAGCATGAATTCCTGTTCTGGCCCAATTTTGTTTCCACGGTGTTTGAATTGAGCCCCAGCAGCAAACTGAGCAAGAGCTCTGAATTAATGAATTAATGGGAGGTAATATAACCATCATTGAGAGCTGTTTGCAAAACACATGTACATGCTAAACCCTTCTGCACCTCCATTCCAAGAAGTGCCTGAGGGACAAAATGCATTCTCCCTCCTGAATGAGAGAAACTCCACCACTTAATGGCAGACTTGGCAGTGCTGGGTTGATGGTTGGACTCCATGATCTTAGAGGTCTTTTACAATCTTAACAATTCTATGATTTAATCTGGTATTTTCAGAAGTCTGGTCATTTATTCTCAGAAGTTTATAAGGCTTTCCTGTTTCAGACAACTATCCTTGGTGACATAATTTTGTACCATGTCACAGGGAGAAGCATTGACCTCAAATGTACTTGCTTCCATCTAGGAGGAAAAAATCATTATATTATATTATATTATATTATATTATATTATATTATATTATATTATATTATATTATATTATATATTGAATTTAGTTCTATTGAATGGTTTCAGTTCCAGGAAAGTTATATTTGACAACTGTCAGAAATCGGTCTTCTAGATATAAAAAGTTCTGCTTTCACTAATTTCAGCATTCCTTTTACTGTGTTACATCATTTTCTTGCCCGTAAGGGAAGCCCCTGGACCATTAGGAGCTCCATCACATGTGCTTTGGGTCTAACACAGCAAAATGACACTGACCTCTCCCCTCACTAATGTGGCAATGTCCTCCCTGACCAAAGGGTAGAAGAACTAGACCCAACATTTCAGCATAACAGCAGGATTACTGCCAGATCTCAAAATCTTCGTTATCCCCATTCAAGAACTCCCCTGCCTGTGCATCTAAAGATTACGTTATCCCTCTAGGTCCCCGTTCAGTGGGAGTTTCTCTTTGTTGTGGGAGTTTCTGTTCATTTGCTGTGCCCCTCTTTTCTGAGTTTTTTCCAGAGCCAGTGCTTCAAAGTATCATTTCCTATCTTAATATCACTGCCTTTATTCTCTGTTCATAGACATATAGATTCATGTTTACCTGTAATAAAGTAGTATATTATATGCTTGCTTTTTGTTTACCATCTGATTACATTAATGACCTATTTTCGTTTCTGTTCCTCTGGTCTGTTGCCATACGATGAGCTTATGTTTTCTTCTGTATCACAGATCAAAATGGAAAATTGCCACAAGACAATCCAGGTGGAGCTCCAGTAGTTAACACCCCTGAACAATGAATAATACTGAACAATGATTGTTTAGCACTGAGACTAATGGTTGAGTTAACCACTGGATTCTGAACTATCTGATGTATTGATGTGGTATAACATCTCTGTCAAAGGGCTGCATAAAACTATAGCCTCATGCTTCTAGCAGTTTTACATGAAAATAACTTATACTCTTCTGAGAAAGGTAGCAGATTATCTCAGCAAAATCTGCTCTCTGTAAATCTATGTCATTTGGCATAAATAACATACTTCCTTTTATCTTTGTATTTAGTAACACAGTCATTTTGGGCAGCACCAGTTTCAGGCTATGGACTTCCATCAGGCCCATGGCCAGAAGAATCCAGGCAATGTCCAGCCGCAGTCCAGACAGATGTTCACTGCCTGAACTTCCCATGTTGTTCTGTATACCTTTCAAAATACTGTTTCAGCATAAACTCCTTTCTCTTTCCCTGGAGATCCCCTTGACTTCCAGTTCTTCTGAAAGTGAGTTTCAGTGACAAAGCACTCTTCTGTCAGCTCTTAGAAAGTTCTGGGGTGCTAACAAGATGCATTTTCTGATGTTAGGATGTCTGGTATCATTGGCTGCTGTTCAGAGCCTTTTGACGCGCCTACTCTTTCCTCCACAGCAGCGACACCATTGCTTTTTTCCCCAAATGTGGAGCTAGGATATTCATTGAAATTCCCAAAATAGGTCCACTGCAAATCTTTGTTCAGTTTATATTGTGCATAGGCAAAAATCCCAAGCAAATCTGAGTCAAAACTGAGGCAGAGTCTTAAAAACTGCTTCGAAGTGTTTCCTAACTAGAGCAGTTAGGTTGCTTGAAGCTTCTCCCCTGCCTAAGTCACTGGTGGCACTTCTACTGATCCTGAACAACAAATACATTACATAAATTCCCTTTCTCCCTATCATTTCAGATTAGCCTTTTCCTGAAATGCTTATTATTTCTATTTCTGCTGCTTTTCATCTTTACGGCGTTCTTGCACTTCTGTGGTGCTACATGGCAGCCGTCTCTCCTGGCTGCGTGCCGCCCGTCGTCCTGTCCTTCCCGTGGAAATCCTGACATACCCTCTAGTATCGGCACTGCCTCAGTGTGGGAGACATATTAGGAAGTGCTTCCAGCGCTCCGAGGGGGGGCCCTTGGGAGCCGGGGGGGATCCGCTGGCAGTGGCTGCCGCCCCCACGGGCCGGGATGCCGGGGATTCGCTGCCGCACGCAGGGAGCACCGTGGACGTCATCCTCCCACGGAACTTTCCCTCTGCGCCCTAAAAACTTTTTTTTTTTGTGTGTGTGTACAGGCTTTTTTGGGGGGGGTTTATATAGATACACACACCTACACGTATACATACACAATTTTCCCAGCTTCCCACGAGCGTCAGCGCCTCGGCAGGGAGCAGCCGGACCCGCCGGGCCGGACCCGCGCTGCCGCAGTGCCGCCCAGCGGAGGACCGGGGGCTGCTCGGCCCGTCCCGCTGCCGCCCGCTCTGAGCGCCCGGGGCCGGGGGATGACGAGCCCGCGGCACTGACCGGGGTGAGTTTCGCTCCCCTGAACCTGCCGCTGGCACTCTCCCCCTCGGGAGGAGCGGGCCGGCCGCTGCTCACGGCTGCGTGTGTGCTGGGCCGAGCCCTCCCCTTGTCGCCCCCGCTGCCTTCCCCTGCTCCCTGGCTTTCACCCCTGCAAATTTGTCATCTTTCCCTTGAATTACGTATCCTTGTTTCGGGGCAGTGGTGTAAAATTTAAGCAGTTTTTATTTTCTTCTCTACTTCTTAGATAAGTAACCGTTTTCCTCTCTGTTTAGACCCTTGCATCGCTGGTTTTTTCCTTCCTTGTCTGGGCCACTCCTGCAGACAGTAAATGTCTGTGGGCAGTGGTCCACCTGTGACATCTCTGCCCTTCTGGAGAATGTGACAGGAATCCACGTTGTTTCTAATCGGTTGAAGTCCCTTGTCACTCAAGTCAAACTATGCCACAGTGCAGCAAGAGCAAATGATGCCTGAGGGGACGTTGTGAACCTGACCATGGAAAGAGCCTGTGAACCTCTGTGGGAGCATCTCTTCTCCTGGGATCTCTCCAAAGGATACAACACTGCTATGTCCAGCTACAGCTTCTTTTTATACGTGCCAGTACACTAAATAAGGCCAGTTCGTGGGAGAAATGCAGGTTTAGTTTAACTTCTTTTCACCAAACTCATGTCTGAAATAAAGTGTTCTTGACGGTACATGCGGGTGTGTGAGCACACCCCGTTCAGGATAGGGTGGAACCAGGATGTTGCCTGCCTGAGAATGTGAAGCTGCCACTTGGCAAAGCACACAACCCCTGGCAACATGCCCAGAAAACTAGAGCACCCCACAAAAGAAATAAAACAAACAAACAAACACGCAAAACTGCAAGCAGAAAAGAGCTCTCAAACAGACTTCCTTACTTGGGCCAGAGAGGCAGGTTTGTTTTTTTTTTATCCTCCTGTAGGGAATAGCCAAAGACAGAGAAAACACTACATGCCTACCCATCTCCCCTTTGGCTGCATCTCCACTCACTCTCCTTGAATATTTTATTTTTTTTTCCTGATAAGAGAGCATTTAGGCTTAAAGCTTAGGCTTGGAATCTGCCCTCTAGCTGCCATTGTATCTGCTTTCTTTGGATAAGCTAGTCACCTCAGGAACCAGCAGCACCTTTTTGCATCAGGCCATCTCTTCCTGTCTCTAGACTTCATGTAGTCACACTTCAAAGCTCTGCCCCTGCACATCTCTGGTTCTTTTTGGTGTCTACCCTGTGATATTCACACGGAAATGGCTTTCTAAACTCCATCATGATGTATGTTGCCAACATGTGTGCAGCTCCTCATCTGGGTCCAGGCTGGATTTTGGCAGACAGGGCTAGGGAAATACAAGGAGTGCATGTGACTCATAGTGTGCCTCTTTGTGGATAGAAACCTGTCTCTGGCTCTGTGAGAATCTTGTGTTTCCTCACCATCTCCAGCATATGAGGATGGAGGCAAAGGACGGATGCAAAAGAAGAGGTCAAAAGAACATGCAAGATATCTGAGGCAAAATGAAGTAGGCAAGTGGAAATGGCTGCAATACAGAGATTAAAGGGGGTCTGATTTGAATGTCCAGTTAAAGAACATCAGTGACTGGCAACAACAACCTGGAGATTAAAAAATGACAAGAAGTTGAGAACTGGCTGATGACGTTTATTCTGACAGTATCAGAACAAGCCCATGTCCCACCCAAACAGAGTTGAGATTGTTTAAAACATAATTCAGCCCAAAGGGTGACTTTTTAATTAAAATGTTCAACAGTATGTGACTGCCAACTTCTGATCTGATTCAAGAAGTCCTCAAGCCAAATTTACTGTGTCCCCATACTGCTGCTCCTTAAAATATTGTCAGGATTTTTCTTTGCATATTTCTTATCTGACTGGTGGTCTGGCACTATTTGGGTTATACAATCCAAACCAGCCATCGCCTGAGGTGACTAGATTTTCAGGGAAGTGTTTCACGGAGGATCCATCTGCAGTCTTTGAACACTACAGTTTGCATTGAGCTGCTCAATTGCACCAATTAGGGTCATTCACAAGTGTAATTATGGAACAATATTTAAGCTGCTTTTTTAGAAACAAATACAAAAATGAAAATTTATAAATACTTGAAAAGTCAAAGGAAGAAACAAAGAATGAAGGCATTATTTTTTTAATTATCATTTTCTCTTTTAGCAGGAGGACTTTTCCAGTAACAGACACAAAATGAACAATTAACCTTTATATTGCACTTTTCAACTTCTGCTTTTAAAGTATTTTACAAAAGCGCTCAAGTATCACTGGCAGGAAATCTGAATCAAGCCCAGTGGAATGACTTGTTGTAGCTCTGCCAAAGAGGCAAAAGCAGAATTAAAAGCCATTAACTGCCTTATCTCTTAATTCTCTGCACAGGCTCTCACTGCTGTGATCTGTGTTGTCTGTACAGAGACAGAAAAGTGAAAAAACGCTCTCTATGGTCCTCAGACCCCCTTAAGGACCAAAACATTACTGCATTAATCCAATGGTGTTGTATAAATCAAACACATCATTCTTATTTAAAAATTATCTTTAACATCTTTAAACCATAAAAGAAATTAATATTTGACTGAGCCCTTAAAAATTATTCTTTATAATAGCTTATATACTGCAGACATTTGTTTATTAATTGAAAGACACTTTTGCTCGAAGAGTTGAGCATGTTTTGATCAACTTGTGGAAATCTTAGTTACATTGGAGAAGGCTTGCTTTGGTTTTGTCAGTACCAACATCAGAAGCTACTGCAAGTTGTATCCACAGGGTGTTCCTTCCTGGTCTACACTTCCAGACCACCAAAGTTTTTTTACTTCATATCCTTACATCTGTTTTGTTTGTTTGTTTGTTGTTTTGTTGGATTTTTTTTTTCCTAGAAACAATGCATGCTCAGTGTTGTCTCAGTTAAAATATCATTAAACATTTTTTATGTGATTTATTAAGGCAACACAATTCCTGACAAGTAAGGAACTGTGGATGTTTCAGAGGGCGCTGCTGAACTGTTTGGATGGCCCGAGATTCACTGGTGTCCTGTCCATCCACTGATCACACTCTGCAGTTGCAGCATGAGGTAGCTCATTTCTCAAAGAGGACTTTGCGACATCATTGCAGTGTAACAAAGTAACTGCTATTCCATAATCAGTGGGATAAAAAAGCTCTAACTAGCAACTGTTTGCAACGTTTCACAATGTCTAATGCATAATAGTAGAACTCTTAAGTGTCAAGCTGGATCAGCTAGAAGACATTTAAGCATCAGGACTTGGTCTCAGGTGCGTTGTTGGTACTAGCAAATGCTTTGAAGGTAGAGAAAGGAGTGTCTTATTGTTATAATTGCTGTCCTTTGGCTGAAATACCTAAACAAATTGCATTTTTTTCTGCTGAGAGCTGTTTATCCCAGTGTAAATGTAGATACAAACAAACAGAAGATAGCTGGTGTTTTGAAAGCCTGCATGTCCATCCCAGCTTCCCAGTTTGGTTCTCAAACTACAGAGGCCAAGCCTTTCCAGTTCCAAACTAACATTATTTCACTCCATTGGAAGCCACTTGGGATTTGTTTGGGTCTTTTTAATGCCATTCCCATAATTGAAAAGTAGTGGGGGAAAAAAATGTTATCTACCCTATGACTTGCCAGGAGGATGGCAAATAAATTTTAGGTAAATGTGAACGAAGTCCCCACTGAAATCAGTAAACCTGAGCTGCAACTGACAGGTTAAGTAAGGATGGAGTTTTACTCCAAGGGATTTTATCTGTGGGATGGCCAGTGCTCAAAGGAGTGAATTTGGGCCAGGGGAGTTCTAAACACACTCTAATGGCAAGGACAGCCTATCCTCCTAAGTTTGGGATTTTCATTGTTTCAAGGTTATTTGTGTATATCTAAAAATCACCTAATACACTAGCTCATAAAAGTGTAGCTGTCCAATACAAAACAATCACAAAAAAAGGATCTATACTATTCATGTTAAATTTTCAAGGGAGTCAGGCCATGCTGCACTAACATGGCTTTCTTCCCCTTAAATCTGAAGACTTTCTGTGATATGTTATTAGGCAAAGGCTTTGGAGCTCTCAGCACTGAAGGCAGTATCAGGAAATGCTTGTACACTGCCATGGCTCATAGCCTCCTGCTGCTAAAAGGTGTTTGCAGCTCCTGGCAGTCTACTGATGACAGCAGTTGTCTAGTGACATCATTTAGCAAAATCTAAGTTCTCAGTATCCTTTCTAAGCACCAAGAAAATGCACAGCTGAACTCCCCTTGGTGTTTCTCTTCCCTCATTAATATTCCTGTACAGCTCTGAAACCATTCCTTTTACATATTTTTTCAGTTTGTGTTTTCTTGCAAGGACAAGCCTACCTTTCTGTTTATAAGCTGACTCTTTTCACCGATAATAACATGAAAACTCTAACTGAAAAAGAACAAAGAGTTAATTTTTTTTCTGGCTGGCCCCAAGTGACCCTCTGTTCCCACTGCTTTTGAAATTACTGGAGTTTGCTTAGCCTGAAAAATTACAGCTATAGGAAAAGTTATGCTTCACTGATCTATTTTAAAAAGGAACAGCAGAATTTTAAAAATAGAATCCCTTTATTTTTTTCCCTGACTGTGGCATCTCCAACCCAAGTATGTTGATGCAATTTCCAAAGCATTAAGAAATGTCTTAGGTCACATTTAAGTCAGGTCAGCCAAATCCAGGATCAGTGAAAAAATGAGTTGTTCATCTGGTCTGGAATGAGATCTTTCTTCCCATCATTCTTAGTTATAAAGATATCTTTTGTGTGGTTGAAGCTAAATTTAAGCCCAGCCTGAGTGTATTTGTGTACTATCTAGGCGTGTTTTATGCATCAGCAGCACACTGCATAACTAGTCTGCACACACAATTAGGGCTTTATGATCTTTGAAGTCAGTTAATAAAAAGATTTATATATTTGCAGCAGTGAAAGTCTGGGAAGTAATAGGAATAGGTGTTTCTTAGAGCTACAGTCTGATTCTCCTTTGGCTCCACTGTCTTCAGGTGGGCTTAGTCCTCACCCTGATTTGAGCACCAGAAGAAGAGAAGAAAATCCATCCCTGAATGCATGCCTAGGGAGCTCTGCTTTTATAGACATTGCTTTTATTTCAAGCCGTAGTCTGTGGAGCGGAGAGCACTGCAAGAGAGACCAGATTCTGCCATGGGTATTAAACTGTGCGGCGTGATTCTTCTGATGAATTCACAGCAGCTTCTTCAAGGCTGGGACTGAGTCTGGCTCTGGTAAGCAGTGTCCGAAGCGGTGAACCGGCCCTGATGGGCTGCTCCCAAGACAGTGAGTTTGCCCAGGGGGTCTCCTGCCTGCTTGCCGGCGATGCTCCACTGAGCAGGTGGGAGGGAGGTCACACCTGGATGCAGGAGTGAAAGTCACATTCAGAGAAGTGTGGATTGAATGAAGGAAACGGTAAGGTAAAAACATACTGATTTAATATATACGTTACTATTTTGCAAAGAACCGTCTCACAGACTGTGTTTTTTCCTCTACTAAAGCATTCAGCTACTGCAATAGGATTTAAAAGTACGAGTTGAACTTTAACAGATCTATAGTAGCAGTTAACTAGCAAAGGAAAGTCCATGTCTAGCTGTTTCCTGCTGCTACAATGTTTTGATAACAATGGTACACAAAGACTTGTTTTGTTTAGCATGCACCATATTCTTGCATTTCAGACAAAGTCTTGATTCTCTAAGTCCAAGACAAAGTCTCAATTCTCTCCATTTGAGACAAAGTCTCAGAATAAAAAATATGGACTTGAAATGTCCCAAACTACAGAGGAGTAAGGAATCAGATTAGCATGAATTTCTGCTTCTAGATACAATGAAAACAAAGATAAGGCAAATATGTATTTTTTTAATTGGAGGGACAAATTTAGGAAAGATTTTGTACCTCATCATTCCCTGTGTAATTATGAAATCAGAAAAATGAAAATATTCTTCCTATTCTCTGCACACACGCTGTACCCCAGGCAGACCTGTTCTTACTGTGCTGAGATTTGTTTTCCTACAGCAGTGAGTTTCCCTTCAAGAGCTCACGGGCATGGAGAGCAGCTTTGTTTACCACCCCCAGGTGCGAACCTCATTAACTAATGTTTACTTTTGTGTTTTCAGCTTTCAGTAATGAGCCGGGTTAATGGATAGTGAAGACGGTGGTGGGAAGAATGGTAAGGAAAATTCAGGAGCTGGTTTTACATCTTTGAGTTTTGCAGGCTCAGAGGCAAAAGGGCAATCAGACATTTAGCTATACAAAAAAAAAGAAACCCCAGCTCTTACAGTTGGTGAAGCTCCTACACTGCATTTGTTTAGTTTGTTTTTTTTCGGGATGGTGCGAAACAAAGCACAGCCAGCCCCCTGACTTTTTGCAAGTTATAAATGCAAAATTCTACTTTTGACACCGGAAAATGCTTTCTCCTGTTGTTCAGAGTGACTCCAGATGCCGATGTACTTAGTACACAGCACAAGTAACCCAACTGGAATGAAAAAGCAAGGTAATTGGGTTTACATTCATCTGTCAATATTCCTAAGGGACAGACTGTTCAGCCTGCCAAGTTTGCTCTGCTTATGCATGCAGAGTGTGAACTTAAACCGACTGGAGATTCCCACAGTAGATTCTCCCCAGTGAATAGGGGAGCTCTGCTACTGTAATCTGCTAGAGGTGGTACGACCACTTCTGTCATAACTGTTCTCCCATGTCCCACAATATTAGGAGATGGGCTGAAAGTTTGGCAAGAAAAGAAGGAAAAGGTTGGGTAGAACTGAGTTTTAACACATCAGACTTTCCCCTGACCCAAGTCCTGTTTTCAGAAGACAAAACATCAGCTTCTTCCTAGGCTTTTCTATGCTTCTCAGTATTATAATATGTGAGGGCTTCACATAGGCATATTTCTTTCTTTCTATTCCAGTGAAAGGTTGTCATCCCTATATGTGAAACAGAACATGGGGATCAAAGCAAAAAGTTTCTTTTAACTTTGGGTGAGCAATCTGGGACAGTTGTGAGAGGACTTTTAGAATCATAGAGTCACAGAATATCCTGAGTTGGGAGGCACCCACAAAGTTCATCGAGTCCAACTCCCGGTCCTGCACAGGACAACTCCAAGGGCATTGTTGAAATGCTTCTTGCACTCTGGCAGGCTTCGTGCTGTGACCTGTGATCTGTGGAGCCTGTTCTAGTGCCCAGCCACTATCTGGGTAAAAAAGTTTTTCCTAATATACAGCCTAAAATGTCCCTGCCACAGCTCCATGCCATTCCCTCAGGTCTTGCCACTGGTCACCAGAGAGGAGATCAAGCACCTGCCCCTCACTTCCCCTTGTGAGGAAGCTGTAGACTGCTGTTAGGTCTCCTCTCAGTCTCCTATTCTCCAGGATGAACAAACCAAGCGACCTCAGCTGTTCCTCATATGGCTTTGCCTCTAGGCCCTTCATCATCTTAGCCCTCCTTTGGTCACTCACTAATAGCTTAATGTCTTTTTTATATGGTGGCACCCAAAACTGCACACAATATTCCAGGTGAGGCCACACCAGTGCAGAGCAGAGCGGGACAATCCCCTCCCTCAGCTGGCTGGTGATGCTTTGCCTGATGCCCCCAGGACACAGTTGGCCCTCCCGGCTGCCAGGGCACTGCTGACTCATGTTCAACTTGCCTTCGACCAGGACCCCCAGGTCCCTTTCTATGGTGCTGTTCTCCACCCTCCTGTTCCCCCAGTTTTCAAATAACTTGGCTTTTTTTTACTTTAAATAGCTCTGTATTTGACTAACCACTGTCCTTCACTTCAGACATTTCCATAGGGGATCTCCCTGTAGCTAGACCATACAAACAGCAGCAATCTTCATCCCAAATACAGGAGCAAGTCAATACCTGTAGCAGAGCAGACATACAAGACATGTGTGAGAGAAGAAACAACTGTGGCCAACATTCAGTGCATATATTCAGGAAATACATGATAGAAAAGCAGAAAAGATGGAAGAATCTGTAAAACAAAGGAACAAAAGAATATTCGATCCTCTGGTCTCGGAGGAAACCAGGGAATGTGTCTCTGATGAAAACTGAAATTAAGAGCCTCTTTAGGTGAGCTCTGAGTGGCAGGAGCTGGTAAGGACAAACAAAGGAACTGCCTCCTGATGTTTGCCTTCTGTTCCACCTGAGGAAACAGTCTTGTAACCAACTCAAAGGAAAAGTGGCTCCACAACAAACAACACATTGGCTCCAATGCCATCTTAAGGCACAAGGGTGCACAGACAAAAGCATCTGGTCCCCAGTTGGAAAGGCAGGCCCCAAAAGCAGCTGCCAGTGCACAGCATGTTTGATGATAGGTGGGCTGGATTCACTGTGTGCACGCTGTGAAGCTGGCATAGACAGGTGCGGCAAATCTTACATGTCAAATTTAAAACTGGGAGGACTCAAAAAATACAAGTGTGGGGAGTCAGGATGCTTTGTGCATAGAGGTCAGTCACCTTCATACATTTACCATGCCCAGGGCTGCTTAGCTGGGCTCCCCTTCCTGAGCTCTCCTGCTTTTGCTGCTATCAAGTGTCTCACTGAAGAATCTGGCCTGGCCGGTGGCAAGCTATAGTTTCCCTCATGGTCTGCTGTGAGAACCTGGAGTTTCACCATGGGTGGTGGTGTCTGATGAGTAAGGAACCTTGCAGATAGGCAGAAACCAGTCCTGATGAACCAGAACTCAAGCCATGTCACCAAGTATAAGCAGAACTTGTTGGCCCAAGCCTCCTGCAAAGAAGACAGGAAAGACTGAAAAGAACTGTGGGCAAGCAGGAGGGGGCCACATACACAGAGAAAACAAAGTCGGAGTGCCAACAGCTGAGCCCCTGAGACTTTCTGAGCTCAAGAGGCTACAGGTCTAGCTGCTGAGCCTCTTGCTTCTTTGCTTTCCCATGCATGAAGGACACTTGTGCTGGCACCAGCACATCTAGGACCAGAAACCACAATTAGAGACCTTCCTCTTCAGGTATCCGTAGGGATCCTCTGTTTGTATCTTAAGGCAGGGACGTGGTGGTGGTAAGAAGAGGATCATCTCCTGTTATTCATAAGCATGCTGTGCAGTGCCATCTGGGAGTAAATGCCAGAGTGCCCTAGTCAGGGCTGGGTATGTGTACGAAGAATCTCAGACCATGCAGTGGCATCTCCTTGTGTTTAAGGGGCTTTGGGCATGGTAACAGGACCACGTGGCAGATTTCCAAGGGTCCCGGATATGCTCTATGGGGCTTGGTGTGCCCTTCCTCGTCTGACAGCCCTTGCAGCTGTGGGATCTGCTGTTACTCCCATGCCTCGGGCAGCCATTGCCTCCAGTGAGAAACAGGGAAATGGGAGAGGCAAATGAGTGAGAAAGGGGTAAACAGTATTTTGCTCAAACTGAAGTGGGGAATGTCCTTGCTCAGCATTTGTTCTCAGCTACCTCAGTGTCCCACGGTAAGCTCCCTTCGAAAAAACAGAAACTGATCCAGGCCAACATCTTCTGGAAGAGAGAGCAAAGAGGAGACTAGGACAGAAGAGTAAAAATCTCACCCCTTTTCAGGCTGTGTTCCTCAAATTTTATTGCTCAGCCTCAGTTCAGCCCAAGGGAATAATGGCATTTTCCTCACTTTGTACGGTGCAGGAGGAGAGCAACTGGATTTCAGGCCTCTGGCAATTCCTCTGAGGGTGGATATATATTCTCCCAAAACAAGGATTCTTCCTTCCTGGGAAAGTACAGCCAGCAGTCCAAACTGAAGTTAAAGAATCAAATGTATTTACATAAAATATGTAATGAATTATAATAATAAATAATGAGTGCAATATATGATTGGGTAAGCTATAGTAATAAAATATGAACTATTTATACAAACCAAAATCCTTAACCTCCCAGAGGCAAGTATTCAGTGCACGGAGAAACTCTTTCAAGGTGCACAGCAGAACTGATAGCAAGAAATATCAGCTCCGCACTTTCTCCAGGAAGGTGTAAGAGGAGGAACAGGCCAGCAAAACTGGAAGCACTTCAAGTGGTTTTCCTAGCTGTTAGCATGGGTTACCATGCCCTGGTTATTATCCTCAGCTCCTGGCAGAGTTGCTGGTCACTTTGCCCCAATAAGAAGGTTCTTGCTTCCAGTTTCTGTTGTGCTTTGCTGCCACAGTCACTTCTTCCCCCCACCCATATGAATTGCTGCAGAGTAAGGAGACAGACAGCAGCCCAGAGGTGGACAAAATAAAAGGCAGCAAGGAGCCTTGTGGCCTACCTGCTTTCTTTTCCTTCTTTCTCCAAGCCAGAAAGTTCCTGAGCATGAGCAAGCCAAAATGTAACTTGGCACCAGTGCCATAGATAAATGTTGGTATTTTTCCTGGCAGTTAGAAAGAAAATGTTTCCAAGTGTCTAAGGAGATTTTGCGCTTAGAGGATGGCCTCCCTGCTGTGTAGGTTTCTCACTGGTTGTGCTTTCTGCTGGCTGTGCATTCCCCAGAGAGCAGGCGAGAGGGGTTTTTCTCCCTGCAATTGCAGCAGGGGAGCCCCAAGGGCTGCTCTGGTGCTGGAGATAAAGCTGCTCCGTGGTATGAGCTCCCCAAGAAGTGCTGTACAAGGGACATACATGCACATGGGAAAGAGCAGGTGCAGGAAGGTGTTCTGCCTGATGAAAGCCATCCCAAGCTCTTTTGTCACCATGGGGTATGCTTACAAAAAAGAGCAAGCTAATGTGATTCAGAATAGTCAGAGAAGACAATTTACAGACCTGCCTCTTTTGAATGCTGCAGAAAGAAAGAAAAGCCTTATGGCAAGTTGGAGCAGCCTGTGAAGTGTAGTAGCATAAATAACTCCTTGCAAACAGCCATTGAAACAAAAACAGGATCTCCCCACCCCACAACTTGTCCTGCTTACTCCAGGTTGAGCTCCAGGCTGATGCCAAGTTCTCTTGCTTTGGAAGAAAACGCTTAACAGTTTGATCAACTGAGATTGCTGGACAGCAACTTTTGCAGATACACAAGCATTTCAGGAACCAGTAGCAATTATGGAACGACCATAATATGGCTGTTACTTCTCATCATCAAAACAGATGTACAGACATTGAAGTGCACACTATTTTTAGATATCTGGATGTATTCCTGATGAAGATTCAGCTTTCAGCCACAGTAATTCTTCTGGTTTGATTTTTTTTTTCTCAACATTATTTATTATTATTTGACCTTGCATTTGTTTCCAAGAACTCTGTCTAGGAATACGATAGCAAAGACACCAGTAATACCAGCCAAGAAAGTAATTCGTATATCCCATACTGGATAATTTTTTTTCTTTGTAGTTTTACACAGAGAAGAAACAGAATATATCATGGATTTAGGCTGTGGATAAACATTAACTACAAAATTTTATTTCAGAAGAATATTGGGAGGAAGTTAGGATTATCATAGGAAAAAGACTTGACTTTTTTTTACTGGTGCCCATGGGAAATGCTGATCACCTACATGCTTCAGGAATTCAGCATATGTCCGATAGCTGTTGAGTAATTGCAATTATTCCCTCTGCAGATTAATCTTCAGCCAAAAGTAGAATCCAAGCCCATGGGTACAATTTCCACAGTAACAACTACAATGAATCAGATGCGTTAACATATATTTGGAAGGATTTTTCTTTATCTGGTGGAAAAGGGAATATGAGAGAGAAAGGCCCCTTATCCTTGACAAACTGGACAACAATTACTAGGCTGCTATGAGAATAACACTCTCTCCACAAGCAGCAGATCTATACAGATACAAACTGGTATAGTCGAAGTTTTCTTAATATCTGGGATGAAATCCTAGCTATCAAAGTGAGAAAATTTTTTTCCTATATGGAGAGGTATTTCTTCTCAGTATGCATATTGCTCAGCACTGGGCTGATGAATATCAGGCTTGCTTAACAGAAGTTGGATTAGAAGAGTGCTTAGGAATATTTTATTCACCGTAAGTCTTTTTAATGGGCTGTTGACCGACCTCTTTGCTTCAGAAAAGAGTAAACAAAGTAGCCTGTCTGTTTGTTGGCTCATATATCTGGAGATGAGAGGTGACAAACGACATCTTGCAACCTGCAGTACTGTTGGGTTTGCAACCTGCAGACTTCCATGCAAAGACCATGAAATACAGCTTCGAGTTGTTTGACACAAGGATTTCACCGCTACTGTGAGACTGTCTGTAAGATACAACCCGACATTTTCAAAAGTGGAAAGAGCTACACAAAATTACACGGTCCTCTAGAGCCTGAATTAATTTGAAGCCACAATTCTAACCCTGGAGTCTTGTGCTGACTCAACATACTGAAGCTATCTCTGCAACAACCCTACCAATAGCCTCTACTTTCAAGCAGAGAAGATTTTATGTTAAAATCATGCATTTCTCTCATTATTGCACATTCAACTAACACAAGTAGTCTTTGCAGCTGTCATAACTTTCATCCACAATGAAACTGAGGAGATGTTTGTTAAGCATCAAACTCCAGTCCTTGAGACAATTAACATCTTGGCAAGTCTCCTGCAGTGATATCTGGTGGACAGTCATCAGTACACCAAATTATGCATGCTTGCAATCTGATCTTGACCAACGCAATTTCCTTCCCTTCTTTAGGAATTCTTTCACTGCCTTTATGCCCAAGGGATAGATGGAAAAGATAGCTGTACACAAACTGCTTCAGCTCTGAAGCTAATACTGAGAAGTTAGTTCTACTTCTGTTTATACTGCTACTTTGCTCTACAGGAACTATGTTAACAATCTGTGAAATTCAGCATTAAAAAAAACCAAAACCAAGAAAATGTATTTCCATTTATCCAAACTGGCTCTTTTATAGTTTATTATGGCCTATATAAGTGACAATGGCTCATCTATAGCAGAAAGGCAAAATGACACACAGAGTTGTGATTTGGTGGACTTTCTATAATGTAATTTGGCACTATTTAAGCATTTAGGAAAGCAAATTCGAATTAGCTGACTGTGGAGATTATCTTAAATGCACAAGCATTATCAAGGAGCAGGAGAGTGCATAGACTGCTGACCTCTGTCACAAGTTATAGAACACTTTAGAGCTCATACAGGACAGAATAATCTTATTTAGTAAAAAAAAAAAAAAAAAAAAAAGCAAGCTTCTGAGGAAGCACATAGAATTGTATTGTCAATTTAAGCATTCTGGTTTATATTATTATTAATACTTGTGTGGTATCTGTAGAAATATTTTTTAGGTATTTGTGAAATTTGACATCTTTAGGAAAATTTAATGCCTTTATTACTTTCGGCAGACCTTTGTAAGTTAAAGTCATTCATCACAGACACAGTATTTTTCCTGTGTTCTGTGAAATTCTGTGTGAGAGTCATTGAAATGGAAACTGTTGGGAACTACCACTGCTTTTCTCATGTTGAGTTTCTCCAGGAAAGGTCAGGGCAGTCTGCCAATATAGTAATTGGGCAACATCACCATTTTAAAGACCCAGGTTCTCACTGACACTGAAATAGTAATAGTAGATGAAGCATTAGGAGACATTGTACAGCAGAATTGTACAGCAATTGTACAGCAAAAGCAGAATGAAATTTCTGAACTGAATGTAATGGAGATGAGGGTTAAGAATGTTTAGTAAGGCAGAGGAAACAGAACTTGATTTCTACTAAGTGGTCTTTCAGCTCCAGGATCTGGACCAAATAACTCCTATTTATGCCTGACATTGTACCCCCACTCCAAAACCTATTCATTAAATACTTGCAATGACAGTTTGTATTACGCAATAAATGGCTTTTTTCTCCCTAGCAAACAAGCTAGGACATCCAATTCCCTAAGCCCCAGACATTAAGTAGTATAATTTAAGCTACAGTGTCAGTTCCTGATACATTAGAAAACAGCAGATTTAAGACTCTCTGGGCAATCTTTTTTTGTCCCTCCCCATGTGCATATGTTTTCTTACAAACCCTTCCATGACACAGTCATATTTTAGACTTTCCCACAGGATGCATGCCTCATTCTGTACAACACAGGATAATCACACCCAGTGGCAGAAATAAATTAGCATAGCAATCTTAATCTGGTATTTCCTAATTTTCTTAATTTCCTTATCCTTCAATGTTGCACTAATCTAAACAATATTCTTTCAATGTAATTTTTAAAATGTTATCATTTAAATATATATGTATGCGCATTTGTGTATCTCTCCATCTATCTGGATCTGTTAATGTATTGGTAAACACAAAAGAAAAAGATAAAAGTTGTTTGTTTTTAATTCTTTCAGAACCGTTTGATCTCTCCTCACTTGTTTTAGCAGCTGCCTGACTGTTTTTTCTCATATGTAAACTTCAAAGTCAATCAGAGGTCAAAACTCTGGACAAAGACAAAAAAAGGAAAACAACAGTGACTGGTGTATGTGATGGGAAGAAGTAGAGGAGCTGGGTTGTAGAATACTGTGTGTTTCTGGACACAGCAGGGGGGGAAATGATCTACCTCTTGGACATAACATTTCCTAATCTGAACACTTGATGTAGTTGTTGAGGCCTGTATAGTTGCCTGGAAATGTATCTCACAGAAGAAAGAAGGGTACAGCCATGTACAGAAGGACTTGACATTCCCTGGCTATTCTTGGTTCAAGCAATCTGGAAATAGCTTAATAGATTACTGTAAAAATGCTGGTGAAAAACAACTGGTTTCTGTTGAATGCAGAGGCATTCAGGGGTGGCTATTGGTTTTGATTCCCAATTTGTTATTTGCTATTTCTGGTCATAGGCAAATCAAAGGCAATGCAAGTCCTAGAGAGGCAGCTTCTGTAGCAGAGCAATGTGGAGCATTTTCTGTAGGCATGTGCAGTCGTGGTACAGGATGTGTCTTCAGTTCACACTTTTTTTTTTCCTTCGGGAGAACATCTGCCTTTCCCTCCTTCATCCATCTGCGGAATCAGGCCCCTGCTTGTGCAGAGCCCGGCAGAGGGCCATGAGCAAGAGAGAGTCCCCGAGGCTGGGGCTTGCAGCCTTGCAACTTACCTGGCACCTGGTTAAACAGCCTGCAGAAATTGGGAACACCTTAGTGATTCACACATCCTCAAAGCAGCTCCTGCCAGCAAAGCAGCTGGAGAGGCCCCAGCAGAGGCAGAGGTGGATTCTATCATGCATGTATATGTCTGTGTGTGTGTGTGTGTAAGGCCACAGTGAGTCATAAAATGCCAGAATAGTTTGGTTTGGAAGGGACCTTTAAGAGTCCTCAGATTTTGTGCAGATCACGGGGATTTGTTTAAATAAGCTCCAGAATAATTTGTTCTGAAAAAATATATAGTCTTTTCCAGTTTAACCAACAGGGCGTTGCCCTCAGTCTTCTTCATTTTCGTAAGTTCTGGACACCTTCTGCTTTCCCTACAGAGGACTTCAAAATATATGATTTGTACCATGTGGGCTAGAACCAGGCATCCCTGAAGGCATTTCAGGAGGTAGGAGACCTCTCAGCAGTGTAAGTTCTGAGCAGGACTACAGTGGGTTTGAAAATGCCAAAGCAAACTTGGTGATCCTTCTGCAGGATACTGGTGGCAAAAAAAAATAAATCAGTTATAATTAAAATTATTTCAAGTATTTCCCTCAAATATATTAGCTTGTATTTGTTCCTTCTTCCCATATAGCAAAACAAAACAAAACCAAAAACAAAACAACAACAAAAAAAAATCCAACCCAGGTTCTAGTTAAAGTAAAAGCCAGGCTGGAAGAGGCTGGAACTTCAAGCTGTGCTGAGCAACAGTGCTCTAAAAGACAAAATAAAGACCTCTTTTTGCTTAGGGAAGCAGACAAACTTTTCCCAGCTGCATGAATAGCAGGCAGAGGTGCAGCTCGCCATTGGGTGGAAAAGAAGCTGTGACCGGGCTTCCTTGAGGCTTGTGGGATGGTAAATGAGTAAGAGGGTAACAGGAGGGAAAGTTATGGGCCCGGGCTGGTGTGTAATAAGCAGAGCACACCCTCTCTCCTACTGTTGGCCACCCCTGAAAGGGCTAAGAAGAGTTTCAGCCTTGAAACTCCTCCTAATTCAAGGAAAATATTTAATATGTGGCTTACTGTCCCTTTGTTAACATGACCAGAAGCAAAATTATTCTCTGTAGCTTCTCATTCAATTACCGTTTTCTACATAGCTCAAGGCCAGTGAACATCATTCTTTCCCTTAATTAGCTCCCTAGCAGTTTTTGGTTTAGCTGAGTGTTAGTTTTCAGATTTGTTTCAATGAGTTCTGCAAGAATTAAAATTTTACTCACTATTTATCATAAATCCACCTAATCTCTGCCATTAACACCAAAGTGAAGAAGAACCAAAAAAACCTGTAAGAAGTCAATGACAGGAAAGGAAGAAAAAGTGTGAAGCGTCTCTGCAAAAAGCCAGGTAGGAAAGGAATATAAAGTGGTGCTAAGAGCAGCTCAAGGGATGCAGGAGACAGCAGCTGGGAAACAAAAGCAGAAAGACTGCTGGAGCAAAGTAGGCTGTGCGCGGCCAGCATGGGAGGAAGGGGAAGCAGGAGCAGAAATGGGAGCGGGGAGATTATGTTTGGTCTTTCAGCAGAGGGTGGGGAGCTCGAAGTGAGGAGTTAAAAGACAGGAAGGAAGCCAGTGAAGGCAAAAAAAGAGTGCAGGGCGACATAGTTTACGTAGTGAGAAAAAGATTACTTTAGTAGTGGTAGCACTGGGCATCATGTGCTGGTGGGGACTGCATAATGTATAATCAGCTTCAAGCAGAGGTCGTGATTCTTCAGGAGACAACCTAGAAAAGAATACTGTGGCTTAATTTTAATCCTTTTTTAGCCCAGGGTCTCTCCATATAAAGGATACGCATTGTGTTGCCCTGAGCACTAAATGGAGTGCGTTGTGTTTTGTGCATTGTCATTGATTCTAAATGCCTTTTGTGTTTCAAGGCTCTGAAAACAAAGGTCAAGTACTAGCAAATTCTGTTTTCTGTGAGAGATTTAATTAAATCCTAAGGACAAAGGCAGAGTACTGGAAACAGCTATTGAGTGTGAAAGATAGGTGAATTTGCATTACCATTTCTCTATATCAGTTTGCACATAGCTTTGTAATTTTTTAACTTTTTTTTTTTTTTTTTTTTTTTTAACTGACAGGATAATAAACATTTTAAAAATCAAGTTAAGTCTTACAGATGTTATTTTCTGCATGTAAGCTGTCCAATAGATGCTTGGAAAGGGATGCTAGGAAACAGAGTGAGGAAGCACATAGAGTAGGATGGAACAATTTCTGAATATAGATTCGGTCCTAGTAATTTAGTGAGTTTAAATTGTAGGGTTAGAAATGGACTGGGCTGCCTAAGATTTTTTTATCCTTTATGGACAATAGCAGCAAATCAGAGGGTTTCAGCAATTAATAGCACACTGCTGATCACAACTTCCTCATGAGTTGCTCAGGTAACTGTGCTGGAATCAAAGGGGAAAATATTTTTCACTTGTTCAATATAGAGATATTATTTACTAGTCTACTGTGCTTTAGAGGGTTTGAATTTTGCCATACCAACCTATTTTTTTCTCGTTTAAATAGCAACAAATGAAATAACATATTAAGAAAAGCCAAGTTATTGAAACTGAATGCAGCTAATTTACTGGCAGACAGAAACCAAGAGATGCCACATAGCTGCTCCACTTCAACACCCACTGATCCTTCAACTTAACAGGTGATAAGGAAGGAATTCTTGTTCAGCTGGTGATAAGGCCTCTGAAGTAAAGAGGATCATCTTATAAATCTAGCTGTGCTAGTGTATGAAGTTGGGAAGACAGAGAGGATGAAGTCATATATCTATAGGGGCAAGAAACCATCCAGTTTACTCACAATTTTGGAACTATCTATGAGTAAAGCAGCTCCTTCTCCCACTGCCAGATTTGATATACAGGACAAGTCTCACAGATAGCAGGTCTAAAAGTAGACAAATCAGAACATGCCACACGGGAGGAAAAGTTGGGGACCCAGAGGTGAGGAGCAGATCATGTTCCAGGTGTCCCGAATCCCTTCCAGAGCATAGCTTCATCTCTCTGCAGATGCAAGGGGGGACATATTTCATAGAAGCACAGCCCCCATGGCAGCCAGACTGGTATGTAAGGCTTTGGAGGTCACAATGAACCCATTGCATTTTACCTGGAAGCTAATCAGCTGTCTCCTGGGGCAGACCCACTAGTCCCTCTCTGATCCACTGAGGCATTCTCTCTAATAAATAAGCTGTTGTGCTATGCCACAAGGGTGGTCTTCTCCCACGCTTTCCGCATGACTCCACACCTCTGTGCAGAGACATCTTGCAGACACCCCTGCTGGCAGACATGACTCATTTTGGGGAGTCTGCATATGGGGTTTTGCAACAGTCTGATCAGGACATGAGAAAAGACAGTAATGAAGTGTGTGTTCAGAAGTACAAGGCACTCCACCATGTTCACATAGATGTTATGATGATGACTGCTGTGAAATGATCTGTTGGCTGCCCAGAGTGAAGTGGGGGGAATTAAAACCTCCACCCAGCTGAGAAGAACAGCGGCTAATAGCCGATTGTCTCCCCCACTGCACAAGACACACGTTTCTTTCCTCATTTTCCCATGGTGTGGCATTACCTCCAGTGCATTGCAGACACTTCCCCTCAGACTCGGACCAGTCTCAGCAAAGCCCAAATGAAAGGCTGGATTGCACGGCTCATGGAAGTGGGGGACTTGAAGCTGACAAGATGCAGAGCACGCACCCTTCTGGTAGGGGATGCTTTGCATGCAGGTTTGCAAAACTGATTTAAGGATGGTTGCAGTTATTTCTGTCTGAGTGATAAGACTGTGATGTTTCAGTGCCTTTTAGGAGTGAGTCAAAAAAGAAATAGTAACAGCTAACCAAAAATAATCATGTGGTCATCAAATAGTAGAAATACTGACCGCAAGAAATTCTTGCCATATTTGCCTACAGTGCAGATAACTTCACTGACCACTGGCTGTTATAACTGCATCATTTTTTATAATTGGACAGATTCCTATATTCAAATTACTGAAACTACAAGTACCATATACAAATTATTACAGAGTTCAGGATTTTTTCAGTGAAAAAAATCTTGTGTCTATCCAAATTGAAGTAGTTCCCAGCATGCTCCTGTGGTGATGGTGTCATCATTTTCTACATGGGAAGGTAGCAGCATTATGCTGCCTGTGCTGTGAAATGCCCATAGCAATTTAGGCCATGTCTGCACCACGCTTCGCAGACGTGGTGGTGTCATCCAGCTTGATGAAGAAACAGCTGCACGAAGCTGCAGCAACATGGGCTTTAGGGCCTGGGCAAGTAACACGATGGCCAGTGGAGGCTGACTGTGCCACTGTAGGTGCCTCAGCTGGCTGGCTAGAAGCTAGCTCAGGTACGTCTGGAGGTGTGGGGTTGTATGTCCCTTTTCTGTATGCACATTGACAGGCAAAGGGATAAACTTCCGCCATCTGGATTATACCATTACATCTGTCAGCATGGTGGGGATGTGGTCTAAGTTGCTGTGGACATTTTACAGTGCAGGCAGTATATTGTTGCCACCTTCATAGGAATATAAAATGATGGCATGGCCACTTCAAAGGAGTGCTGGGAACTACATAAAATTAGGTAAACAAGAGACATTTTCATTTAAAAAAACCTCAAACTCCGTAATAATTTGGACATAGTACTTGTAGTTTCAATAATTTGTTTAAAAGCACTTCTTCTAGTTCTGAGTTATTCCATAGTTTTACCAAGTTTGGCATGCAAAGAGGAATGATTGCAAAGGTGTAATGATATAACTCTTTACAAATACTGCTTTGCATATACATTTTCACAGCTATGTTTTTTCATTGTATGAGACTCTTGAGGGACAGCTTTGTTTGCCAGGCTACCTTTTGTTTCTATGGTAAAGGTTCTAGAACATTGGCCGGAAGCAATTTTGTACACGTTCATATGGCTACGGGCCATGAATGAGTCAATCACCTTGCACTTTTTTTAATCCATTGCTTTATAGAGCAGTCTCATCTGTTCTTATGTCACAGAGGCAGCTTTGGACAATACTGACATTCTTTAGTCCCGGCGGATGGGCTATATTTGACTCTGTGGAAGAAGGAGACTGAGTCGGCTCTTTTTTCCCTTCTGCCTGAAAACTCTCCATCGAGAAGGTATTACTTTGCACCTACCAAAGTTCTGAAATGGCCTGTTCCTGGCCTTTAGTTTGTCCCCTTGTCAGATTATTTTTGCTCTCCTCAAACTAGGAGTCTATAGAATCATGGAATTGTTTCAGTTGGAAAAGACCTTTAAGATCAATGAATCCAACTGTTAACCCAGCACTGCCAAGTCCACCACTAAGTCATGTCCCTAAGTGCCACATATGCATGGCTTTTAAATACCTGCAAGGCTGGTGACTCAAACGCATCCCTGGGCAGCCTGTTCTGATGCTTGATAACCATTTTGGTGAAGAACCTTTTTCCAATATCCAATCTAAACCTTCTCTGCTGCAACTTGAGGGCATTTGCTCTTGTCCTATCTCCCTTCTCCACCTCAAAACAGTTTAAGGTAGTTACCTGAAGTAACAATAATTATAATTAATAGTAATAATAATAGTAGTTAGTACTACTACTACTACTAGTAGTATTAACAATAATAATAATGAAGTACAATAATGGGGTACAACTGATACAAAATTGCAACCTTCTGAGTAGCAAGAGCTGAATTACCCAACAGACTTGCATAGCATTTTACCACAGCAAGAAGGAAGTTTGGTGTCTTTTCTCTTCAAGAGGGGAGGCAGAGAAGAATAAGAAGACTTTGACTCTAGACCTGAGAAAGAGCTTGCTCACACTTTCATACATGCAGTTTTCTGTCTATGATCACATCTATAAAACTTTCATTTCTGGGTTTTGGGTTGTTATGGCCAAATGAAAACAGAATTATAATAAAAATCAAATATAAATCCTCTCTGTCCTCTAAGGCTAGACTTTCTTAAACCTTATAGATGTGTTGTTAGCATAGTAGAACTCTACAAGCAAAACAACAGTAGTAGTGTTAGTGTAAAACAACAGTCAACCCATTGCCTAGTGGCATGAGATTAACAGAAGAATTTGAAAATGTCCTGAGTGTGAACAAAATCAGTAATCCAGTATCTGTGATTTAGTTACTAAAATTCACAAAAAATAATTAAGTTGACTCATTTATAATTTCTGCTGTTGAAATGAATTTGAATTCTTTTTCGGTGACTAAACTTTTTAATTTTTTTTTTTTTAATATCTGGAAGATAGTCACATTAAACACATGGATATTTGGAACCTGCATATTTAGTAGCATTTGAGTGCCTTAAATTTAAGACAAACCACATAGAATGCCATGAAGCTTCATGGTATAAAAGTAGCTGTATGTAACTGCAAAACTTTACACTGTGTCAAGAACAGCAACTTCTGCTGTATGACGCCCTCTCTGTTTATACCAGCAAAGTTATGAGAAGTTAATTATCTGTTAAAGCCTGGAACTGTTAAATATTTCCCAGGCCCAAGATAAAAACCACAACTTTTTATGGATTTGTCACAGTCTTCAGCAGAGCAAAGCATTTACAGGGAGTGTAGATATTTAGGACAGAATACATAAAACCAAAGCCAGCAGAATTAAAGCTAGTTTACTTTTAAACTTAGCCCAGTTTACTTTTAACTTTTGTCTTCAGAAGAACTATTTGAGCAAGGACTCCAAAACTAATCCAATCACAGGAAATGTGATATGTGTAAGTCAGAAAAGTAGGAGTAAGGTGGGGTGGGAGAAATTTGTTCTAGGAGAGAGCACTTAGGGTAATGAATTGGAGAAATAAGAAGAAAACTTCTTAATCTCATAAGTGATTCATAGCTAACAAGCCAATAGCGGCGCAGAAAGATGGATTCATGATAGCTTAATCTGTAAAGAGATCTAAAATTATGGAAATCACTCTACTTTTAATTAACATATATTTATTTATATTTCTATTTATACAATGGAAATATATAGATTAAAAATACATATTATTTATGTTTATATCCTCATAGATGAGACCATCAGGAGATGATTTTTTAGCTCCTGCTTTAATATACTCCTACCTTTCTGAAACCTTTATTTTTTTCAGGCTATTTTTTTTCTATGTTTTTTCTTTGACTTAGAGTTGAGTTTGTTTGGCTTTTTGAAGATTTCAAACAAGAAGTACTTGGGCCATTTTTAAGCTCTGCGATAGGGAAAATAAAAAGCTTTTTCCCAGGATAAAAGAAGAATTTCTGGCATCTTGACATTTTCTGTACCCACCAAATGGCTTTAATGGGAAAATAGTATTTGCCACGGAAATGGTCCTTACTGAGGTATAAAGCTTTCAGCATTTCAGTGGAATTTTGTTTTGTTTTGATTTCAAATTACTTTGTGAGCTTTTGCCATATGCTGGTTACAGGCTTTTTTCTGCACTTTTCAAGCATAAAAGCAGAGGGAGCCTGTGCTGTATATGCACATGAGGTTGATGTTGGCCTGAGCCATATGGTGACCAGGTATGTGGATTGTGATCTGTCACTGGGGCCACAGTCCCCTCCTTTCCAGATACAGCAGAAGTTACTTTGGGAGTGCCTATGCTGTTTATACAACTGTGCCCTTGTCTGCTGGCAGCAAACGCATCTGTGTTTGCGTTGGAACAGACAATGCCATCCAGTTTACTTCCTCCCTTGCGACAGTTTGTTTTCAGACCGGATCCTCTCCATCAAACTGAGCCATTGCAGAAGTTCCAAGAGGTGATTCTTTTTTGACTATTTCTAGCCCAATCAACAAAATACAACAAAGATTCAGGTGCTCCATTTCTTACTCATCACTCACGACTCACAGTTTTTCCTGAAGTTTCCTGAGCTGTAAGCAAAAAGAAGTACTACGGTGCCTGAAAATGCCCTGTAATAGGGAACAGCAGCAAATGCCCTTTGTTGGGAAGCTGAGAGACATCGGAATAGGCCTGGAGCCTCACATCTTTATTAAAGCTACTGACATGCAAGAAAAACGTATTTATATATATATAGGTATATGTTGCACTGTTTCAACATCAAATATATATTTGTCAACAGATATTTGAAAGATACTACTTTTGTTGAGTCTATCCATGTGAAATTTTCTTTTAATCTATTATATACAAAATTGTCGTCTTGTGCTAGCTATTCTTATTGCCTAGGTAATTTCTATTCTGTTCTATTTCTATTATAGTTCCTGTTTTGCCTCATCAAGTACCAAGATGCACACTAAATTATAATTTAAACAACTCAGCATACTAAATTATAATGACTTCTTTCATATTTCTTTGCTTTCTCTCTCCTATTAGTAGAGCATTTTAATGTGTTCACTACTCAGAGCACCTTGTACCTCAAACTTACTGTCTATAATTCCTTGAGAAGCCTTTTCAGTGCATAGTTGAGCCCCCAAGGGAGGTGAGGGGGCTGCACTGCAGTCATCACTGTGACTGAAGCTTTAAATCAGTTGCTTACAGCCACCACCACTCATCACCTAACACAGCTTTTGTTTTTCAGATTTTGCAAGCACAGTGAGATCAATTTTAGTGTGACTTTATCATTACCTTGAGTTGGTTCAGATATGTGTGATTTAGCATCCATCACACCTTGCCTTAAGCAGGGACCTCCTGCAGATGGCCTATTTATTTGAACCATTAGCAATGGTAAAATATTTTGCCCACGGACTGGATTTGTTGACCACAGTTTTAATCTCTGAGCTCTGAGGCACACTGGCCTGTGCTATTAACTGTCTGGAGGACTAGAGCTGAGGCTAAACTGAGCCAGTTGTGTATGGCAAAGAAGGAGAGAGGGTGGTGAACCAAAGGCAGGCTTAACTTAATGTGATTTAACTGCAGAAGGTTTCATGATGACTAAATCGGAAGCTGAATGTGAGGGGAGCTCACGCATTACTAACTTGTCCTAATATGGTGAACAGGATATAGTCTCATTTCTCTCTTGTGCAACTCTCCTGAAGTCAGTAGTTACTTCAAGAACTCTCGTTTCCTAGGCTTTTCTTTCATTCTGAGAGCTTATGCCTTTCAAAGATGCACACTCAGTGACCTAAAAAAATCTAGATGGCCTTTGACTTCACTACAAGCTCTTTTGCTTATTTTTTCTTAGCTCTTTCACAAGAGGATGGGAGAAACCATACCTGCTCAGAGAGAGCTGAGCCAATACTTTTTGAGTATTCCACTGCTCTTGCGTTCTTGCTGTTTGCTTGTTTCCTGAAATGGGCACTACTGAAACCTCTTACAATGTACATGTACAAGAATGTTATTTACACAATAAAAAGTATTACATGTACTTTCATAAGTACGTTATTATCTTTCAGAAGAAGTCAATGTAATAGTTCTACAGTATACTGATTTTCTGTATTTAATAATACAATCTTTTCCAAACAATCAGCTTTTAAGTCAGTGTCAGTTTGTATGACATGAAAAGTGAGAACATTTAAATACCTTTTGAAATATATGTGACAACATGGATCTCTGGACTATGATTTTGGTTCTGTTAGGGATTATCAGTTTGCATGTTTACTATGCATGGACATCAGCTTACATAGAGACACTTTCAAGACTTACAGACTATATGCTTTTGAAGCGAGAAAAAATGATCTTTCAGGTTTGCATGCTTTATCAGCTTGATGTTATCAGCTCATGCATATGTTGAGCAATTTCTATTTCACTCAACAAAGCCTAGCTCGATTACAAAATATGTGACACAACAAATGCAAGAAGAAGAAATTATCGATTTTCAGTTTGGTTTTTTTTCAGGGAGATTAAATGAAACAAAATAAAACCATTGTGTTCAATGCACTGGTTCGTTATGTAGGATGGAACTTCCCATGATTTCTAAGTGGCCAATACTAGAAATATGCAAGTTTCTAATCCTGTAGATACAAATGGTCTGACTGAAGTTAGTGAAAATGGGCTTCAAGATCCAAGCATGTGAATGAGTGTTCTCTGGAATAAAAACTACTACATTACACTCTTGAGCTATAACATGACCACAGTTTATCAGACCAGACACTTAACCCATACCTGCTTTTAAAAATTAGAATCAATTTTTCTTTTTGCTTTCTGTAGCCAAAGCCTCCCTTTTATGGTTTCAAAGCAGTGCTCAGTTTCCTAGACAGCTGGGTGAAGTACCTCCCACACAAATTCTATTCTATTTGAGACAGACAGATAAGCACTTGTAGTGCATCACAGTCATGAGAAAAGCTTAGTCTGACAGACACGTTTGAATCACACGGACTTTGCACGCAGCTGAACACAAACAGGACAGATTCACTCACCACGAACACTGGTAGAGGTTCTCATGTGTATTGGTCTAGAGGCAAGATCCTTCACCAGAAAATAAACATGTGAGGCTGGGCCTGTCTGATGCCCAGCTCTTGTATCTCTGGGAGTTCTCTGAGTTGCCAAGCCAATGGGATGGTGCTTCTCTCCACCTACTCTGTTGTATCTGAGCCACTGTAAAAAAAGAAATGCAAAGATGCAAAGGGCAAGTGGGAGTAAGACCCATGTAGTTTTGTTTGCAGGGACACCTGGAGAAGATGGAAGAAGTTTTGCATTTCCAAGACTACCTATAAGTTTTCCCATAGATATTGGATAAAGCACATAAGCAGCATCTGCTGATCACCGGGGTGATCTGCCTAGTGAGCTGCAGATTCAGGCTTCCTTTTCTGTACTCTATTACAGGCTCATGAATTTTGCATTCTTTCCAGCTAGGTGCCTCAAATCACCCTGCTGAGGCCTGGCATCATCCCTGTGTGTGTTTTAATGCCTAAACCAGTTGTTCAAGAGCACTGTGAATTAGGCTCTGTATCTCTAATGATGATTTTCATCTTGCTTAATATGAAGACTACAAGAAGTATTTTCTTTGTATTTTAGAAATTACTTGCTGTATCACATATGAAACAATCCTGAGCCTACGCCCTGTAGCTTGCGGAATACACGAGATGTTCTTTTTGGACTGTGGTTGCTGAAATGGAACATCTGCATTTCCAAGAGCAACCAAACCCTCTGAATCAAAGGGCTGTGGTAATAGCCAGCATAAAACAAGAGAGTGTAATGTTGTTGTATTTTTGCTTTAACTATACCTGCTTCTCAGTAGAAAACAAAAACAAAGATGCAGGCAGCTGTGGACAAGAAAAAGCAAAACGTAGAATGCCATTTCTTTTTTCTCTGAATAAAACAAAATAGCAAGTAGTGACATTCAAGACTGAATAGCTCAAATGCTCTAGCACTTGGTTATATATTTGTTTCTCAGCCATGACACTGAAAATAACTCACAGTGCTAGTGATTCAGGTTTGCTATTGGCAACTGTTCAGTGACCAGAGATTAATGACTTGACATTCACTACACAATTTCTAGTGATTTTTGTAAAAATGCCATTGCTATTTATGGAACTGCAGTGGAAGTCAAAGAACCAGACCAGCACAGTGGCCCCTGTCCAACATTACTTGAAATCATTATTTTGCTGGAGTCTCAGGCTGTGCCAAGGGAGGTTCAGGTTGGACATCAGGAGGAATTTCTTAACAGAAAGGGTTAAACATTGGAATGCACTTCCCAGGGAGGTGGTGGAGTCCTCCTCTCTGGAGATGTTTAAAAGACTGGCCTGGTACTCCACGACATGGTCTGGTTGACCCGGTGGTGTTTGGTCAAAGGTTGGTCTTAGAAGTATTTTCCAACCTAATGGATTCTGTGATTCTGTTTCCCTATTTGAACAAAAGGTCCCTGCTGCAAGTCTGAGGGTAAGGTCTGAATTGGAAACACCAAGACACACTGCATGGATTACATGTTTAATACTGGTATCTATTCTTTCTATGTTTGGTGTGCTACCTTGCACATGGCTCTTGTCAGGACATAAACTGGAATGCTTCGAACTTCTGGTCTTGTGGAAGGTGGTTCCTCCTTCCCAGGATCACAGAGTGCCTGTGGCTGGAACAGATCTCTGACGGTCAACTTCTCCAGTCCCTCTGATGAAGCAGGACAGACTCACAGGATGGGTCAGGTTGGAACGGATCACAGCGGGCCATCTGGTCCAACTTCCCTGCTCAAGCAGGGTTCTCCTCGAGCACATGACACAGGGCTGCACCCAAGCGGTCCTTGAATATCTCCAGTGAGGGACCAGCTGAAGACCACTTACAGCCGGCTGCCTAGGGCAGTGTCCATTCGGCTTTTGACGATCCGCAGGGATGCAGACCACAGCAGCTCTCTAGAAGACCGTCGCTGGCACCTGCCACCCCCCGTGCCCGTGCTGCGCAGGCGGCGGAGCCACGACCTCTGAGGCGCCTCCGGGGAGTCGGGGCGGAAACACGGCGGCAAGATCCCCCCACGGCACGAGGACCCGGTGGGAAGAGGCGCGTTTCCCAGCGGGACGGAGCCGCCAGCGGAGCGCAGTCCCCGGCGGGGCGGGCGGGGGCGGAGGGGGGCGGGCACTGGGAGCCGGCGGCTCCCGGAAGGAGCGAGTCCCGGCTGTCACAGCCGCCCTGCCCGTGCCGGGGCCGCTCCCAACCGCCTCCCTTCCTACCGCTCTTTCCTTCCCCAGGGCGACCGGGCTGGGGAAGGGTCTGGAGCACAAGTCCTGCGAGGAGCGGCTGAGGAAGCTGGGGTTGTTTAGCTCGGAGAAAAAGAGGCTTAGGGGTGGCTTTATCCCTCTCTACAACTACCTGAAAGGAGGTTGTAGCCAGGTGGGGGTCGGGCTCTTCTCCCAGGTTACAAGCGAGAGGAAGAGAAGACATAGTCTTAAGCTGCGCCAGAGAAGATTCAGATTGGACATTAGAAGGAATTTCTACACAGAAAGGGTGATTACACACTGGAATGGGCCGCCCCGGGGAGATGGGGGAGTCGCCGTCCCTAAGGAAAGATGGGACGTGGCACTTAGTGCTGTGGTCTCGCTGACATGGTGGTGTTCGGCCAAAGGTTGGACTCGGTGACCTCAGAGGCCTTTCCCATCCTGATCAATTCCGCCTGTGACCGATCCCGTGATTCCTCCCCAGCCGCGCGCCCGCTCCAACCGCCTCGCGCGCCCGCGCGCGCGCGCACCTCCCTCCGCCGTCCCGTGCCGTCCCCGCCCGCACCGGAGCCGTTCCCCCGCGCATGCGCACCGCGCCGCCGTGCCGACTGTTCAAACGGAAGGCGGACATGTTGGTGACTCTCGCAGGTTCCCTCGCAGCCGCCGGACCTCACGCTCTGCCCTCCCCTTAAGCCGCCTCCTTCCCTCCTCCCCTCGCACGCCGCAAACCTCGGGTCGGTCCTGCAGCGGTCCCGGCTGCCGTCCCGTGCGCGAGGCTGAGCGGGGAAGCGGAGCCGGCGTTGTCAGCAGCGGGAGGCAGCGAGGAGGAGGAGGAGGAGGAGAGAGGAAGAAAGATGCTGCTGCCGCCGCTCCGCCGGTGAGGTAACTCGTCCGCCATCCGCGGGGGCACTCGCCCTGTGCCTTCTTCCTTTCCTCGCCCCGTGCCCACGGACGGACCGACCCCACGGCGCTGAGACACGCCGCCGAGAGGATTCTCCTAAGTTTGATTTCTTTTCATCCGTTCTGCCTTGTTGGTGTGCCTGCAGGCTTTTGTCTTTTTTTCTTTTTTTTTTTTCCCCCCCCTTTTCTGTTGTTTTTTTCTTGTTCACCGGAAAGAAAGCCACGCTCCGGAACCTGGCACCGACCCGCCGGCGCTGCAGCAGCAGGGCGAGGAGGAGGGACCGCTACGCTGGATCCCAGGGCGGCTTCCCCGGCTGGGAAAATGGGAATGCTGAGACGGTGGGGCCCGAGCAGAGGAGGGAGGGAGAGGAAACCTGCTGCTGCGGAGCTGTGAGCATCCCGGGAAGCTGCGTGCGTGCCTGGAGGAGCGGGGGGAGAAGCAGCCTCGTCTCCCCTGCCGTGCCGCGGACTCCCCTTGGGTTCCCTGCCCCCTTGGCGGGGACTTGCCCCAGAGACTTGCCGTGATTGAAGGGATCTCCGAGGAGGCGCTTCCTCAGCCGGGTGCAGGCTGTGTGGTTTCTCTTTTGTGCTCGCCTGTTCCTGTTTTGTTTTTTTTTTGGTGTAGGGTTTTTTTTTTTTTTTACACGTTTCCATTATTTTTTTTAACCTTACTTTGCTCTGGAATAAGGGAAACTTTTTATCTCCGGAAACATGTCGACGGGAGAAAGTTTTGAGTCTCGCTTTGAAAAAATCGACGTGACTTTGAAGGACCCCAAATCCGAAGTGAACGTGGACTGCTTGCTGGTGAGTAGGGAGCGCCGATGGGCCCCCGGTCCCGTCTCCCCGAATTCCTTACCCTGTGGGACCGAATCTCGCACTCCTGGCTGAGTCACCACCCTGCTCAGCTCCGCACTGGTGTTTTGTTTACTCAGCCGAGGGTGCGTGAATGTCTCTCTGTGCTGGGAGAGCGGCTCACGCCAAGGAGCGCCCGCCCAGCCTTGCCTCGCACTTGTCATCTCTCGCTCCGTCCGCCTTTCTGTGCCTCACCGGCTGTCAGAGGGGCGGTGGAGCCTTTCCACAAGGGTGGAATTCGTGAGCGCCGCTCCTGTGTGTGAGCAGAAGACTGTAAATAGCTTTGATAGCAATTTTCTCTTCAACAACCTTTTTATAAGACTGAGGTCCTCTTAGGCGGTGGTTAAGCCCTGCAGCGCTGGCTTCAGCCTGCAAATTAACGACGTGTAAAACACGATTAGTGTGCCCTTATAGGTGGACTGGGGTTTAAATGCATTTTAAACTAGTGGTTGTGCTAGGCCTGCTCGCTCATTGTTTCCCTGCTGGATCATATCTAATGGTTCGATGTATCACACCAGTGCTGTCAGTGTTATTATTGCATCGTAAGAAAGCAAACCGTAACATTTCCTGACATAAAACCAATCAATGTCATTTGGTAGCTGCTTGACAGAAGTGGATGATCTTTCAGTTCTGATTATGAAAAGTACCTCAGCAAAGTGCATGCCAAATGCAACCAATTTTTTTAACGCGTCCTTAGATATGCCTAGAGATACCCTTAACTAGTACCAAATTGTAATTTGTACTTTTACACTGAGGTAAAGGATTTCTCTTCTTCATGGCAAGTAATAAAAGTTCTGCAGTGTATTTTTTTTCCCTTGGCATTCTGTTGTCAGAGAGGAACAAATAAATCGAATTTGTTCCTAGTATGAACTCTGACATTTGGATTTGGAAGGGAAGGGAGGTGTGGGGGTGGAGATAGCTCTTAATAGTCATTCTTCATTTTTCTGCTGCATGGCTCTTGGCAGAAAGCTCGCTTGAGCATAAGGTGGTGAAGAGATTAAAAGAATAATGCAAGAATCTGTACAAGTTCATGGTACTCTGTTTAGCGTATTACTGATTTGTGAGCTTCTGAAGCATTGGCCCGTCAAACCTACATACCTAAATAAAGGAGAGCCTTGTGGATGCTGCTGCCGCAAGGGAAAATAGCCCTTCATCTTCTAGTTAACTTGCTTCTTCTGATCTAGTTTACATATCTGTCATCTTAGAACCAGAGCCAAAGAGCAGACCTCTGGTGCTTAGGATATAGTGTGTCAATTCTGGTAGCTCAAGACTGCTGTCTAATCAGACATTTTTATACCTAGATTCTACTGATAGGTGTCAAGACTATAGAGTCAATTAAGGGTCCAGAGTTTTATGTTAACCATGACTCTCAATTTGCTAGTACAAACTTTGACGGTGGCTGTTCTATGGGGACCTTCCTACAGTGATAGAAAGGAATTTGCAGGTATCAGACATGCAGTTGGTAGTATCTTTAACTGTATTGCTTAATCTTATAATCAGGTTAAGGGTTTGCCCCATTTCAGTTATCTTAATTGCGATTAGGAGCTAAGCTGTAGTCAGTTTGGGAATGAACTTGTTGGGATGCTTCCTGTCGTGCTTGTCTAAAATTTTAGAACATGTGTTTGCATCACAGATCTTAACGTCCTTTAAAGTGACAGTTTTTTAGAAAACGACTTTTAAACTATTGGCAATTAAAAAAAAAGGGCTGCTTCTAAGGAAATCAGTTGGCTAACTTTTTCTGTGTTTGGTCAATATATTGTCTTTCTGTCAGCTGGATTTTTGTAAAAGTGTCTCTTTTTTTCTGGAAAAAAGTCTACTTTTTTCACTTGTTCTTGGGTGCTTTTCTATAGAATTTAAGTATCCTAATGCTTTCTGAAGAGCTTACATTTTTTACAGCAGTTCTTAATGTCATGGTTCACACTCCAGACATCATTCTTGTCCCAGGGTGGTACTAATGTATCAAATCCATTATAATCTCTGTGGATCTGCTTTTAAGGAAGAAATGCTTAGGTGTTATTGATCTGCACTTAAAATATCTTCTAAAATGAACATCCCATTCTCCTCCCTGCATCTTTCAGTTAGAGGAAAAATTGTCAGACTTTAGACCTGGTGTGCTTAAAAAGAAAATAGAGTCAAGTTTTTCTGATCAGACTACATAAAAAAATTCTTTTAGATTACACTTTTTAAATCTAAAATACTTTTTTTACCTTCAGTTACGGTTGTGAATTGATGTTACTTATAATTGCTTTCACTTTTCCTGAGCAAGGCTGTTAGCTAACTGTGTGTGTCTGAGTGGAAATATATGAATAACTGGTACACAGGCACTTCAAATGCAGCATCTCATATTCTATACATGTAGGTTTAAAATGTTGTGGTTCCTTCAGCTTCAGGAAACATACTTTTTTTGGCTGTATGAAGAAGTCTCAGCAATGCCATTGACTTCTCTCAGGATGGTTTTATCCTCTTTAACCTTGTTTTAATTCTATTCTTACTCTTCTTCCCGATCAGTTTGTACCCCTCGTAGACTAAAAGGCGGACACAGAATAATCTTTAAATCACTTTTGTAATAATTTTGGGTTTTGCAAATGTCATAAACTATGTTCTGTATGCTAGAAAGATTCTAAATTTATATGTGCAGTAGTGTCAGAACGCTAAGAAAAGACGGGGGTGGGGGCTGATACAAAGGAAGATGTGTTACCGTTTCAGGAAGGTGTGGGAGAGGAGTGCTGACAACAGAGCAGAGCAGGCGGAAAAGGCACACCGAGGACTTTATAGCTTCAGTTTACATGCTGTAGGAAGGAAATTCATAATTCTGAGGTGCAGGAGAGAGATGTGTTTGTTTTTCCTATTTTCTCTTATGCAACTGTAATAAAACTGTAAGAATCAGTTGCCACTGTCAGTAACTGGATTTGTTTGTTTCTTTGGGAGCTGCATGCTCTTGGTTTAGTACTAGGCTGTGAAATCTGTAGATAGGCTGTCATTTTTTTGAGGAGGCCAAAGCCTGAGTTATGTGTAAATGATGTGTCACAGCATCATGAAATGCTTTCTCTCAAAATATTTGGTACTAGGAGTGCTACAATCCAAAAAGATCTAGTAACACTGTGGAGACTGCGTTAGAGAGGTAGTCACACTCCAAGGTGTGCAGTGGTCAGATCCTGGTGAATCCCATAGGCTTGCTGAGTAGGCCCATAGGCAGTGTAAGTAACTAGCTATTAACTTGAGCTAAGTGTCTCATTAATGATATTAAGCAGTGGAAAGTAATATTCAGTAAGCATACCTCTACAACAACTTTGGAATAAATCCATGTTTTATTAAATCCTTGGGGTTGATGGGCTTCCGGTTTTTGGAGAGTTGTGTAATAAGTGAATGGATATGGGGCATGTTAACCTGAAGTTGCCTGTGTTTTTGATTGTAAAATAACTAGTAAATTTTAATGAAAATACATTTGGGACTCTCTCTGTTCTGATAATAACTCACAAAGAGGATTTTCATTGTTTATGGAGATGCTTGGGTAACTTGATTATTCAGGCACTTAGTCAATTACCTCAGTAATCAATTTTTAAAACTTTGCACTTTTGGTGGTCTTAATCTTCAAAGATGTCAAATGTAGTAAACACTGCATATGACAAACTGGTTTTGTCTAATCTGAAGAGATTTCCATTTTTGTTGCAACAAAAATACATAGCTACAGATTGTGATTCACTTCTTTTTTCCCGAGTCTGTTTTATCCACTACATTAATTCATGTTCATCTCTCTTGCATAGCAAAAGGTGAGATGATCTCCTCATCTTTGGGATATGAAGTTCTGTATCTCTGTCACTAGACATTTTTTTCCCTTCTGTTAAACTAGTTAGGAAGTGTTTCTGAGGACCTTGTTGTAAGACTCCAGTCCCAGGAGCTGTGGGCTCACAGGCTTAGCTAGGAGTTTTACTTTAATATATGTGTATATATATATATATAAATAAATATGTGTAAAGTACGTATATATTAGTATCTCGAGATAGTGTTAAGAAAATAAGCCATGGACTTGTTCTCAAGAAGTATCTTTATTAATTTAGGGGAAAAGATGAGGGAGTTTGGCAGAGGTTCAAAAAAGGCACCACACAAGCTAGACAAAATGTTCCACTATGATATCAACTCAGCACATATTAATCCACAGCTCTTAAGTCAAAATCCAATCTATCCACAACACTTTAAGTCAAAGTTCAATCCCTCCAGCTCCAATCCACCCCAAAGCATCAAGAAAGGAGCAGAGAAAGGGAAGCAGAGGGAGGAAGAAGAGAAAAGGAGAAAGAGACAGATTATATAGCTACCAGTGGAACCTTGTAGAAGACCAGCTCTCACATGTCCGAATGGCAGGGCCGCAATATGAGGCAAACACAAGCCTTGGGTTTTGGCTGCTCTGGTCCCCATGGCCAGTCGTTCCAGGTGGGGCCTCTGACCTACCAGCCACTATAGGGTTCCAGGACAGGGTGAGGGGCAGTGTTCCCACTGTCCCTGCCAATCTGACCCTGGGTTAGGGGCTCTAGGATTTGTGGAGTGTTATAGTTTTCCTGGGCTGTTTGTGATTGGCTGCTGCTCCAGGGCTTCCCCCTGTGGGCTCCAGGGGTCTGCCATGAGGGATGTGATGCCACCCCAGCTCTGTTCAACCCATCCCTTCTTCCTACACATGCACACTGCCCCCCCCCCAACCCCCCTCAAGGTGGTTCTGACTCCACAATTACTGATCTGGTTCTAACGCGTGTGGTTAGGGGTTTGGTTAAAAAATTTTTAAAGCCCAAGTTAAGTAAAGAAGTAAAGAAAATAACAGAAAATACCTTTTCTTCAGAGGTTCTTACCTATCCAGATAACTGTCAAAAATCACCTTCACTGAAACCACTTTAACTCTGCTCTTAGAATCTGAGTGATAAAGTGCTAGAGAAATTTGGTGTCTGAGAAGCTTCTTGTACACAGAAGAAGCGGAACTTTATGAAAACATTCAGATTGTCAGCTTCAGAATGCTGTTATTTGTCTGCACATAGTTCAAAGTAAGGGAATGTATCATGGTGAAATCTCCTTGGCCATGTTTCTACCATTCTTTAGATGCAGGTGGAACGTCCTGCACTTGGGTTGGGGCAGTCAC
Organism: Pseudotriccus pelzelni; assembly: GCA_035584735.1. Taxonomy (NCBI): domain Eukaryota; kingdom Metazoa; phylum Chordata; class Aves; order Passeriformes; family Tyrannidae; genus Pseudotriccus; species Pseudotriccus pelzelni. The sequence goes on along the minus strand of JAWMRA010000078.1, from coordinate 103,077,824 downwards.
CAATATCATACAGACTGGGTGTGGAATGGTTTGAGAGCAGCCCTGTGGAGAAGGACTCAGGGATTTTATCTGAATGTCTGTCCTTCTGACAGAGAGTGTCCTTTTGGCAGGGTCCATTGGTCAGTTTTTTACTGTGAAGGTGGTGAAGCACTGGTAAAGGTTGCCCAGAGAAATTGTGGCTGCCGCATCCCTAGAAGCGTTCACGACAAGGTTGGACTGGGCTTTGACCATCGTGGTCTAGGGGAATGTGTCCCTGCCCATGGCAGGGGCGTTGGAACTAGATGACCTTTAAAGTGCCTCCCGGGCCAAACCGTTCTGTGATGCAGTAAATCTAAAATAAGGCTTCTGACTGACCTAGAAATATAATTGCATGTCTTCAAGTTACCACATCCAAGCTTTATATGCAAAAATACAGTTGGTGTTAATATTATCTGCTAATCACTAAGGATTATGGAATATAAAGGTTGATGTTAAATTTATGATAAAATATATAACTGGATATGTTAATCAAAGGGAAAATGCAACTCTAAGTTTGCTTTGGAAATATAGGAACTTGGTGGGTTCTTGTTTTAAGGTTGCACATCCTAAGGCTTTTTTAATAAGCCTTTAGAATATCAACAGAGATGGTGGAGCTACTGAAATGTTAGCATTTGTTTCATGGTGTATGGTAGGTTTTACGGAGAAATAACAGTTAACTTAGCCAATTCTTCTGCTCATAAGACTAGAGTCTCTGTAGGAATGTAATTATTTATTTTTCCTATAAAAGGTTTTAATGAGGGATGATAATAGAAAGTTGATGTTAAGACACGTTTCAACAAGAGGAATAAAACACCCAACCAAACTATAAATGCTCTTACAAAGTAAAAATATTTATAAACAATGTCCTTTTCCCTGGCAACTCTAGAGTGTTTTTTTTTGCTTGAGGGAAGGAAGAGGGAAACACCTGGAATTTGTTTGTTGGACAAATTGAAAATCAACCTGTTGGACTGTAAACCTCTGACTTTGAGGACAGTGATAGTTTCTGGAGCTGCTCATTGAGAACTTAATAAATACTTAGAAGCCCTGAGAGCAGACGATGTTGGTAGCCTCACAGTTGTTGTTAGCAGAATTCCCTAGGACATACTTTAGGACTACATAAAAATAAAAAGCTTTTCTAGGTCTCTTAGCAAAGAATACTGAGATGTTTGTCGTGGTGCAGGATGTTTATCTCGAATTTAAGAGGCCCCAAACCATGTAATAAAAAAGTTCTTTTTTTTTTTTTGGGGTGGATGTTTCTTGATGTTATTTATCAAAACCCTGCTGTCATCAAGAAATTGCGATTCTAAATGGAAATACTGAAAAACTGAACTTCCTTCTTTGAGAACAAAATCGGGGAATGTTTGAAAACTAATCTATCTTTGCCTTAAATTGTCCGGTCATTCAAGCAGCAATAAACCCAGAAGGATTATGAGACAATATTGGTAAAACTGCAGGCACTATGCCGACAACACCCAGTTATGGCTCAGTTAAAGCAAATGCAAATAGTACCATCTTTTAGCTTTCTCAGCAATCTGCTGAAATAAACACCTGAATTGACAGTGATTGAACAAGAGCTGAAATTTGCTCTCTCTGAAGAATAAAAGTGGTTTGGAGCTGCTCTTGTCCATGGTGTTTTGCTTTGCTGAGGACGATTAGATGTCCTGTAGTGAAGTCTCTTGTCAGCAGAGTAGAGGTCTCTCTGTAGCCTGCTCAGCATCAGCTGGGTATAAGATGCTGTGGTGCATCTTTAGTTACAGCTGTCTAAAGGCTGTCTAGACAAGTGGTGGTTGCTTGGTTGGTGAGCTGCCCGTGTTGCTAGAGGAGAACCAGCACAGGATAAGCACCAGCTTCTGACTGGAGCACAGGGCAAAGTCTATTCTGATACTCAAAATCTTGTAAAGGATTGGCTTTAACTAACTGAAAGGTTGCCACTCCCTGTCAATATTTATACAATACAAACTGTCATGGGGATGGTATGTAGGATCTTTCTTAATAGGTCCTAATTCAAATCTAACTGTGGATTTCTTTATTTTAGCATCTTCTCTTAAATTTTTTAAATGCAATCATTTCTCTGTTTCTTTCTTCGAGTTGAGAAATATGTGAAAGTTTTCCTGTTGTTGTGTGTGTGGTTTTTTTTTGTTTTTTTTTTTTTTTTTTTTTTAAATACATGATCAGAAATGATGCAAAGACCTAATGTTTGGAAACCTCTGTAGAAAACACTGCACAAACTAAGGCTTTATTTTGGACTTTAGATTGGAACTACCTATATGTGTTTCCAGCTTGTGTGTGTCTGGGCTGCAGAGCTTATAATTGAAGTGAAAATTCACTGAAACAAATTGAAGTGGAATACACACTTGTTTTTCCTGATGGATCTTCATGAGTCAATACACTGAAAGAAAAAATCCTTGAATTCCAATAGTTACATAAATATTGAGTAATTATGTGTTTTATATTTTTTCTCTTAAAAGCTGCATAGTATTCAGATAGTGCTGCATATTATTCACATATATTAAATGTGAATGAATGTATGAATACATTCAGAGGAAAACTTGATGTTAGATATCTACATATGAAATGCTTTAATATAAGATGGCTTTTTTCCTGTGTAGTCTCTGACTGAAATCAAAATACTGTTTCTGTGGAGGCTGAGCTTCATTTTTAGCAAATAAATAATGGCCAAAAAACCCTGACTACACAAAACTTAAGTGTGTCATCTGGAATGTGCTTTTTGAAGAAGAGGAAGCCAGAAGCTTCTCTTGACATCTGGAGACTTCAACTAGGAAATTTTTCCTAGTTTTGTGGTTGGAGAAGTTATGCTTTTCAGCAGATGATTAACAGGGCTTGTATTATGGTCATAATGGTTATTTCCAGTGGGAAAGTGTGAAGGAACAATGGTCAGGACATTCATCTCATACTGGCTACTGTTTGATGATTTGTTTCTTCTCTCTAAATTGGTTACTTTGGATGATGATTTCAAAGTCTGCTTTTTTACTGTTTAATACCATGTACACACATTTTGTAAAGTACAAGTGGTAGGTATTTCACAGAATGATTGAGTCTGAAGGAACCTCTGGAGGTCCCTCATCCCTCTGCTCTGGTAGAGTGACCTAGAGCTGGTTACACAAGATGGCTTTTGAGTATCTCAAAGGTGGTGAACTCCACAACCTCTCTAAGCAACCTGTAATTTTCCCCTTCTCAGCAGTACACCTACTTGGTTGATGCTTCACGTAGAGAAAAATAAAATGCACCGTACCTTGACAGAAGAGTCATCAATACTCATTTGGTGTTTATTTGCAGAGTTCTCTAAGTGTTTTGGCCTTCTTGGTGAGTAAAACTTGTTGTAGCCCAAACAATTTTCTGAAAGGCATCTACCACAAAAGGCCAGAAGAAGTTTCTGTGTGGAGGCAGTTGTAGGTTTGGAGATCTTAAGCAAAAAGATTTTTGTCTGAGGGACCAGATAAATTGCTGTGAATTAATAAGCTCCTGTTTAATTTGGGACTGTGGTTGAAACATTGTAGATGTAGAATTTTTCTGTTGGAGGAAAAAGAAAGAGTGAATGCCTTGTTGTGATGTCGAGTTTGCACTCCAGGAACGTCACTTCAGTTTTCCATTATTGTGAAACTTGGTAGTGTTGTGTTTTCTATATCTGTGTACACACATCATTTTCCTTCTGACAGGCAGTGAGGTAGGCTGGGTAGGACTTCCTAATTGGCATGGGAATATGGCAGACTTTTTGATACTGATGGGACAGGACCCTATCTTTGGGAGATAGGTGAAGAGAAGAGACTGCCCGTGGAGTTGTCAGGCAGAGAGTCTTTGGAGGAGAGATTTCAGCTTCAGACTTTGACTTCAGAGAAGCTGGAGTTAAGGTGTCAGCATAACAAGCACCAATTTCCTGGAGTACAGATGACAGGGTCCAGCACGTTAATTCCAGCTCCCACATCTGGGAGCTTATTTGACTACAAGTGTGAAGTGACTCTGTTAAGTACTTTGGAGGGGAGGAAACCTCTCTAGGCAGGAGATAATAGAGTAGGAGTGGACAGAGAAGATTCTTCAGGGAGGAGTGAGGCTAAGGGTAAGACAAGGAGTTAGTGCTGCTTATACTTGCCTTGTACTTTTTAGGAGGTGTCAGGTTGTGCAAAATAATGCCAGGCAGGACATGAAGGTAATACTGATGCCTCACACCTTTGTCTTGATATTATGCATTTCTGTCAGTGTTAGAGGTGGAATCAAAGAACTTTCGCATGAGCCCTTCTCTGTTATGAAATCTGATTATACCTATGTATTATTATACTAATCTCTTCTTAGAAAGTAGCTTTGATTGTAGGCATGCAAAGAATCCTGTCAATATTAAGCTGAGAGAATTTATTCTCCACTTTAAAAGAGAAAAGGTGATTCTGCCACATCATTGACAGTTTACTGCTCTAATACTTGATCTGTGGGTAGCTGTCCTCCTTCAGCTTAATTTACTGTGAAGTTCATTGTCAGTTAAACAAAAAATTGCCAGCATACTGATCATATAATTTTTTTGTGGTCTTGGAAACACATGCCATGTATCTTCTTTTATAGGAGTACAAACCAAAAGGGGTGCCAGCCAAATGGTAGACTTATTAGGAATTGGAAGTTCTTGCTTTGCTAATATTGGCAACAGTGATCACGGCTTTTGAAACTGGAGCTGTTGTTGCCAATACTATTGGAGAAAAGATGATGCTGGAAATAAGGAAATGCCCATGAAGACTTGTGGAGTGGAAGCTGAACTAGTGATGTGATCATGTATTTTACTGTGTTGCTTTTTGTTTGAAGGCTGTGTTGGTTGTGGTTGTGTTTTTTTTTTCAGTACACTGAATTTATAATTGGAAATGTCATTAAAGAGCTAGGCTTTCTCTGCAGAGAATAAATCAGTGTACTTCCTGGAAGAGCTTTTGTCTTCTGTCTTTTACTAAAATGCTCATGGCTATTTTTAGCCTTTCTCATACCCCACAAACTGTTTTGTGCATATGGTTATGTGATGTAGCATGACCTTAAAATATTCGGAGGTGGTTTTGCCTTGTAGAATCAGATGGTTGGATGCATCATCAGAGCTAATCACGTTGTGGTTCTGAATCAACCTATGAAGACTCTTGTTAAGAAGACCATATTCAGGAGAATTCTGGATTATTTGTGTAAAGAATAGAGTTGTGACACAAACGAGGTCTTGTATCGAATAACTTGCACGCTCAGAGCTGTTCATTGATTCAGCGTGGCAGGTTAGATTGGAGTATGGCAAGGACTCAAAGTCTCTCTTGCTTTAATTTTTGATGAGTGTAAGGTCAGAGGAGTCTTCTCTCCTTTTGTTTCTTTTCTGTCCTCAAATGCCTTCCGGCTTTCATAAGAAAGCTTTTGTCCTTCTTAATGCAATGTGTACATGACACTATTTTCATCATCTGTTTGGACTTGAGATGGAAGCAAAGATGCCATTTGAAGTAAAATTAGGGTTTTGATTATGCTGGTGTTGCTGAAGCTGCTTCGGTGCAGGGACTGTAATGACTGTAAACAACTCCTGTGTGACTTTCTGCCTTCTGTACAATTGATTTTGGCTGCCATCAGGGAAGAGTCTTGATGACTATATTGTTCTTGACCTTTTCTTTTGGTCAGTCTCCTCTTTGAGCTCCTGGCAAAGAAAGGTATCAGATTAACTTCACCTTCATATAAAGAATAGTTTCTATCATATAAATAATAGTTTCTGTCATAGTTCTTGGTACTTTCATGGGAAAGAAGGGTCTGAGAACCATGAATTTTAGGGGAAAGGAAGAAGGGATTTTTTTTTTTAGTACCCTTTTTTGTTGCAGTTTTGACAAACTGATAGATGTGATCAGGAATAAAAGAAAAGATTGATTAAAACCATTTATTTGCAGGTTGGGGAGTTTTCTTTTTTTAAAGTTTCTGATACCCTGGGAATAGAAACTTAATTTTTCAATTTAGGATTCAACCACAATAGGCAGCTGAAGATTTTCCTTCAAATCAGGCTGTCTTGTGAGAGGTTGTCTAGTTGTCTAACGAAAGCGGGACATCTTTCGCTTTCTGTCTTTCTTGTGTGTTTCAACATCAGCAAACTTGCCTTCCAGTGGTGTTGTGTTAATCTTATTTTATGGGAGGAAATAACAGTATTCAGCAAAGGTATGTTGTAGAAACAAGTTGATGAAATCCTTAAGCTGTCTTCTGACTGACAATTTCTCTTTCATGTGTTTACACTTAATTTTAAAAAAAAGCTTTATGAAGTGATGGGTAGCAAAAGTGGAAAAAATGGGGTGATGAGTTTTTTTCAATAATTGCTTTCAAAAATAATCTGCTGTTTTTGCAAAATACGTTTATTTTCTCAGAGAAGTTGGAATCAGCGTAACCTCTTCCATAACAGTGGAAAAAGACACAATCTTTTTTAACAAGTAACTTGCAACTTTGAGCTAAAGCTTATGCTTAAGATTAGACAATTCCCTGTAGATCTTGCTTTTCTTGGAATTGCATCATGATAAACAAATGCGTTTCAGGTGTAATGAAATGCAGCATATAGAAATGAGCTGCTTTATTTGTTAAGCTTCCTTTCTTCATCTAGAAGAAAGCAGAAGCAGTGTTAACCATAAGAGCACATGGTTAAGTTGGACAAGATACCTGTGTCCTCATCTCTGCAAAACACAAGAATAACTTAAATTTTTAATCTGGAAGGGTGATGTCTGTTGTCAAGATCTGATGTTCTTCACTGTTCAGATAATTTTAATTTTACTTCTGCACTAGAAGTGAAACAAGTAATCAAGTTCTGATATGAAGAGGAGGAACAACTACTTGCGCTGTCGACAAAAAAAAAGTGATTTTTGTCAGTACTGCTAATCCTGTCCATTCTCTCAAGTTAATTCTTAAACTCGTATAGTAGATATTTGCTTACCATAAATTACTTAACAGTTTGGTAAAACAATTTTATCATTTTGACTTTGAGATTGTGGAAAGTCAATCTTTCCATTTAAATACTTCCTCCTGCTTGAGTACCAATCAAGTATCTTCCTGAAAAGACAGAGAACTTGAAATCAAAATTGGTGTGCCATATTGTCCTCTTGCCTCCTACTTAGTAAATGAAATATCAGCAAATAGGGAGCATCAGTGCACTGTTCTTGGTACAGTGATATGCCCTTCTTTACTTTGAATATTTGTAACTGCGGAACACAACAGATTTCACTTGATGGGGGGAGTGGTAGGGTACAAAAAAAATGCTCTTTGTGGAAAAGGAAGTCTTGTCCGTCTGTAAGGTATAAATACAAATATGAAGATTGGGGAAAGAAGCAGAGAAATTAGGAAGATAATAATTAAAGATGATTTTGGGGTTGGAATTGTTTGTGTGGCCTATGGTGACTTATGTCAGGGCTTCCTGATTTCTTTAGGCTTTTTGTGAGACTGTTTTGAATTTCTGTTTCCTGCATGTAAAATAAGGAAGTACTTTCCTCCACCCCCACAATTTGTGGGTTTGATGGTGTGGAAGCAAGCTACTTTTTGTACTCTTTTTGAGGGGCAGGAAATTTCAGTGGTAGTACCATGGGATATTTGAAAAGCAGACATCAAGCTAAAAGGACATATGCATCAAACATCAATGGCCAAAAAAAACCTCCACAGGAAGACTTAAAGTCAAAAGGAAGGTGTGAGAGTGTTTAACATTGTATCTTCGTTGGTATGTTAGAAACTGCTGTTTTAATATAAGCCATTGCTTTCAGATTCTTCAGTGTTTTAATAGACTCATAGAATATCCTGAGTTGGAAGGGGCCCACAAGGATCCTCGACATTCAGCTCCTGGCCTTACACTTGGCAAACCCCAAGAATTACACCATATTCCTGAGACTGTTGTGTAAATGCTTCTTGAACTCTGGCAGTTTCAGGGAGCCTGTTCTAGCACCCAGCCACTCTTTGGAGGAAGGAGCTTTTCCTAATATTTAACCTAACTCTCCCCTGCCACAGCTCCATGCCATTCCCATGAGTCCCGCCGCTGTTCACCAGAAAGAATAGGTCAGCACCCACCCCTCCACTTCCCCTCACAAGGAAGTTGTAGACTGCGATGAGGTCTCCCCTCAATCTCCTCCAGGCTGAACAGACCAAGTGACCTCAGCCGCTCCTCATATGACTTCCTTCTAGACCTATCACTGTGTTTGTGTCTCTCCCTTGGATGCTCTCTAATATATCTGTGTCTTTCTTATGTTGTGGTGCCCAAAACTGCCCACAGGACTCAAGGTGAGGCCGCACCAGTGCAGAGCAGAGCGGGACAATCCCCTCCTTTGACTGGCTGGCGATGCTTTGCCTGATGCCCCCCAGAGCACAGTGCTGACTCGCGTTCAACTTGTCTTTGACCAGGATGCCCAGGTCCCCTTCCGCAGCACTGCTTTCCAGCATCTCGTTCCCCTCTCTTGGTACATCCAGGGTTGCCCCTTCCCAGGTGCAGAATCTGGCACTTGTCTTTGTTAAGCTTCATACAATTGGTGATTGCCCATTTCTCTAATTCATCAATATACCTCTGCAGGGCCTCCCCACCTTTGAGGGAGTGGACAGCTCCTCTCAATTTAGTATCATTGGCAAACTTAGTATTCCTTTGAGTCCTGCTGAAAATGCTGAAGAGCACAGGGCCTAAGACGGAGCCCTGCAAAACCCCTTTAGTCACTGGACGCCAGCCTGATATTACCCCATTCACTATAACCCTTTGTGCCTGACCCGTGAGGCACTTGCTTACCCACCACATGATGTGTTAATCCAGCTGTGTGCTGGACACTTTGTCCAGAAGGATGCAGTGTGGGACAGTATCAAAACCTTTACTGAAATCCAAAAATATTACATCAACTGGCTTTCCTTAATCAACTAGGTGGATTACCTTATCATAAAAGGAAGTTAAGTTTGTCAAGCAGGACTTTTCCCTCCTGAAGCTGTGCTGGTTGTGCACAGCTGTGGACTGTGTTGTCCTTCCGGTGTTTTTCAATAACTCCCAGAATAATCTTTTCTGTAAAAGTCACTGAAGTGACTAACAGGCCTACAGTTTCCAGGGTCATCCTTCTTGCCCTTCTTGAAAATTTGGGACAATGTTCGCCAGCTTCCAGTTGATTGGAATCTCTCCATATTCCCCAAACCGTTCAAAAATCATTGAGAGTGTTGTCATTTTGAGTTAGAGTTGTGTTTTTCTTTAGTTACAGATGTTCCCACAGATAAGTAGGGGATACTTAAACATAGACATAGACTTACCACTGCAAAATACTGTTTTTGAGTAAAGAAAATTAATTCCTCTGCATGTTAATGCATGCCAGTACATGAGCCTAGAAATTACTTTGCTTCAATATAAGTAAATTTTTACAATACATTAGATTTTTTAGTAACATGGAAACTTTAATGTTCATAATGTTCATCAGTCTCTAACTTTGCACCAAACATGTGGTACGGATTTGCATTTTTTAGGGGGAACATTGTAAACAAATTAAAGGGGAGCTTCATGAAATTTGATGTTTTTGATGGAAAACTGTCAGTCCTGCCTGGCTGTTTGAACTCTGTTTTGGCATATATATGAAGCTATTAAAATGAAGATGTATTCATTTTAAATTGCAGTTAAACTGCGGTGTCCAATCAGCTGATAATGCTTAGTAGTGTAACAGGAGACTGTTCCTGTTTGCCATAATTTCCAGTAGTATAGTCACTGGAGAAAAGGGGGGAAAAATCACTAAAATGTTCCATTGACCTAAGCATTTTTGAGGATTGTAATAAATAAAGCTAATTAGTGCTCTGAAATAATTCTGCCTGTTAGCCTTACATATTGAGTAGGTAGTGGTTTTCTACCTTAATGAATTCATATGCAATTATTGCTTGCCTTTTGCTTTAGGTCTGAAGGTGTGCTTAACAGATTTCCAGGAAAGCCTTTCTGTGAAAAGCTTCATTAATTAGTTGAGATCATCATTAAATAAATGCATTGGCTAAAAAGAAAAGATTTGTGTTCAGAACATTCATGGACTTTTATATGCATATATACACATGTGATATATGATGAAAAATACGAAATCATGACATGCATTTTCCTTTAAAATAAAAATGTGCAAGTTCAGTTGAAGTTACTCTAAGCTTCAGAAAAAATGGTAGGAGCTTTTGTTTTCAATGCATTTGAGTGTGCAATTATAATTTTCTACTCTAGGTTCTGTTAGTCGGAACTATGTTAATATTCCTATATACTGAGTGATGACACCAAAATGGCACAAGGAATAATCTATGTAAAGTTTGCTAATACAGAATCAAATTAGAGTTAATTTTTGTCAGACATCAAATATACGCTATTTTAAAAATGTATCAGAAGATCTCTTTATGGTCAGTGGTTTTTACTCAGGCTGGCAGCCTGTCACACGTGGGGTCTTTCAGGGATGGATGCTGGGCCTAGTACTGTTCAATGTCTTCCTAAATGATCTGTATAATGGGTGGAAAGCACCTTCAGCAAGGTTGCTGATGGCACTAAACTGGGCGGTGAGGAGGACCCTTCAGAAGGGAGAGACAATTCAAGACAGACACTGACAGACTGGAGAGGTTTTAAAGAAGGGTGGCAAAGATGATCAAAGGGCTGGAGAACCTGCCTTGTGAGGGAAAACTGAAGGAGCCAGCCTGGAGAAGGCTTGGGGGGACCTCATCACAGTGTTCCAGTACTTGTAGGAGAGCTACAAAGAAGATAAAAGCTATCTTTTCTTGAGGAGCCACATGGAGAAAACGAGGCACCACAAGTACAGGTTGCACTGTGAGAGATTTTTTATCTATGTAAGAAAGAAATTTTTTACTGTTGAGAGTAGTCGTTGGAACAGCCTCCCCAGGGATGTGACAGAGTCCCTGTCTTGGAGGTTTTCAAGACTCAAGGAGGTGCTAGAAAATCTCATTGAGACTCCTTTTTGCATGAAAGATTGGACCAGATGAACTTTTGAGGTGCCACCAAATCTGAGCTGTACTGTGGTTCTGTGATTGTCAGTCTTTTGAGCGAATTATCTTCACAGTGTTTCACTGTGTGGTTTTCCCTCTGCCTTGTTCTAGCTTTGATTTCAGAGCATTAATGAAGTTCTTAAAATCAGCGTGACAATATGTTAGCAGCAGTGCCAGTTAAGCACACAGTAATTATATGTGCTATATGTACAAATTGCTTTCTCAGCTGTATCTGTCAAGGTCCTGTTTTCTGAGGGAACACTGTACAGGATATGATGTCTGTGCTGAGCAGCACAGTGTTCATGTAATTTCTCTTGTAACAGCAGATCCGGTCTGATGAAAGTGAAACAGTCCTAGGGAGGTAAACCTTCAAAGCTGGTGGCCTCAAGGGATGGAGGAAACTCAACCGCAGAATGCACGCACAACAAATCTAGTTTCTAAATGAACAAAAAAGATAAACTGCTGTAATTTTCCTATATCTTTTTGAACCTAAATGTCAAGTATAAATTTCAATAGTACCTGAATTGAAAAAGATGGGAAAAGCAGCTTAGAGTTAATTCTTTTCATGACATTTAATACATCTGAAGTGAAGAGGAACTCTATCTGGAAGGAGGAAAGAAATATTCCAAAGATTTAAACCAGCAAGTTCCAGTTGTCAGTTTAGATTGAAAATCTCTGCTAAGCTAAGAGAAACCTCCAAACTGATCAGGAGCTAATCAGAGTTCTTACAAAACTAAGTAAGTTTTGTCTCATGATGACTTCAGGTGAGAAGTTGCTTAATTAGTATATAACTCTCCAAATTGTGAATTAGCATAAAATAACATTTTAAATAAATGAGATGTAATCCTTTCCCTGAGTATGGAAGAAATACTTACATAGGCAGCTGTAGCCAAGTAACAGTTAACTTCTACTGCATGAAGATATGCATTTTATTTGGGCAGAGAATCATGGCTTCAAGTATGCTTTCAAAAAATAACTAACGTAGTTTCTCAAATCTGTATTTCTGATGAAGCCCTAAGAATTATAAAGAAAAAAAATGCTCAGTCCATGCTCTAATTTCAAGTGTATGTTTTTTCTCAACAGATTTTCATTCTGTAATAAAATTTAGGAGTGCCAGGGATTCATTTTAGAATTTCACTTCTACAGTGAGACTGGTGTTAGGGTGGTCTGTAGCAACAGTCCTCAGATATATCTTTTCAGCCCATGGGGAGTGAGGCCACAGTATGTTTGCAACAGTCTCTTTTTTCTAAGTCAGCATCTAATACAGCTACGGCCCTTGTGCTCCGTTCTGTAGCTGTAGTATTTAGACACAGGTCTTTTAAAATTAACCTTCCTTCTATGTTTTGGGTTTGTGGGCTGGGGGGCAGCTGCCATGATTAATAGCAGAAGAGGTATTATATGAAATAAGAATTCATCAGAAAAACTCAGTGGAAGGAGCAAATCGATTTCCATCTATTGCCTACGGTCTTTTCTCGACTGCAGCTCTTGTAAGGCCATGGGCATCCTCCACTGACTTTTGAAGAAACTGGATGCTTCAACATCTAGTATGCCAAACAGGCAAATTCAAGCACTGTTAGTCTGGTGTGGCAAGGAAAAAGGTTGAATCAGGGTATCATTTAGTTATCTTTTTACCATCAGTTTTCTCACTGTGTTTTATTTAGTTCAGAATACATTGTGTTGGTAGTTGACTCATGACAAAACTGAAGATGTAAACCACATTTGTCTTTCAAGACACTTAAAAGTATGCTTTTCGCTTTTTACAGAGAGCAACAAATTTATCTGAGGATGGGATAAGAAATGTATGGTATATTGTCTTAATTTTGACTTTGGCTTTTTTAAGGTTGTGCTGCGGGTAATTAAAAATCAAAATATGTTCTTGATATCCTCATGATACTGAACAGCATTTGGAAACAGAGCAAGTCAGGTTGTGGGATTTTCAGAAGATTTTTCAGTTGTTAACGTTGAATTTTATGTAGAAATAGTATGTGAGAATTTAGAACTGCTCCACTTGGCTCTTTTTCTGGATTTTCCTGCCCTTCTGGTCAGCCATCAACTTTCATATTGGTTTTCAGAAGGAACAGCTTGTCTCTTCTTAAATGTGTTGTAAGTTTTTTGCAGTGTTCTTACTTCTTTAGGGACAGTATGTACAAAAATAGGTATAGTCAATGATAAGAGATCTAGTCATCTCTACCTGTGTTCTCACTTATAAAAGTTGACTTTTGAATGAGTCTGTTAAACCAGACTAAGTGTCATCTTATCTTGCACAGAAGAAATGGATTAAGAGTTTTTTCAGTGAGGTAAGGTTATATAAGATTGGAAATTGGTTGTGTCATATTTCAATAGGCAGACAAAGAGACAAAATTACTAAGAAAAGAACAGTTATCATACTTTTCCCTTAAACCAAAATTGGAAGAAACTATAAAAAAAGCTTTAAGCATTTGAGTGACATGATCTTAAAGGTGATCTACAGTCATTGAGAAAAGAGAGGAAAATCAGTTCTATTTGCCTCAAGTCATACAATGTGTTGACTGAAGCAAGGGGTTTTTTTGAGTGTTTTACACGACAGTATTAGGTGAAATGCTGCATTGGTTGTGTTCTCTGGAGCATTGGTTGTCTTAAGGATAGAGCTTTGCATCATGAACTACTTGTAACTTTAAAAGTGCAAAAGATTTGTGTCTCTGTTGAAGTTTTTGGTCCTTATTTCTCTTGCCAAGCAAACAGTTTAAAAAACGCGAACCTGAATGAAATGGGTAGATTAAATTTTTTTAATTATTTCGAAGATTTGGTTGTTTGGGACGTGTAAATGTATGTATACAGAATGTATGGACGCAGATAGTTCTTGCTGTGAGACCTTTCCTAATGTCAAGTGGTTGGGTTTTTTCCTTTTCTAAATCAAATTGTTTATCTGTAATTCAGAGTCATGTGCCAGTGTGTTTTGTATGAATACCACAAAAGATGTAACTGCCTTCCTTATTTCCCCTTTAAGTCTCTGAGGCTGTGTAACTGTGTTCATTTAGAAAATGGCTGTGATTGGTAACAGGCACCTGTTTCCAAAATTACTGCTTACATCCATTTATTTATGTAGTTCTTCAGAAACCGACTCTGTGGTCCAGCAGAGGCTTCTGGAACGTGAAGTGCAGGATGTCTGACAAGAGGGTATCTGTGCTACTGCTCTTTAGTTATGTTCTAGAATCTCACATGTTGATACTTTGTAGTACTTAGAAATTGGAAACCTGCTTTCCTCAGAGTTTTACAAAAATAGAGTTTATAAGAATGGGAAGTAGTAGATACTACCTGACCTGATTTGACATGGCTTTTGAACCACTGCTTTTAAAATATTTTTATAGAGACACACACAGTATGTGTCTCTAGTCCCGTAGTTTGTGTAGATTTCCAACAAACTAGTGATTTTTTTATTACTTTTTTTTTTTTTTTCAGTTAGATACTGGAAAAATGCTTTGGTGAAGCAAATGCTGGGGAAAAAATCGTACAGAAGTTGGATGCAAGTAAAAAATACCCTTTCATAAGCTTTTGGTTTATTTTGTAGAAAACACATTTTCATCAGTTTTGCTCTCTGCTTAATGAGAAGTTAAATGACAGCTCTTCAAAATAGTCTGTGGGAAGGAGGAATGGAAAATGTCATGTTAATGTGCTCTGATTTGTTTCATGGCAGGATTTTATGGTGTGACAAAAATATTGCTTGCCCTCATCTCCTGTAGAGATTAAGTTAATCAGCCCAAGCTCAGCCTTGCTCCCTTGTAAGGACAGGCAGGAGAGACTTTGACAAGATTCCATGGTAGTGGCAATGGTCCAGACAGCCCTGGCTCTCTTTCCTCTTGGGCTAAGATTTGTTTTCTCCCATCTTCTAAATCCAAAAGAAAGCCATGCCTTTGGAGTAAATATATATATACATATATCATTATGCATCCTCTTTGGCCGAGGGGACATTTTTCCCAAGTTCTGAAGTGTTAATGCAGGAAGACTAGTATTAGGCAAGAGTTTACTTACTCTTTCATTTCAATGTAGCTGCAAAAGTTGCTTGAAGAGTTGCTTTTTCAGTTATTTGTTAGCATTTTAGTATTTTTCATCCCTGTGATAGCAGTATACAAGCTTGGTGAAAATACCCAGTGTTCTAGACATGGAATATCACTGTTCTATGAAATTCTGCTGTCTGTGTCTTATGCTTGAGCAAGTGTGTTAGAATTGTGTGTCTCATGCTTAAGCAACTGAATGGAAATGTTGGGAAAAACTTTGTTTCTTGGTTTATGAAGTCCATGTCTTTACTTTTCTTCAGAGTGTAGTCTCAAGGCTTGAAAGGAGCACAGAAAACTTATTTGCATATCCCTAAACAAACTTGCAAACAAAATAAAGCACAACATCTTTGGACTTTTTTGGAATTAAAAGTTCTGGATACTCTAATGAATTTCTAATACTTCTTCTCTTCCTCTAGTCTTGAAATACTGTACTTGACCATCCCAGATAAGCTGGCTTGTATTGTTGCAGTGTTACCTTTGATAAAATCATTACTGATTATCATGTCAGAGACTTGTGATTGGAAAAAGCCACCCTAAGTTCCCATGGGCAGCTTTGGTTCTGTTCTGTCATTTCAGTACTTGGATATGGAACCATGTTTTCATGTAGGTTTTTGATTTTGTAGTTACACCTCTGCTTTTTCATGTGCAGTCCAAAGCATTCAGGATTGTTGTCATGACTCTACTATGGTGTCAGAAAGGGTAAAAAGAGTGCTTAGAAGAGATTGGGTGTAGATTGTAGAGTCACAGAATGGTTTGGGTTGGAAGGGACCTTCAAGATCATCTGGTTCCGACCTCCACGCCATGAGAAGGAACACCTTCCACTAGACCAGGTTGCTCAAAGCCCTGTCCAACTTGGGCTAGAAGAATTCCAGGGCTGGGACACTGACAACTTCTTTAAAAGTATTGAAGTATTTCTTGACCTCAAATTAGTCACTATTAGTGGCTTGAAAATACACTTAAACATCCAGTATTAAATAAAATTGTTACTAGTAGCATTGTCTGCATAAATTATAATATTTTTTTTTACCATTATCACACTTTTTTAAACTTGTTTATAGGTAGCGGGTAAAAGCACGTTTTTAAAAGTTATAAATTTGTAAATTTAGTGCATTGTATTCTGGAATCTGAAAACAATCTGTTAGCAGAATTGCTTTGTTCTATATTAGCCATGCAAATTCCCCAGAAATGTGGAAAAACTCACTATTTTGTTCATGTTGATAACAAAATACGGTCAATTCTGAGGAATCTTAGTGCTTGGCAGTAGAAGTAACTTGTCTATATCTAAAATAATTCTCATGGAATTTTTATAACCTTTTTTGAAAAACAACATTACTTGAAATTAATTCTTGTGGCTATATTCATCATGGAAAAAAAGAATAAATATAAAAAACCATTAGGCTTATGTATACAGAGATCTGTTTTATTGAAAGTGAAGTTTTTCTTTTAATCAATAAATGAAAAAGAAATCTACGGGCTGTGCTAGAGTTTGCATTACAGAACAGCACAATAATGCACAAATTCTTAAATAGTGTTATGTTCTTGTTTAGTTGCATATTTCAAATGTCTGCTTGACGTGTGATTGCTTGTGTTGGAATGTTTATTGCAGAAATGTAGCTTGAGCTCTGACCGGAGATTGCGCAATCAGAGAAGCTTCTCAGAGTTGATCCTTTGCTTGAGTTGTGCTCAACTTCCCATATTTTTCCTTTTGCAGACCACGGTTTGCACGTGACACTAAAGAAAGGCCTATTGCTTTACAAATGACTATTTCAGTTCCTACAGTGTTTTTTTAGTATAATTCTTTTGGACTTCTGTCATGGCTGTTCACCTCTAAGTGTGAAAGTGTTTTGACTTGTTCCAGAGTTTTAGGGAAGAATTTGCCTTTTGGTGGTAGGGAAGGGGAGATTCTGTGCAGTGTTTCCAGACTGCTGGAAAAATTATGATCTTCTCACTCTTTCTTGGAAAGTTGTTCAATTAATTGTCTGGTTTCTGTTTAAAAAATTAAGTACTTTTTTGTCTTTCAGTTTGGTCATCCTCTGTTTCCATTCACTGTGTTATTTTTTATTTTTTTGTGAGCTGGATAATATTACTAGTAATAGAGATTTCTTTTTCTTTGATATACTTTGTTGGAGTCTTTTCTAAAGTGTAATTCTTGTACTAATATAATCTCCAGAGACTGAGTTGTCAAGGCTAAAGATAGAACTTGCCTTCTTATTGTTTTATAACTTATTTTTTACGTCTATAGTTAACACACAGTTTTATTTGCAGCAAACAGTCCAGGTCAGGTGACAGCAGGTACTGTATGGCTGATGAAGTATTGTTGCTCTACAGAAAACTTATTTGCCTTTCCACTGACTTATTATATTGGAAACTTTGCTGGTGATTTTTTGTTTTGTTTGTTTTTCATGGTGAAGGTAACACTTGTCAGACAAAAGTCTGGTGGGAGAGCTAGAGGCAGCAATTTAGGCTATCGCTGGGAGAACTTACTCTAGTTTTACCATAGTATGTTAACCGAAGAGATCTAAAGTTGCTTTATGTATTTAACAGCTTTTACAAGAGCTAATGCACTTTTATTTATGTCATTTGCAATAATTCTTATGAACATGTTGGTGTCTTGCTAATTCACATCTTATCCAACTGACTAAGGTGTACTTCCTGAAGTCTGGTTTCATGGATACCTGCCTGGAAAAAAATCTGGGAGGCAGACAGCAATTTCCCAGGCAGCAGATGTGGAGGGGGTTCTGTTTTCTTTGCTGAATACCACTATTTCTAATGGAATTACACAGTTCCTTTCTTTTCATTGATGTCTTTACCTGAGTTCTTTCAGGCTGCTGCAAAAGAAGCCTTAGACTTCTGAGCTGGGACTGGACCAGTTTGTCTTCATTCTTTCAAATCTCTGATCTGTCTTTATACCATTTTATTGAAGGGAAATTATGTACCAGTATTTGCATCCATAGTGCTAATTTTTATCCTTATTACTTTCACTTTCTAGTGAGTGTTCCTTAGAGTGTTGACTCCCATTCATTTAAATTGGTATTTTTAAGTGTGTATGTTTAAAATGAAAATTTTAGGACTCCTAAATTGGAAATGGTAGATCTATATGTGCTGCCTGGGGAAGAATCTGCCCTCCCAGGAGAACCAAGAAAGCTGTGGGGATGTCAAAGGCCATTTGCTGATGTAATTTATAAGTGACATTTGGCTTTTTAGAAAAGTTTGCCTAAGTAGTTACT
This sequence comes from Pseudotriccus pelzelni, assembly GCA_035584735.1. Lineage (NCBI taxonomy): Eukaryota > Metazoa > Chordata > Aves > Passeriformes > Tyrannidae > Pseudotriccus > Pseudotriccus pelzelni. The sequence goes on along the minus strand of JAWMRA010000078.1, from coordinate 103,059,607 downwards.
TTACATTTCAGGTGAGGGGACAGGGCTTACCTTATCGTTTTGGTGAATATCGTAACTCTGAGAATTCAAAGGATATGAGGTCACTTTTTTTTCCCCGGGAGATGTTGCTGTGGATAGTGTTACCTTGTGGTGTCTGAGGTTGGCTGCTCGTCTCCAGTTGCAGTTGTTACAGTAGCAGCGAACTCTACACCTATAGGCATTTCCTAGGGCCAAGTGCCGCTGTGGCCTTGGAATGCTGCTTCCCTGGTGATAAACATCGGTCAATTCTCTACCTACCAGTATTTCTACCTCTTTTAACACTATTTAAATATATATGCATTAAGTGTACTTGCATTCATCACATTTAATACCGTTTTCTTGAAAAGCGCAGCTTTAAGAAGCTGTACTTACACATCATTTAATTCTAGTGTTAGACAAACACGGCTTGATAAATCATTTAAACCTAAAGTAGGCTATCTATTTTCTTATTTTCTATGCACTAAAATATCAATAATCTATGTAGCCCTCCAGGTAGTTCTACAGCTGATTTAGTCTTTTTATGTAAGTATTCTTTTGATGGTAGAATGTGTCACCTTTGGTATAGAAGCTTTGAGGTTTATAAAACTTGCCCACAGAAAAAATCAACCAGTGCAAGTGAACCATTTTAAAGGACATTAAGTTGCAAATATCCAGAAATCATACTTGCTGTGAAATTAATATGATTTGACTTAATGGCTGCCAGCTTTTACTCCTGTTTCATGTTTTCCTAAACTATTTTCAAATTATATTGTACCTGTTTCTCCATAGATTTTACTGAAATATATTCTTGGTGCTGTTTTGGTCTGTGTTCTTCATCTTTCTTGAAGACTCTGCTTTCTCATCTGATAGTTGCTCCTAAAGATGCAATACTAAATAGAATTAATTCTGATGCTAAATTGAAATAATAAACCATCTTTAGATAATGTCAACTTTCCATAATTTCAGGTATAAAACAGTGCCTTGAATAGGTGTCATTCAGAACAGATCTGATTCAGGATTCCTGGATCTAGTCAGGGCACAGAGAGGTGCTCTGGTTTGAAGGATCTATGACTTGCCCCCAGTTTTAGTGAAAGACTGAGGTGTGTAGGTTCGTTACTGACACGAATGGTTTGAATGGTGTGTGTAGTGGATGCTGACACTACTCTTGCTTGCCTACTGTGTATGAGTTGATTTCACAGATTTGCACTACGTTTTGTTTTAGTTTGTTTTAGGAGGTGCTTCAACTGGTAAGATTCATTGTTGCAGTGGAGAAACAGCAACACCCAAAAGTGCATGAGAAAAAACATTACTGCTTGTACGTGTATCTGTCTGTAGCCTTCCACCTGAGGTTTCCTTAAGTGCTAATATGGATGTAATGATACTGAAAGGTCTGTCGTCTCTGGTGACTGTGTGTATTTTGATATATGTGTGTGTGTATCAATATATATTGAGATATCTATATTGATTCATGATTTACTGAGTCATGTAGTAGGTGTATATTCTAGGGATTTGTCAGTAAAAATGTTGAACAGTTGCTGTTTGAACAGAATGCAAGTACATGTACTTACTTATATATGTAATTACACAGAAGGTGGGCAAAGTTTGTAACTCTCATGGAATAACTCTTTAAAAAGGCCAAAACGAAAGCAAAAATCTACTGCTTTCAATAATCCTGCCTTGAAGGATTATTTCCAGCTATCCTTATTCAGATATTAAATATTAACTGAGTTAAACTCTTAGCTCTTTATTGAGTTAAAGAAACCCTGGCATTTCTTTGTGAAAGGCTATCTCTTTAACCAAATTTGCAAAAGTTGTTAATATACTGCTGTTAATACTATAAGATATTAGGAAGGAAGAAGCTGTGTAGAGAGTTGCATTGTTCTGGCAACAAGAATGGATGATGAATCCAGGCTCATATGTCAGTTTGTATACTTTGCCTAATCTAACGATTTAATGAAAATTCTGAAGTGAAGTGCCTTAGCTCTGTCTACATTGGCTTGTCTGCTTTAAAGATGAAGTGCTAAACTGCAGTTTTATCTGGACAGCAGAATTAATTCCTGTGATTCCCCGCTTTGTGTCTTCTCTTCCCCAGGCTGAACAGTCTCACCTCCCTTAGCCTTATAGTGTGAGAGTTGCTCTAGTCCCTTAATCATCCCTGTAGTCCCCACATCATTATGTCTGGATGCAGCACTGCAGGTTTGGCCCCATCAGGGCTGAGTAGAGGAGAAGGATCACTCCCTCGACCTGCTGGCAATGTTCTGCCTAATGTAGCCCAGCATGCTGTTGGCTGCCTTTGCTATGAGGGTAGATCGCTGTCTCAGGATCACTTTGTTGTCTACCAGGACCCAAGGTCCTTCTTGGCAGAGCTGCTTTCCAGCTGCTCAGCTCCCCAGCCTCTGCCTCCAAGTGTGTACTGGTTGCCTGGAGCTGTTCCTGCCCACATGCAGGACTTGGCATTTCCTTTTGTTGAACTTCATGAGATTCTTCTCTGCCAATTTCTGCAGCCTCTCCACATCCCTCTGACAGTTTGGAGACCTGATAATTGAAACAGTTCAAAGAAACTTTTTTTAAATTGAGTTGAGGTATTACTTTTCATACAAGTTTGAAAATAGGCCATAATGACTAGCTTCTCACTTGTAGCTCTTAAATATGCTCTCTCAGGATTTGATAGTTGACCAGAAGGATCACTTATGTATGACAGGGCATTATTATAAATTATGATGGACACATGCAATTCAAGATCAGTCAGGTTTGTTGATTTAGTGTATGGGGGGAAGCTACAGAAGTACTACAAAAATAGGAAAATGGCTACAATACAAGGAACTAAAATACAGATAGTTAAGAGTTTTAGATCTTAAGACTTACTTTGGTCTCTCCAAAAAAGGAAAAGTAGCAAAGAGTTTAGAGTTGGCTAACTGCCAGTCCGTCCAAGGAATGCAAATTTTGTATGCTCATAATACCCATTAAGTATTTTTTTTTTAGTTCTTTGAACGCTGGATAAATATTAAAATAACCAAGTGTCTCAACAACAAAGTGTCAACCAAATTTAATACATTTTTATTTATTATATGCTTGCACTAGATAATACTACGTCATAATGAAATGTGTATGGAGTAGCATTTCAAAATATAAAGATGCTATAACTGTGCCCTTGTAATGTAGATCATATATTGTATTTTCGGCTTTATGTCACTTATGAATCCTGAGATAATATGTTTTGCTGAATTGGAGTAAGTTGATGGAGTGTATTTTGAAATATCCTAGCAGTTAAATTTGCTATAAAATCGCATCAACTCATACATCTGAATAAAACCATTACATAACTGTAGTTAGTTTTGACATTAAGGAGTGTAGCTGCAGAGTGAGGAAGTCTAATGTAGTCATGGTAGGACTGACAGTTTGATGCATTAAAACTTTGGAAATAGGTATAGACCAAAAATATTGGGAAACATCCAGTTAATGTAAGACTGCTTAAGTCAAGCTGAAGAAAATCAGTACATTTTAAAGGAATCTAATGAAATGAAGTTAATATAACAAATCTTTTTTTGCACCTGATTGTGTCTCATTAAGGCAAGTAAGTGTTTGTATAACTATAGTGTTTATCTACATATGTGCTTAAAACTGAAAACAGTAGTAGAGAAGATGGTCAATATATAGCTTTTTTTGCTTTCACTTTCTGTTGAAATAAAAATGGCTTGTAAGTAATGTAGGAGCCTCTGGCCCAGTAGCAACACCAGTGAGCCAACAGTTGTGATGGGGAAAAGCTAACTCATGTATTGTGGAAAAAAGTCATGCTTTGCAAACCTAGTGGAGTTCCTTGAAGTAATTGCTGAGTATGAGGATAACAAAATGCTTTTGCTGAGGCTCTTCATTTAAGCTTTTTGCCAGACACCTGAATGAATGGAAAGCTGGTGATCAGTGTATGAAAACCAGATCAGTACCAGAGTCTAACAGGTGTGTGGTATTTCACAGTCATAAGGGATCTAAAATGGTGACTAATGATTAATTAATGATGATAGAGTAGTAAAAATTAAAGATCTAGCAAACCAAAGAAGAAATTAGTACTTGGTGGTGCCTGAGTGGTTAAAAGTGATAGGTAAAGTTCAGCCTTGATGAATGTTGAGTGAGTGCATGAGAGAAAAAACCTCTTATCTTTATGTACTTGTGTTATTGAATGTTGAACTAGCTTTGATTTATAATGCCTAGTTTTGTGAAAGAATCCCTTTAGTACATTGACTATAAAAATAAACCAGATATTTCATCTAATAAAACACTAGAGCACTACCATATGCTGGACTTGCTCATAATCCTTTCTGAGACACCTGTATTGTCATGTCCAGCGGCAATATATGAGTCCAGACTGACCTTTGATTTTACTTTATATATCTAAACTTGTAAGTGTGGTGTAGTGTCCCGGTTATGGGGACAGGGTCAGTTCCAGACCAACGGAGGGTCCTTTTCCTGAGTTGTAGCTTCACGTGTAAGA